>CM068868.1:3452500-3817500 GCA_035149815.1 Branchiostoma lanceolatum | reverse complement strand
CACTCCTTGCCGCCATGTTGGGGAGGGGGGTCCTTGCAGGTGCGGAAGCGGATCTGCTGCCCCACTCCGCAGCTGGCGGTGCAGCGCGACCACGTGGTCCACCCCGCCCAATTGCCGTCGACTGGGGAACGGGTTTGAATAATGCTCATCATAATGCAATGTTACAGTTTGAACCATGAAAATCTTGACAATTGATTGTATCCAAACGTTGACATTGCCTTCTTAATAGTTATTATGCAAATCTTTTGGATTATATATAACTTATGTTTGTTTTTGTATGACCTATAACCGTCCATCCAGGCTCGCTGCATTGACGAAATGTGTTTATGTTTAAATTTCATTCAAACGAATCAGCTGCAGGTAACAATTTGGATTGATGCCGACATAGCAGTTACCTTAACCTACATTGGTCATTCTCTATGTGTATGTTAGTGTGTGTCTTTGAGTCAGTTTTCTGTGTGTACGTGTAAGTGTGTGTTTATGTGTGTGTGTGTGTGTGTGTGTGTGTGTGTGTGTGTGTGTGTGTGTGTGTGTGTGTACTTGTGTGTGATAACACCAATGTTTCATGAAAAATTTCACTGAAACTGTGAGCATTTCAACAACAGTAAAATGAACCTACTGGGGCAAGGCGGGCCGTCGCACACGGCCCGGACGGCGCCCATCCCCCTGCAGCGGTTCCCGCCGAACTGCGGCCGCGGGTTGTCGCACTTTCGGGTCCGGTTCCTCATGCCGCGCCCACAGGACGGGTAACAGTCCGTCCACGCCGACCACTGCCCATAACCGCCATGGACTAAAGCACAAGTAAAGGTACAGAAAATGTAAGATGCTGTCAATGCAGAAATGTTTCACCGTTTCACCGCGAACTTAAAGCAACCGCAAACATTTTCTCGCATTTGCAGGCAATCCCACCGGATCACCGGCCTTGTGGTCTAACATCACTGGCCGTATTAAACCGCCGTGGACTAGAGCACAAGTAAGGGTAAAGAAAATGTAAAATTACCGATCTGTAAGATTGAGTGCGGCATAGCTCTTTTTCTATGGGCATGGTTAACCGCTTTTAGCATTTGTAGGCAATCACAACGGATCAACGGCTTTTGGGTAACACTTCGTCCGCGCCGACCACTAGCCGTAACGCCGTGGGCTAGGACACAAGTAAGGGTAAGGAAAAGGTGAAACGACCGCTCTATAAGATTAAGTGAAGCTATCTCTTCGGCTCAACACTTCTCGCATTTGCAGGCAATCCTACCGGATCACGGGCCTTGTGGTTTAACATCACTGGCCTTATTAAAACCACCGTGGACTAGAGCACAAAGGCGAAGCAAAAGGAAAAAGACCGATCTATAAGATGAGACTAAGCGTGACGGAATTTTCTGAACAAGTATTAAAATATGTAAGATACTAGTAAACTATCTCAAGCAACGGACAGACTCACTTGGACACTGCGTGGTGGCGTTGCAGTAGGCGATCTCTCCCCGGCGGCCGGGGCACTGCCGCCCGCCGAACTGCGGCTTCGGGTCGGTGCACTCCCGGACGCGGATCTTCGTGCCCTGCCCGCAGGTCACGCTGCAGGACGACCACTTGGACCAGTTGGACCACTTGCCGTCGACTGGTGGGCATGATAGAATGGAAGCTCATCAGTATAGAAAGCAGCCAAATTCCGAAACACAACAATCGAATAAACTGATATACAGGTACTGCAGCTTTCATCAGGATCAAATGACCAATCACAGGTATTTCACGTTAGCATTTCGTCAGAAGTCCATACCGGCCCCCGGCCCTGTTGAGGGATGGTTGGTTTGCATTGATCTTTATTTCTTTCAGACAGGGTAAAGTACGAAGACTTGGGTTGTTGCTGACTTTTTTTTTAGAAGATGGTAAACTTAAGTGTCTATTCAAATTTACCGCGAACATACAATATATTAGTTCTGATGTTTTGGTCATTTTTACTAGGAAGTCTTGCAGGTGAGCGTGACGGGTTACTTACTTGCACACGGAGAGTCCATACAGGTGTCCACCTCCCGACTGTTTCCTTCACACGCGCTCCTTCTAACCTGCCCGTTCAACCTGCACTCACGGAACCTGGGCAGGGGTGGAGACATAACAGGGGCTTTTCACAAAAAGACAGTTGACATTATGTGCTTAAGCCCCTTGTGCGTATTCACACTTGTGCGTATTCACAAGCCCGTATGAGTTGCGTATTAACAACATGTTGGTTTTGGTAAAGTTTGCAGCCGAAGAAATTATTTCTTTGGTTCGATAACCAGACTGCACAACGGTGGGTCAAAGTAGAAAACAACCTCTTCCCTGCAAAATTTACATAAACCAAAAAAATGTTCATGCGCAACTCATACGCACTTGAATATATGCACAAGTGTGACAGGGCCTTTAGAGACATTTAGTGCTTAGAGAGGTGAATTATAATATCAAAATAAAGACTAGACTGTAAAAACAGCCTGACTGTTGACTGAAATAGCCTCTTTAGCAGGCTTACGGGTTGGGCTATCATCGCTTAAGTATGTGTTGTTTTTTCTTGTGATTGTTACATCAGTTCTGATTATACCAGGTTTCTTGTAGGCAACCTCTCGAGTGGCCGTGTACAATGGGAACTGATATACATGCAAAAACGGGAATGCTAAGCACAAAGAAAAGCCCGACCCGTAAGGCTGCCACTCTTTTTCTTGATTGCATGAGACCAACGTTCTCACCGTGCTTTCTGGCCCTTCCCGCACGTCAGCGAGCACTCCGTCCAGTCCGTCCACTCGCTCCACACAGCGCGCTCCTCCGCCGTCAGTATCTCGTTAGACTTCGAGTCAGATTCGACCCTGTCGTCCGGGAGCACTTCGTTAGGGGGCGCTTCTGGAGACCCCTCGGCATTGTCTGGCTCTGAAAATAGACAGCAACGAGATCAACTCTTCCGTACGGTTATGTGAAACAAAGAGGTCCCTGCAAGAAAGGATTGTTTCAACGATAACTCAGGTCGGTTCAAAGGGATATGAGAAGTAAAGGTTCCGGGAATTTGTTGTTGAGAACAGTTAGAGCTTTTAGTAGATTTTGTTATTGTTACCATCGGTCAGAGTTCACGGGTGGGTTAAGAAGGGCTAGTCAAACTTGAACCAGACTGAGATACCGTCCAACACACAGTCTGTGGTAGAACCCTGTGGTTAGTATAAGTACTCTATATGTGCTTTTGGAGCCTCGGAGTTGTGATTGGTGCATCCAGATGACGTCACAGTGACGTGTTGTTGTTACCCGGCGCGGTTGGAGGTTCGGGGATGACGTTGGATCCTGATGACGTTGTTGTCGGTCTTGTCGATGACGTTGTTGATGTTGCTGCTGCTGCTCCAGTTGTTGTTGTTGTTGGCGAGACCTTAATGAATCCCTCTGTTGAAACCTCGTCGAAGAGAGAAACTGCAACACATAAATGCATCCAAAGTTTGGGCGTTAGGCAAGCGTTAAGAGAGTGCGGAAGCGACGCCGTGTTGCTGTCGTCGCTGGTTTCGTAGCGTCCGTCCGAGGAAGTCAATGTCGTCGACGTTTATAAACATTTTCTTTCCTTTTTCCTTCAGTCTTTTTCTTCGTTTGTTCTTTCTTTCCTTCTTTCATTGACTCATTTTACCTGATGAATTCGGTGACTGACGGCAATATTACTGAGATTAGACTTGTGCCAAAATTCAAGAAAAAAGACATTATCATTTCAACACATCGTTCTTGCGTTTTAAATAAATCGTTGCGGGAAACGAGTTCGTTTTTCATTTGAACAAAAAAAATGTCTCCTTACCAATGTCTTTTTTTATGTTTGTTTTTTTCAATGTTTTTTTTTGTCAAGTTTTTTTTATCAATTTCTAGTTCCCTATGCAATTTTTTCGTTTCCTCCTGACTTTTGAATTGAAAATATCGTTTACTGTCAAGTTGTCAATATTTCCCTGTTGAAGCCTATCGATACGATGACGAAAAAAACGTTGTATCCTACCCTTGACTTCCCCTGACGCGTCACCATCGTTTTTCCCCGCCTCCTTCTCCCCGGCTTCTGCCGACTCGAAGATATTTCCCGAGGTCTCCAGGTCCTGGTCGCAGGCCTGCACCGAGCAGAGCTGGTACTCCCTCTCGGGCCCGTCGCAGCCCCCGCCCGCCGGGGACGGCTGGCACGCCCTGGTGCGGAACTGGCGCCCGCTGCCGCAGCTCACGCTGCACGTGCTCCAGGCTGTCCACGGGAGCCACCTGCCGGCAGCTGTAAAGAAGGGAAGGAAGCCATGTTCTTAGTCATCTTAAGACACAGGTGTACAGAATCCAGTGACTCCACCGTAAGCCAACAAGTAGGTGGGGTCGGGAGCAATGTAACCTGCACAGACTCCAGGGTCACACGTAAAGAAAGAAAGTGTGGTGGTCTTGGGGTTGTAGACGGCGGTCAAGAACGGTCAACGGTGGTGGAGATTGAGGGTGGACGGGGGACGACTGGACGGTGGTCAGAAACTTTATTACAACGGCGATGAACGTTGGTGGTAGGGGAGGAGGGTGCGTTGTAGACGGTGGTCAATAACGTCATTATAACGATGAGGGAGGTTGTCAACGGCGGTCAGTGGACGTTATTAGTAATATTACGGTTACAACGGTGGCGGAGGTAGATAATGGAAGGGAGCCATGGGGGTTGTAGGTTGCAGACGGCAGTCGGGAGGTTTTTACAACGGTGGTGAATGCTGGGGGTAGGTAGCCTGGAATCCATCCTATTTAGCTTCCGGCCGCTACCCAAGCTCCGCTGCCTGGCCAGGCAGCGGAGCTTGGGTAGCGGCCGGAAGCTAAATAGGATGGATTCCAGGCTAGGGGGTAGGGGGTTGTAGACTTCGGTCACGGGAACGGTTTCAAAATGGAAATCAGTACTGAGAGGGTCAGGACTAAAAAAACACATTCCCGTCTTTATGTTTTAGAAATGGCATTATAGTTAACAGCAGAATCTTTTTATTTTCGTTTGAAAGTCCTTCTGGATGATCATGTTGTATTCGAATTCTGCGTTGATTTAACCTCAGTAAGCCATTGTCATTACATCACTTAAAACATTATAATGTCACGTTCATATAAATGGGAACAAAAATCGCGTAGATTGCAAACAAAGCGTAGGCCTGAGCTCCGATGTTATGAAGACCACCTGGGCACTGGACCGGCGTGTCGCACGTCCGGTTCATGATGTAGGGTCCCTCGCACGGGGCGCCGGCCGGGGCCAGCTCGCAGTACCGCGTCCTGCGCTGCACCCCGCTGCCGCAAGTGGCGCTGCAGGCCGTCCATACCGACCACGGGCTCCACAGGCCCTTCTCTGGACATACAGGACAAGGGTTGCAGTTTGGCGGGAAAACATCGACTAAGCCGCCCTCATAACACCGAAAAGGTGTAAAGTTTAACAGGTTTAAGACTATTCAAACCTTGAAATGTCATTCGATTCAAGTTGAATATCGAGGGTTATCAGAGCCATTTTAAAGTCATTATAGATTTTAACTCATTAGGAATCTTGCATGTTCATTATCATCATATCTAAAAGAGTATGCCTCCTAGTATATTACAGCACCTCCCAAAACGTTTATGTCAATTCAAAGAAATATGACTTATAATTGTATTCGAAAATCAAACTTTATAACGTCAAGATAGATTTGAATAGCTCATTGTTGTTCAGTCCACCTACCTTTGCATGTCTCCAGGTTGCAGGGCTGTATCTCCGTGTCCTGTCCTGCGCAGATGTCGTCCGGTGTCGCGTCCTGACAGGTCCGTGTGCGGATCTGCTCGCCCTCCCCACACGTCGCGCTGCAGGTGGACCAGTCCGTCCACTCCGTCCAATGGGCTGTAACATAGGAGCATGGGCAAGGTAAAAGCAACATTATTGTTCTCATTTGAACATTTTTGGTCTAGATTAAAAAAAAAAACTCTTTTATTCTGTCCCACTCTCTTACACTCATGCACTGGCCCACTATCACGTTGGTTTAGGTTATTTGATTAGGAAAGTTTAAAAAATCATTCCTACATCTTTCGGTGTATTTTGGCGGTACCCATCTCCGTTTCTATAGCCCTTAGGCCACACAGGCCACTACAGCAGGGGACTAGCTGTGTGTTCAACTTCTATTCTCTTTCACATGAGTTTTGGGTAATAAGCGGAGAAATTTCGAAAGCAGAATACCACTTTTAAGGTCTTTGGTATAACCTGTTCAGGGTTTTAACCCACGACCGTCCGAATACAAGACAATCACTCTGCCCCGTAGGCACCGGTTTGCTAAGTGAGCTACCCTCCATTGGCAAAAACAAAGGTAGGATGTAGCATATAAGTTCTGGAATTTGGTACCTCTTAGTGCCGGTTCGCAACTTTGGGTGTTACAGTCCTCGTCCTCATAATTCTCGCCCGCGCAGGCGACCCCTTCACCCCTCGGCTCGGGCGAATCACACTTCCGCCGGCGGACCCGGTATCCTCCGCCGCAGCTCGCACTACAGTCCGACCAGTCGTCCCATTTGCCCCACTGGCCATCGACTAAAGAGGGGAATATAGGAGGAAGGTTTTCATTTCAAAGTTCCTTTTAGCCCTATTCCCTATTAACCACTCTGATGTAGCCGTTTGGCACCCAATTCCCTATTGGTTACAGAGTTAGGCAGCAGGAAGAAGGTGAAGAGAGACGAACCATAAAACAAACACATACATGACAAGAAGATGGTTGATAAATGGCAAATGATCAGTAGTCATAAGGGTTTGTTGTTAAGGGTTAGTTGTGTGTGTGTATTTACGTACCGTGACAAGCCTGCATGCTGCAGCGCCTGAACTGCTGCCCGGTTCCCTCGCAGTCCCTCCCGCCGTGGTCGGGGATGGGCGAGTCGCAGGTCCGGCTCCGGGACTGGGTCCCCCCGCCGCAGCTCACCGTGCAAACTGTCCAGTTGGACCACTGGCTCCAGCCACCGTCAACTGAAACGGTACGGTTGTTTAGATTGAATGTTTTCATTGAATTCGCAAGAGTTAAAGAACCTTATTTGATAGCCTCAGTTGTAGGCTCTGAAGCGGCTTTTGGGGGGCAAAATAATACACTTTTTGCAGCCACCCCGTAACTACCAGCCATCCTGTAACTATCAGCCGCCTAGATAGTTAGGCGGCTGATAGTTACAGGATGGCTGATAGTTACGGGGTGGCTGCAAAAAGTGTATTATTTAGCCCCCAAAAGCCGCTTCAGAGCCTGCAACGGAGGCTACTTCTTTGAGTCGATATCGTTCTACACATCCTGGTGTTTTTACACGATCGTGTGGTAATCTTAGCTGCGAACAAAAAAAAAAGTTCCAGCTTCAAATTTCCGAAAAGAGGCAATCAATTTATTCTTCGATAGAAACTAACAAGAAAAATGACAAATGATGTAATGGTTGATAGTTTAAATTTCTTTCAACATGAGAGATCAAATGGCAGACGTTTTGGGGTTTAGATTATTACGTAGGGCAAGTGCTAATAAACTCGGCACGTAAGCACTGTTTCATTTGTCCTATGCTCAATGTAACTAACCAGCCAGTCAACCAAACAAACAGTCAACAAAGTAATGAGAGAACGTAGGTGAAAACGGAAGCTTCTTGCTGACGGTAGAACAATAAACCCCTCGCAAACTGTAACTTCTATAGCGGACTTACTGCTCTGGCATGTTGTATGTCTCACTATTTGGACAATTTTTACTATTTTTTCCAGCGAACTGTGGAGCCTGGTAGAGGCTAGGCCGGGCCTACCTGGCAGCGGACAGTCTCTGCTGGAGCAGGGCTGGATCTCCATGTCGACCCCCTGGCAGTCCTGACCCCCCGCGAAGGGAGGGGGGCTGTCGCACAGGCGCTTCCGCCGCATGTTGCCGACGCCGCAGGTGTGTGAGCACTCCGACCAATCCGTCCACTCGCCCCAACCCGCATCCACTGTTAGAATTGGACAAAGCCAGACTTAGTATACGTGCAGTCTCCCCATAAGACCTATACAGTGTCACTGATGAACTGTTGTTAAGCAGGTACGTCATACATTCATACTCAGTCCTTACTTGGACAGTGTCGGAAGGGCCTAAGTGAAAGTGACCCCCCCCCAGGCTTTTAAGAGCCGTGCGTGCCTATCACTATATCTTCTTCATGACACGTTGCATAGGCTCTTAGATTTGTCGCTGTTAAGAGCTCTATACCTTTGTTTAATGATTAAATCGGTGGCTACTGTTCGCTATAGGACGGCTATTTTTAAAAACCAGCACATAATATATACCTGGGCACGTCGGTCCGGTGCACCCGACGACTTGTGTCGCATCCCTGGTACAGTTGTTGCCACTGTACCGTATCGACCGTGAGCTAGCCAAAGTTTTTAAACTAGGAATATCTAACCTTTGTTTGTATTACTTCTGTTAAATGAAGGGGGTTTGAACAGTCAGTTGCCTGGGAAAACCTTACCTGTGCATGTCTAACTGGCACAGCCGACGACTAGTGTCATAGTGATTTAACCATGGATATCTCATCTAAGGAAGGCGTCTGAACCGTCAATATATGAGCACGTCGGCCCGGTGCACCCGACGACTTGTACCGCCTCCCCGGTGCAGTTCTTGCCGCCGTGTCGGGGCCATGAACTACCCAGACACTAAAATAGCGCTTGAACTATGGATATATAATATTTTTAATACTCGTCTTTTGAAGGAATCCGGGTCTAAACCCTTCAATTGCTTAAGAACATCATACCTGGGCATGTGGGTCCTGTGCACCCGACGACTTATGTCACTCTACAAGAACAGTTCCCAGTCCCATAGCGTATTGGGCAGCTAAGTTAGTAATCTAACCATGTATGTTTTGTCTAAGGAAGGTGTATGAATCGTCAAATTGTTGTAAAAAATCGTACCTGGGCACGCCGGCCCGGTGCACCCGACGACCTGTACCGCGTCCCCGGTACAGTTCTTGCCGCCATACCGGGGCCGCGGGTAGTTACACTCGCGGGTTCTCGTTCTTTTCCCCTCCTCACAGGTGACGTCACACGGGCTCC
Organism: Branchiostoma lanceolatum; assembly: GCA_035149815.1. Classification (NCBI taxonomy): domain Eukaryota; kingdom Metazoa; phylum Chordata; class Leptocardii; order Amphioxiformes; family Branchiostomatidae; genus Branchiostoma; species Branchiostoma lanceolatum. The sequence goes on along the minus strand of CM068868.1, from coordinate 3,808,505 downwards.
AATTGGACCAGGAACCCCACCCACCATCAACTACAGTAAAAAAGTGAAACGCATTCATCATCATCATCTTCCCCGCTTTCCAGTTCTTCCACTGAGGCGGGCCATACATGTGGAAAACATTACATTGTCAATATACAAGATAATTAGCAAGCGATATGTAAGACTTCACTGGTGTTAAGTAAATGTTACTTCAGCGCATAGCCACTTTACCCATAAATCCGATATTCAAGAGAGTGTACAATAAACTGAATGTTTTAAACGTCTTTGAATATACTCGTTTCGTTTCGAAAGCACCAGGCTCTTCGTCCGGTATTGGAATATCCTGCCTTTACAAAGATCTACACACGATAACATGGTATGGTGGTTTAGCTAAACAGTGTTCTGAGAAAGATAATTCATCGTCAGATTTCCTCAATGATATCATGGATATCTGAAATAACGCCAGTTACTTGGACAGGGCGACGCGCAGCTCCAAGCGTCAACGTCCTGTCCCTCGCAGTCCTCGCCGCCATTTTGGGGAGGGGGGTTGTTGCACTGCCGGCTGCGCTTGCGCGTGCCGATGCCGCACGTGTGGCTGCACGCGGTCCAGTCTGTCCACTCACTCCAGCCGCCGTCAACTATAAGAATAGGGATGGTAAGGACGGTCGTTATCAGCACATATCTAGTTGGTACATAGAGAGCAAGGATCTACTTACCGCGCGATCACGTTTGTCGTCGGCCGGCGGCGTACGGTTTCGATGCAGTAGAATTTTCAAGCAGGCTGTCATGGAACCAAACACCGACACGGAATTGAGATTACTTTTTCGGTAACAAGACAGCTAAATTTTGTAAGACATGTACACATGCTCGACTTTCTCGATAATGCCCTTAGATTGCGATCGTACGATGATCGTACTACTAATGTGAACGGACTAGTCGTACGATCATCGTACGATCCCCAAATAAGGGCATTTTTGGGACACTCGAGCAAGTACAAAACTCAGCTATCTTGTTACGGTAAATAAAGTCTTTGATCATTTAGGCGGTTGGCTTTGTCAAAGCCTGCTTGAAAGTCGAGATCGTACGACGGCCCACGACGAATCTGACGCGCCGTAACTAGATATCTTGAACTTCATGTGCCCCTCGGGTTCTAATCGCTTCCAAAAGATGGCTGTTGCTCTTAATATTAATCGTCATTAAAATCGTCATCATCATTAGAGGGAAAGAGAGCTCAGTACGTCTTCCGTGTTGTTGTACTGGTATTTCAGTGAGTCGGTACATTCCGTGATCACTGTCGTCGGCAGACTCTTAGAAAAACGTGAGATCCAGGAACCATTCTTGCAGACTGTATTTGGACTAGGTTGCTGTGACAAGCTGATCTGGTAAAACTACCCATGGAAGACCTCAGCTCATTTTCTGTCATTACCTGTTCGGTATTCAATAACAGTTGCTGGTCATTAAGCCGTTGTTATTATATGGTTAGGAAAAGGAGGTCCACACTTTACATGCATGTTACTACGTACTCGCGGCTACGAAGATTCGCTGTGTGTCATTGCAGTTTTAAGTTGTTCCAGGTCGCTAGGAAAGTAAAATCAATTTTAACCATATTTATGGATCAGGATCTGATACAGGTACAAGAAAAGCAGATGTCGTTTTTCCCCTCAAAACGTTCGCGCGCACGTCAACGTCAATCATCTGTCATGTACAGTGAATCTGTCCATGTACATAGTCCTTTGCTTCGTTAAATATACGCAGGCTGTTTAACAGATATACAATTAGTATTTTTTCACGTGCTGATTGTGAATTTATATTTTCTCTTATAATTGTTACTGTTACTACAAACATTATCAAAAATATTGTTAAGAAAAGGTGATTGTTATGATTGTCCTTATCATAGTTATGCACCAAAAGCTTTAAATTTATCAAAGAGCTGCATCTGTTTTATGAAGCGTTTTAATTTCAAATTGCAAAAGCAAGAATTGTAAACTTTTGTTATCCCCACTTGGAGCTAGGCACGACCCGGCGTCGCATTTCGCCTCGTCCTCCGCGGACCCCCAGCAGCCCTTGCCGTTCGGGTCCTTGCATTTCCGGAAGCGGAAACGGACGCCGACGCCGCAGGACACGCTGCACTTCTCCCAGGGCGACCAGTCTTCCCAGTTGCTCCTGTCACGGTCCTCTGATGACGACAACAGGGTTGGAGCTACTTGTCAGAGATTGTTAGATTTAAGAAAAGTTACCGAACCCTTTCCTTCATTTCAACGTTCCACTTTTAGTTTTACTTTAGTTGCTTATCTAAGAAATATTTCTTCTCAATATTTCATTTGGTGTTTTCGAGTTAGTTTTACATGAAAAAATTTATTTCTAATGACTGTTTTAACGAAGACTGGACTGGGTGACCATAGACAACAACATCATTGGATCAATAATTTGGAAGAGCTAAATTTAAGCATTATATCTCCTCTTTTCTTTTGTTGTTTGAGTTTTCCTTCAAGTGACAAAATTTTAATTGTGGTTACTATGAATTAGTGTTTGCTCGCCTCGCATCAGCCTTTAGACATAGGAAGTTTGGATATTAGTCAGTTACGTGCACGTCATACCTCTGCAGCGTTGGGCGTTACAGCCCCTCTTCTGACTCCCGTCTCCGTCACACACGTCGGCCTGGTTCCCCGTGCTCGGGTCTGCGCATGTGCGGATTCTCTGCTGGATGCCCTTTCCGCAGGTCTTCGTGCAAGACGTCCAGTCCGACCACTTCGTCCAGGTGAATTCTGTAGCCGAAAAGGCAAACATGTCGTCAGTTATGCAACCAAAGGTGCCACGTATAACACGCTGACGAAAGACCATTCATAACATCGTAATGAGACATCCAACATTCGTGCTTTGACAGGTGATACAAAAGTTGGCACTGAAAGTTTAGTACTTGAAATCTTTTTTCTCACCCTCCTTAATTTCAGCCTGACAAGTCTGGTAAAATGAGTAGGACTATATGGCACATTGAAGAGAATATCTAATATCGAAGATAAAGTTGGCACTTAAGGTGGGATACGGGGTAGCCTGTATTTACACAAACTCTCGGCCGGAGGTTACTGACCCCCAGGGGGCTGGCGGTTACAGGACCGGCTGGCCACTAGGGGCGCAATTCGTCAGGCTAGGATACGGGGCACTAGAACATTGTGTTCTATCTAGAATTTATCACTTGCGTAGGACTGGTGTATTAATGGGGTAATCAGGGGCTTGAACAAGAGGTTCCTGAACTCACGCGAACAGTCCGTGTTGCAGTCCCTCTCCTCCGTGTCCCGCCCGGCGCACCCTCCATCCGGGCACTTCCGCGTCCTGAGGGACATGCCCTTTCCACACGTCACGCTGCAGCCGGACCACTCCGACCAATCAGACCACTTGTCTAGAATTTAAAAAGCGACATAGATTTACGATGACACAATATATTGCTTTGTCAGTTCACAGCGTCCTTAATCTAAGGCATTGTCAACAATTTTAGATTTGCACAAGAACACAAAAACTGGCATAGCCTGTATATAGCACAGGCGAAATAGACGAATTACTTTTTCAACGTTTCACAATTAAAATGGGGCTCTCCAGCTGGCGACTAGCTCAGGCTAGACAGACCCAGATGGAAGAAAAAAGTCATTACATTGCGTTATGTCTCCCCAGGGACGAAGAAGATAAGTAAGTATTGTTAGTTTAATTTTCTATACCTAGAATTGTGCAGTGTTCACTGACAATATAACTTAATTGCACAATAATTGTACAAGGTACAAAATATGGCACTACTGGTACATAACTACAGTTCTAGAAGGCTAATCTACCTAAGCAAGAGTGTATAGTATGGGATGAGAATGGACTTTAATCTTACAATCATTGGAGGAATTTCTAACGTCTAGACATTCTTTAATAGATACTAGATCTTATATGAAACTCAAATCATAAACTCAAGCATAACCGGAACTACGTCACGAACATACTTGGTTCGTCATTTCCCTCCGGACACGGTTCCCGCTTGCAGACGCGGAGGTCCTCGTGCGACCCGGAGCAGTTCTTCCCGCCGTGCCGCGGGAGGGGCGAGTCGCAGGCGCGCAGGCGGATCTGCGTCCCGATCCCGCACGTGGCCGTGCACACCAGCCACTGGGACCAACTCGACCAACCGCCGTCAACTAGGCAAGCAGAATAAAACAACGGTACAATAAATAAATGAAACAATGGTACGTTTTAAAACATTAAAACTTAGCTTTAAATATTAGGCGATGACATAATGAAGTGACAGGGACCAGATCGACTATGTACCAGTCTCACAACAGGAAAAGAGCTCGTCGGGTAAGACTGCGAGCTCTAAAAGGACATTTTCAGCAGTAAGGCGGCCGATGTCCTTTCGATTACTGCGCGATTTTTAGATATCGGCCAATGTTTGCAGGTCACCGAGGCCCGTTGAATGTGGTAGAGTCGATTCTAAGGCAAATAAACGACCCTCGACTCTCTGCATGGTCATTTTGAAATTCGACGGCTGATGGCGATCAATACATTCGGCCGAAGGTCATCGACAGTTTGCAACACACTTGTCTCATTGAATTTGTGGAGTCTTTCATGCATGTGTTATCAGTTTGAAAGCTACATTTCATCTTTCATGCTTTGTACCCGTGACACAAAGAGAAGGATCGGTCGTCCAACACTGAAGAAACTCTCGAAACAGACACTAACTCAGAAGGACATGGACAGCAATGAAGGACAAGCAGTTCTGGAGAACAAACTTCGCTTGCTTCACCATGCAACGAGGAGGACCGATGATGAAAGCTACATTACCAGGACAGAGCCCCTCGTCACACGGCGCCTCCTCCGTGTCCTTCCCCTCGCAGGCCCTCCCGCCGTTCAGCGGCACCGGCGTGTTACAGTCCCGCGCCCGCGCCTTCACTCCGCGCCCGCAACTCACGCTGCAGTCCGTCCAGTTAGACCACTTACTCCAACCGCCGTGGACTGTGTGAGAAAACATAGGGGCGACATTTAGATAAAGGGGATGACTGTAACCTCAGTGTAATACCAAGGATTCGAACCTAATCCCTAAGCAGATCTTTCGGGGCAAAATTGTGACGATTTCCGACAGGACTCAAGTACGTCTGTTCAAACGGACCAGTCGGAAACCGTTACGATTTTGCCCCAAAGATCTGCTTGGAGATAATCCGAACTAGCAGTACTAACTATGAACCCCAACCTCTGCCATTCTCATAGGAACCTAGCCTCTACCAGGCTCCGTCCTATCGTTGGGAAAATAGTAGAAATCAGCCGAGGTACTCCACTATTCAGGGTAGGTCCGCTATACCTGTATAGCGGAGTACCTCGGCTGATTCGGTCCCCCGAAAGTGCGAAATGGAACGAAATGGAACGAAATGGAACAAAATGGAACAAAATGGAACGAAATGGAACGAAATGGAACGAAATGGAACGAAATGGAACGAACTAAAACATATGTAACATTATGAAATGAAATACCAGTAGATAGCGAAATATAAGGAACGTTGTAACATTCACAGTAGACCGGAACAGGAAGTAAATACATAATATAACGTGTTTTATTTCTTGAATCTATATGATAATTGCAAATACAACGTTTTTACCCCGTTTTTGTGGCTAGATTCTTCCCTGAAAATGGGGGCGCCGCGTGCAAAGAGCTCGGCCGCTCTTCCTTGATTTTACCAACGATCTGCAAATGAACTGCTGAAAATAACAGGGAAAACAAGCTAACGGAAGTGAGTATCGAAGTTAGGACTAGATAATACAGAAGGTGGTGGTAACATTGTATCTCATAATTCACCAAGAGGGCATGAGGCAAGCGTAATTTCATTATTCGTACAGCGTGTTTGCGTGTTTGCGTGTTGTGTGAACCGTGAAATACATTTCCTGCTCGTTCACACCCTCCCTTTGTTTTGTCGTGAACAAGGAAGCAGAAATGTCTCCAGAGGTAGTTCCCAGTCCACGCCCGTGATTGAATGGAGTGTGAAATGTCATCTTGGTGACGCAGCGCAGAGCTGCATTTGCATATCATTAACGGAGGGGTCATTCTCCGACAGCCGACCAGCCGAACAATTGGTTGTATAAAAATCGTTGTTGCGCATATTTGCATATGCTACGTATTAGTTATGGACTAAAACCGTATGTAAATAAAACTGGGAAGTCGGAGTTTGATTCAACCTGTCGGTAGCACGCCCACGTGCACAGTTCCGGTACGCTGGCAACAGTGGCGGTTCATTTGCATGCCGGCCTCCATTGGCAACACGCAAACACGCTGAATAGATAATAAAATTACGCTTGCCTCATACCCTCTTGGTGAATTCCTTGGTATTCCCTGCTATTTTCAGCAGTTCATTTGCAGATCGTTGGTAAAATCAAGGAAGAGCGGCCGAGCTCTTTGCACGCGGCGCCCCCATTTTCAGGGAAGAATTTAGCCACACGAACGCGGCAAAAACGTTGTATTTACTATTATCAAACAGATTCAAGATTTGCTTCCTGTTCCCGTCTACTGTGAATGTTACAACGTCCCTTATATTTCGCTATCTACTGGCATTTCATTTCATAATGTGACATATGTTTTAGTTCGTTCCATTTCGTTCCATTTCGTTCCATTCCGTTCGATTTCGTTCCATTTCGTTCCATTTCGTTCCATTTCGTTCCATTTCGTTCCATTTCGTTCCATTTCGTTCCATTTCGTTCCATTTCGTTCCATTTCGTTCCATTTCGCACTTTCGGGGGACCCGGCTGATTTCTACTATTTTCCCAACGATAGGACGGAGCCTGGTAGAGGCTAATAGAAACCCTGCTATTCTAATAGTGGCATTGCTGGATTTCTACTCAGTACGATAACTGTGTTGCCTACTCTACGTACACGTGGTGAACTTTGGCAGTTGAGCGATCGTACTAGACTATCTATGAAATTAATGTAGTGATGATGGCTGTGGTCTAACATAGTACGACGAAGTTAGCCGCCAATTGCTGCAAAGCCGTATTCTCTTTGTCAGGATTTTCATGAAATCATACGAAGTATCCACGATATAGATATTATATAATGCAAAATGTTAGTCAAACGTGTTTAGTACTGTTTACCTTGAAGTCTTCTATCTCGACGTTAGCCGTGAAAATTGAACAGATTATTGACATACATGTAGTTAAACTTTCCACAGTGTAATCTGATGTATGTAGCTGTAGTGTATTGACAACATAAACAATCAACGTACAAAAAAGCAGTTTACTCTTTGTGTCATATATCAATCGTATCTATCATAATAAGGTAGCATGCTTTGTTACGTTTCATCACAGCTGGCTTCGTTAAGGTTGAATGAACACCTGTAGGGGGTATAACTTGCGAGGATTGCGAAGCGTGGGGAAACAGTTAGAAGACCAACAAACAAGAAAGAGTCATTTGACGAAAATAGCGGACAACAGAGAATTGTTCTTAGGTAATTTAATCTGAGTCGTTATGGAAGGAGTGTGACGTTTTGACAAAAACTCGTCGTGAAAAGTATTTGACATTACTCTTTGAGGCCCCCAAAGTTAACTTCTGCAAAAAGCTCAAGGTGCTAAGACTTTATTTGAGTGCACATTTGCAATTCTGGTACTGAAAACTAAGAATACATTGTGACTCCTACATTTATGATAACCGAATATTACTAGATTGGTATCTTCAGAAAATTGGCATCTTTCACCTAGAGCTTACTTCGTCCCATAACTGGACAATTGGAAAAAAAGAACATTTACACCACGCCAACTCACTCTATAGAAACGTTGCGTACGTTGGTGATCATGACCAATGAGCACGCATCAAGAACATGATATTTGATGATATTTGATCAACGTTGCATCAGAATCTCTTGAATTGTGTACGATTTATCATTGGAGACAATCTCTCTTTATGGAACATATATACGGGATATTAATAATATCCTCATATGCTTGAATTGGACCTTGCATGTTTGAGTTCGAGTGACGTGCTACTCATGCTCTAGGTCTATGCCTAACCAGAGTTATATGAAGAACCTGGATGAGGTGAGTGCATGGACATGTAAAGATGGAGCTTCCAGAGGCAACAAGACAAGACCGCGAGAGGGACAGGAAAGAAAACAGAGATTGCTGAAAATCCAGGAAGAGCTGAGGGACATTTACCAGGGCAGCCTTCCGGGACGCAATCCTTTTTCTCCCGTCCGTCTCCAGAGCAAGCCGCGACCATCCATCCCTCCAGGGGGGAGTGTTCCTTGGGCTTACAGCGGCGGGTCCGGTACTGCCTGCCCAGTCCGCAGGGGCCGCGGCACGTGGACCACATGGACCATGCTACCCAGGTGCCGCTGGCTAGAAGGAAGCGCCGGAGCAAGTCGTCATGAAGCGGTGAGGAGCAACCGGTGAGATATCAGACGCCGCAGGACGGACTCGGGCGGAACTTGCGACGGGCATGCAACAGACTTCCGGGTCGAGTTTCAGGTACGGTTTGGTCAAAGGTGTTTGCACTGTTTAGAAAACTAACCCAAAAGTAGTACAACACTTTTTTTAATGATATTGGAAACGTCCCTGAAAGGTTATGTCGCTCGACTCTAAATGAAGTTCTGAGAAATATTGAACAAAAAATTATATTTTTAATTTAGATCAGGAGCAAAACACAATAGATATTTTCCTTATTCAAATGGAGATATCTTGAAATTTCTGTCGCATGATAATCGCAACTTGCCAAGACATCCTGCAGCGCCTGATATCTACAGTTTTAGAATATCACTTCCCTGACGCCTTGTGCAGTGTGGGAAGAGGGTTGCTACATGCAGCGGGTTGGTAGTAACAGGGTATCTGCTAATATGTGTTAGCTTTCAAATGCTTTCTAAGTGCAATGGGTTGAACATGGATGCGAGAAATGGTGCGTAAGGTGTGCAAAGATTTCTACAGGAGTGCAGACGTACAGTGGTAGGTGCGTTGTGCATGGGGTGATTTGAAATACCCTAAAAACTACGTTTCGAGACTAGCAGAGAGAGTGCGATTGTGAAAGTTCTTTATAGTGTGAAGAGGACAAGAGAGAAACAGAGAGCAGATTGGGGCAGCCGTCAAGGGCAGTTAGAGCGGAAAGTACGACTAAAAAGGGGCAGGAAATATCCAACAAGACAGTCATTCTTGGTATTTTTGGGCTGACGTTTTTCCGTAGAATCAACAGCCATGTCACAGCTACAATCATCTCAGTGCGTCGCAATATGCAGCCGTGAAAGTCCAACTCAAGAGCACGTTTCCGCGCTATCAAGTATTCATTGAAGATTGAAGACAAAGATAATGTCCGGATTGTCGTGTTGGATATGGTAGTTCTGTCTGACAGTATTCGAAGAGCACCGTTTGCTGCCGGGAAGCCATACTCGTCCAACTGTCGCCAACAACATCGTCGTCACTTTTAGTCCGTTCTTGAAGAGTCACATCCTCGTTAAGTATAGTCACCTACCCTAGCTGCTCTGTCATTCCGACTAACTTAAACATTCTACCAATAACTGTGACATCGTATTCAATGAACTGCATCAATAGCCTACCTTCGTCCAACTTGAGAAGTTAAAGAACCGAATAGAACCACAATCACTGGTGAATAAAGTGAAGCGGGCAAAACAAAAATAGATAATTCTTGAATGATTTGACAGCACCCGTAACCTGATAGTTCTGATCTACGGTATAAAAGACGGGTGTTAAGTGATGTAATCGTCATATTTAATAAGTCACCAGGCAGGTTGCCACAACGCCTTTGAAGAGAACTTTTTTTCCTCAACGCGTCTTAGGGATGCATTTCAACAGTGAAACAGGAAAATGTTTACCTCCGTCGTCGCACGGCTCGACGCTGTCGCAGACCTTGATCTCCTGGCTGGAGCCCTCGCACGGCTTGCCCGTCTGCTGCGGGGCGGGGTTGTCGCACGACCGGGTCCGCTCCCGCGTCCCCTCCCCGCACGTCGCGCTGCAGCCCGACCAGTCCGACCAGTCGCCCCAGTTACCGTCGACTGAAGCAATTAAAATAGCATAACTTTAACATAACATAACTTTATTGCACAACAACTGTACTCTCCAAGCCGAGGAGTGGGTCCGGCGGGTTTTGGACGTGTTTTTAGGCGTTTTTGCCTAGACAAAAAAAAAAAAAGACAAAGTAGAAAGCCCGACAAAAATGCCTAAAAACACGTCAAAAACCTGCCGGACCCACTCCTCTGCTTGGAGAGTACAACAATTGTACAAGGGACAAAGTATGGCATTCAGTCTATCTCAGTCTACAATATGGTGCAGTAGTATAGTATGGGATGACAATGGGATTTTACAATCATTGGAGGAGTTTCTAACGTCTAGACATTCTTTGATATACTTCCCAATGTATGCCATGCATGGGTTGTCACATGTCATTATGTACTTAAATTTGCTATTCAAGTCCAGTGAGATAAATCCTGGTAAATGAGTCACCAGCAAGCACCATTTTGTAGAAGTCACGATCTTGATAATGTTTAGGTCAGGTCCTGAGATGTTCTTGGATTTGTAAGCCAGCAAAGATTTTGTGACGTGAGACTGGGATTATTCTCTTCATAATCTACTAGCGACATATACTGCGTCATCCAAGGAATTACTTATAGTCTGGTCTTACGCTAGTTTGCACCGTACTGGCACAATATAGCACTTGACTTGAGTCACAACCACGTCTCTGTTAAGTCGAATTGTCTATGTACATAGACAGAAGCCAGGCTCTTACCCGAAATTTCATATTGCCCCTCAAATACAGTAAACAAACTAATATCACAGGGAATATAAAAGATATTACACGCACTAGGCATTAACAAATTCATGGATTGCTCCTTACCAGCACAGAAGTCAGTTTCACATTCGTCCTCCTCCTGTATGAGCCCGTCACACCCCTCCACACTGTTACACTCCCGGGACCGGTACCTGACCACAAGGAGACATGATGTCATATCACATCAATGTTCTACTACGTAATGATATCAAATCATATCATATCAATTTTCATCATGTTATATCATAGCATTATATCATCATCATTATCTTCGGCTGTTTTCCCAGATTAAATCTACTCTACTTCTACAAGAGTCTCATATCTAACCCCAAACATTTGCTCTCGTTCAATGAACCCCCAAAGTTCTACATCGGCAAAGTTAGTAGACTATATGTGTTGTTACTACCAAATCAATGTCATGTAACAAGCTTAATGCGAATTGAAGAATCTGCTAGGTTTCAGGCCATACTTATTTCTGTTTTAGTAAACTTACTTGTATCCCTGCTGTTCGTCACACTCCCTGATGCAGCCTGTCCAGGGCGACCACTCCCCCCACCCGGACTGGAAGAACCCCGTACTTGCGCCCGTCGTGAATCTGCCTTCTCTCTCTGCATATCCGGAACCTTCTGCGAAGTCTAATGTTTATGGAACAGGCATAGAAATGGTTGTACGAAGGGCAAGGTGTCGTGGTCAATCTAGAAATACTGTTCAGATTTGACGATGGCCGAAGAAGCGACCAAACACTTAGCACGAAGAAACCTTTAAAGAAAGAGAGATTTCTCTTCTTTATTCATATCAAGTTATTTGAATGCTGTGAAAAAAAGTGTTATCATTGTTTTCTCTTTTTTATTTATATTAAGTTATTCGATTGCTGTTAAAATGTGTTATCGCATTGATTTCTCTTCTTTATTTGTCTCATGTGTTAGTATTTTGTTAGTTGGCTGGTTATCTGTTGATTCTTGAATATTTTTTCATTTGTTTGTTGTGTCATACTTTGCTTTGGATCCGTGGTTTATGTGTTGCCTTATTGTATTATTATTTGTTATTTTGCAAAATGAATAATAAACAAAATAAGAAATGAAATAAAAAATAAACTGAGCCAGGAACAGAAGTGAGGAAACGGTGTGGTACCTTCTTGGTGTCTCCCACCGTCTCCCGAAGCTTCTTCTTCGTAGACAAATTCACCTGAAAGTTTGATTTTATCAGCAAGCAGAACAACAATATATAATTTTGTCTACATGTCGCATGGAGAAACTAAATGATGATATGCTTCCTTTGATGTAATATTCACTATATACAGACGCATATACAGGTCTACATACCAAGCGTAAATGTATGAATGGTCTGCATCCATATTGCAACCAGTAACCAGTGGCAGACTATAGGGATTCAAAAGAAAGTCTTTGGAAGGCATACATTTCGGTAATAAAAATTTACCAGAACTGTCACCCTTCAGAGACAAAAACACATTGTAACTGTATAGACGACCTCCCGATCCCACCCCTACTCGCCCCAGGGGGTTCCTCCTGATTTGTTTCTTCACAAAGATTAAACAAATTAAACAAATAACAATTTAGTTGTGTTTGTAGAAATCATTCTGAAACAAGTTTTAACTGTAATTTCCAACACAAGAATTGGACTTACCCAAATTTTCGACTGTACAACACCAGTCTTTGTCAAGGAGTGAGCAATCTACCATCCGTCAACAGACGGCGGACGCCACAGACTTTCCGCTACTTATGATCCACTGCTCACGGAGTCACGTGTGCTATCTGCATAACGTGACGTCATCCCAGCGGTGGATTACTCACTTCTTGACAAAGACTGGTGTTGTACAGTCAAAAATTTGGGTAAGTCCACTTCTTGTGTTGGAAATTACAGTTAAAACTTATTTCAAAATAACAGTTTTCACTATTCCATAAGGCTCACTTGGACACTTTCTCCTGACGCACGGCTTGGTCTGCTGCCGGAGCCCCCCGCAGTGCTCCGTCCTCACGCAGACGCTGGTCCGCTTCTGCAGACCCCTCCCGCACGTCACGCTGCAGGACGACCACCGGCTCCACCTGACGGCAGGAGAGAACAATTCAGCCTGAGTAATTTGAACTAAAACATTTACAATGGATTCTTAATTTTTCCATGCTATGCTCAATCGCACCAAGACGTCACAGTAGCTTGTAAGTAAACGTTTGAAATCATACGACATGTTGCTGGTAGTTATCAGTAAGTATAGTTTCTCTGAGTCACCAGAAATTTGCATGATCAAAATCAATTTTTATAAAGACTTATCCATTATTTACGTTCCCGTTAATTAATCAATTAATTCATTCAAACGCACTGTAACGTGGATTCAACAAACGACGTGTAGATGATACATCCATTCCCTCTTGTCTCCTGCATTCAGGTGAGTAGACAGAGAGACATACAGAAGGGAATGGGAGAGAGAGGTATTGGAGGAAGTGCGCTAGCGAGAGAGAAAGAAAGAAAGAAAAATGAGAGATAGAGACAGAATGACTCACCTGTATGACTGCGGACACGGCCGTTGGATGCACTTCATGACCATGGTGTCCGTGCCGTTGCAGGGCAGCCCGCCGTTCCTCGGGGCAGGGTCCGTGCAGGACCGCGTCCTGGTCTGGGAGCCGGCGCCGCACGACCGGGTACACGGGGACCACTTACCCCACTTGCTCCAGCCGCCGTCAACTGGCAAAACGATCAACCATAACATGTGAAGGTCAGTAAAGGTCTTCTCTTGTAAACCTTTGCTTAAAGGACACGGTAAAGACCATGCATATTCTGGTGCATATTTTCGGACGGACTGTAAAAGTTAATGTCGCATCTTCTTCACGACAATACGTCAGCAAAACTGTTGCAGTTGGACTTTATTACCTCATTACGGCGGAAGTGACAATAAAAGCAACGCACTGCACACACTCGATCAAAGCAACTCATCAATGACCAAAGACTGGCCATCTTTCACTTGTAACATTTATACTTATCGACGATACATATTTTGAAGATCCTGTGAATGTGTTTAAACGATCTAGTTACCGGTACAGTCAGGTAATTTAATATCACGATTATATGTTCGTTTTGTGGTAGTATATTTTAGATTTCGTCAATGTATAGCCAAACGTCACGGTCTTTTATGATACGTGTAATAACGTTGCTAAGTTTTATTTTAGAACGAATTTTGAGAATTGTCAAATCCGCAATTTAGCCTATAGGCTGCAAGGATTTATTTTCAATAGACCATACATCATCATAATCATAATGCCCACCTGGGCATTTCTCGGGGTTGCAGCTGGACTCCTCCATGGAGGGGCCCTCGCAGGGCAGGTTCTCGTTTATGCTGCACTCCCGGGTCCGTTTCCGGTACCCTCCTCCGCACGTCTGGGTACAGTCGGACCACGGCCCCCACATGCTCCATCCACTCTCTGGCAGGAGTCAATCAAAACAATTCGTAAAATGGTTGAGTTGATAACGATATACATGACGATATGTCTAGATGTATTTCAGTATCTGCCATGTGGCGTCGAATGGCCGAAATATCGAGAGGTTCCGGGTTCGATTCCTGAGACGTTGTGTCCCTGGGAAAGGCACTCAGCACGACTTTTCCGCTAGCTCCACCCACGTACCTTTATACATGACAACTGTCTTACTAAATGCATTTCAGTACCTGCAATGGCGGTCACAAATCAATGGTATGTACCTAGACATAGTAGGTGTTTTTTGCAACACGATTGGTTTAACGTACCTGGACACGCTTTCACCAAACATTCGTCCGTTTCTAGGAAGGTGCCCTTGCAAGGATTGCCTCCACCGCTGGGGGGCGGGTTAGAACACTGCCTGGTCCGGACCCTCGCGCCTTTTCCGCAGGTCGCCGTACAGGAAGACCAGGGCGTCCAGAACCCCCAGCCGCCGTGTACTGCGGTTCACATGGATAGATGTTTAAAGTATTTTCTACTTATTTGTGCTATCAGATTCAAATCCGTCAGTCTCTAAGCCTTAATAGTATGCGTTTATAAAATTCAAGTTGACAATCACGTTACCACAGGAGCCCAACAACATAAGAAAGTTCACAATCTGGCCTAGAATGAAAAACAAAATGACCAATATATACAGTATGACATTATCAAGTACATGTGCAAGGATGAACAACACAAATGAACAACTGATTCTAAGAGAAACGTCACAAAAAATGTATGAAATGTAATGTTTTGATTATTACATGTAGTCTCAAATCCAAGCTGTTCGAAGGAATTCAAAACGCACACATTCAGAAAATGTAAAACACAGACGCAACAAACACGTAGAGATCAACAGTACAAAAGGAGAAATGGTTTCTCACTAGGATCCCGCAGGCTGGCGACCCTGTTGTGTGCGTTGGTGACGGAGCCCTGCTGGACGTACGGCCCTCCCACCGTCTCCACCCGACTGTCCGTCCCCTCCACTCCGCCTTCTGCTGACGTGCGTCTTCTACCTGAAGAAAATTCAACTAGCAATAAATTAATGCTCGATTGGTCCAATCTGTTCACAATCATGCCTCTTCAGTATTGAAATACAGTAAAATAAAATTAGGCCTGACTCCAATGAATAAAGGAAGGAAAAAGAAACATCGTGTCCGTCTTGGTGTCTTATTATTCGAACGTTGTCTCGATGTCATGCAAATCTATTCTAATCAATACATAACGTTCTCTCATCGGCCAGTGCAAACGTCATGGTTGACGCAAGGTCAAGGCAATACACAGTTAGTTGAAGGGGAGCAATTGCTTTAGAGTGGTCAATGTCCAGCGGAGGAACGGACGTGCAAGTCTCAGTCTTGCTACGGGATGGTCGGAGGGTGGATGAAAAACGCTGCCAGCGATCCTGGGGTTGACTCATACACTACTAGTGTGCAAGCGAAAGCGTAATGTGATATACCGAACCACGTGCACGAATCGGTGCTGGTACTCTGTGCAGTGGTATCTAGCCATGGATCAAAAATTAAAATCTCTGAGGATGTCAAAGTACAATAACACACGTGATCCCAAAATTCTTCATGACGTTTATTTTTTTTTTAAACGGACCAGATTCACTTTAACATACTGATAGGATACATGTCTCCCGATATCATCAGCGCCCGTCGTTTTAGGGGGTTACTAGTACATGCACCTCAGCCAAGACTCGCAGGGTGTGGCGTGACAAAAGCCAGTCTACCATGCCGGGAAATACTTCAAGGGTGAACGAGCATCTGCCCAAAGCTGGAATGGGTGAATCGGCGTGTCTTTTGTTTCTCCTTGGCTATCGCAAAGTACCTGGGCAGGGAATAGGGTTACAGACGTGCTTATGTACGTCCGGGCCCTGGCAGGGCTTTCCACCGTTCGTCGGGCGAGGGTTGTTACATGTCCGTCTGCGGAGCGTCCAGCTTTTCCCGCACGTCTTGGAACAACGGCTCCACTCGCCCCACGGGCTCCAGCCCCCGTCAACTTTGTCACAGGTTAGTAGGACAGTACAAGGTCAGATTTGTCACAAGAGAAGGTAGCCTTTATAGGATGTAAATAGGTAAATACATCAGAGAATGAATACTTTCAAAGAGGAAGGCTATATACATGTACATCAACCATCGCTCAATCGAGACGGGGGCTGATACAGACTGCCGGACACCTTTGACCCGTTGCTGACGTCACACTTTCCCATAGGTCACGTGCCATTTCGGATTGTCACTCCTGCCGTCTTTCTCCCAACTTTCCTTCCAATATGTCTACTTCCTTACTTTGAGAGTTTTGAATATTTACACATCGATCCACGGACTGGCACTATACACGATGAAGACAAGGACAAACTAAAAGAGCTATGCAGACAGCAGGGGGACGATATCAACTTTCTATTGAACCAACAGAAAAAGTGGGACTTTCCGTCTTCCACTGCAAGAAGTCAAAACCGGCTTGTCTAGATATAGCCAACAGTCGTATTTAGTATCAGTAGTCTATTGTTACGACAAAGTCAGTTCGCTGTCACGTGTATGATTTCTCTATATTTCTACAATGTATTTGCAATTAGCCCACGGGCATGAACTTGCAATAAAACTTCCTGGTGTTACCTGACATCTCGTCCCTGGCCAGACCCACCCTTCCTTCCACGGTGCGTCCCTCCACAACCACCACCTCCTGTTTCACGGCTTCATGATCAATACCTGAAACAGACGACAATGCCGTAGTTTGCGTCAATGTCATGGTTGTAAGTGTTCGTGAACCACTTGACTTTGAGGGTTTGGGTATAGACATTTAAATCGATAAGAAATATCTATCAAAATTAATCAATTAAGTAATCAATCAGACCAAAGACATTTATAGTTTAAAAGGTTCCTACACTTCTCCTGTAAGGTCAGTCAAGAATGGAAGTTACCACACAGCTCCTTGTAGGTGAAAGATGCGGCTAATTCTCTTAAGCATAGACCGGGCATCATTGGGACACTAACCTTCTATCTCGGACAGGAGGGACGGTCTGCCGGGGTTCGTTCTGCTCCTTGTGTTCGACTCCCGACCGATCCCTTCAATCTCGCTCAGGGTCCGCTGACGGGACCCCTCTCCTACGGTCTCACTCAGGGTCCTATGACGGGACCCCTCTCCTACGGTCTCACTCAGGGTCCGCTGGTGGGACCCTTCGCCTCCGGTCTCAACTCGGACCTCATCGGCACCTTCGGAATGATGAAATGGCAACCAAATTGTAAGACATCCAATTATTTTTAATCGACTAACAACCCTATAAGCGACATGTTCCGTGTTGAACATACAAGGCCAGGTAACGCTCACAGGGAAGTTGGTCAGAGGGATATTGTTGGATATTGTTAATGTCTGTTATTGTAGTATTTCAGCGTCTTTTGTACTTGTAAATAACCAATAGCCCCTACCGAATATTTCTCGAATCATCATGCACGAATTGTCATCCCGCCGTGTTCCATTGCCAAACTTTAAAAGTTTCAGTCAGGGCTATTGGCTCCATTGTTCCTGTGTTACAGTTTCTGTGTTAGAGTCGTTTACGTGCGTGCAATCATATGCATGATTTATGCAGTTTTAGGGCCCTGTCACGCTTGTGCGTATATCCAAGTGCGCATGAGTTGCGCATTAACATTTTTTTTGGGTTTAAGTGAGGTTTGCGGGGGGAAAGTTGTTCTCTACTTTGACCCACCGTTTTGCAGCCTAGTGATCGAATCTAGTAAATCACTTATTCGGCTGCAAACTAAACCTAAACCAAAAACATGTTGATACGCAAGTTTAACGCAACTCATGCAGACTTGTTTATAGACACAAGTGTGACAGGGGCCTTACAAGTTCTGTGTTACAGTCGTATACGTGCGTGCAATCATATGCATGATTTATGCGGTTTTACCAAAACGTTCGCTCTTGCGTTCAGGCACCATGCCGTTCTCACCAGCTTGCATATTTAGCCAGTAGCCCGCACTGGGAGGTGTGACCTACCTTGCGGCGGCGGCTGCGCCATTGACACATGTATGGCAGAAATAGCCGGACCACCCTTGAACCGGGTCGGCTTATCGCGGTTCCGCCGGTCAGCTTTGACCGAGTGGGGAAAGATAAAATGGACAGTATAATATCGCATCGATCTATATCGTCTCTTTTGCAAGACTTTTTTTTTTACCAGCAGCAAGCTACCGCCATGGATGAGCGCGTCGTTACGTGGAGGCATTGCGAACGGAAACAAGAAGGATTCTCTCCAGTAATGTACATCCCTTTATTTCGCTGTTCGAATGGCTATGGGCACAAATAGATGCAGCTGTTTTACCGCGTGAAATGTTTTTGTGTATGTGTATGATGTAGTAGCTTCTGCTACAGATAATCGTACTGTAGTTCATACGTCAGATGGTAGTTAAGTCATGTGTTAGGTACATTGCGTGTCACACGTGGTAGTCACAAGTTTGTCATATGGTACTAGTCACAAGTGAGTCACGTGTTAGGTACAAGTAGATACAGGTGTGTAACTTGGTACTCACACGTGTGACTTCGACGTGTCACAGCTGTGTCACGTGGTAGTCACAAGTGTGTCACGTGGTAATCACAGGTGTGTCACGTGTTAAATACAAGTTGGTCACGTGGTAGTTACAAATGTTTCATGTGGTAGTCACAAGTGTGTCACGTGGTAGTCACAAGTGTGTCACGTGGTAGTCACAAGTGTGTCACGTGTTAGATACAAGCGTGTCACGTGATAGTTATAGGTGTGTCACGTGTTAAATACAAGTTTGTCACGTGATAGTTACAGGTGTGTCATGTGTTTACATTGTGTGTCAGGTGATATATACACGTGTCACCTGTTACTAACACCGTTAGTAGTGTGTCATGTTGTCACGAGGTTGTAGGTGAGTCTCGTGGTAGTTACTAGTGTGTCATGTTGTTACATGTGTCTTGCAGCAATCGCTAGTGATCGTGCTTGTACATTTTGAGCACTTAATGGTCTTTTTCGTGCACTGTCATTGTCACTGCTTTGGTTTATCTAAGAGTCGACCATGTAGTTATCATCTACATGCAAGATTTCTGTGCAACATGCAACGTAGTACTATCCTCTTTGAATTATATGATCTCATCCCCTACCTGCTACTCTCCAAGCAGAGCTAGGGTTTCGGCTGGTTTTTAACGTGTTTTTAGGCGTTTTTGTCATGCCTTCTACTTTGTCATCGTTTTTGTTGTGTCGCAAACCCTTACGTCAGCCAGTTCTGCATACAACAACACTGGGAGTCCCTGGCTAGAGCACCGTTTGCGAGACAAAAAAAAAGATGACAAAGTAGAAAGCACGACAATAACGCCTAAAAACACGTCAAAAACCAGCCGAAACCCATGCTCTGCTTGGAGAGTACTACCTGCAAGCTATACTCAATTACACTTTGCAACATTACATTGTTGTTTGTAAGTGTATAGTTCTGTTGATATTTCTATTCAGTTTCTGATTTTTTTCGATCATTTGTATCCATGCTTTTGTATTCAACTTAACTATACAAAGTAGCCCCGCATATGCACGTGTTTCACACTACAAATGGTCTTTGCCTGTATTACCTTGTGACCCCTGACCTCCGCCCTCTGACGTACCCCGCAGCAGGTCCAGGAACGTGTTGGCACGTGACCAGACGGAGGTAGACGTCCCGGCGCCCTCGGCAGACGTCCCGGTACCCTCGGCAGGACCGGGGGAGGTTTCCTCCTCTGGTGACGCCGTCCTACCGGGTTGAAGAACTGCGTGGATAGAACATGGAAGCAATGAAGAGATAGTTCAGGTATACCGGGGAATTTCGATGCACTAATTTAATGAAACTAATACGTCTCTCTCCTCTTTCTTTCTCTGTCTCGCTCTGTCTCTCCGTGTGTGCCCCTCTCTCTCTCTCGCACTTAATTTATTATATATATATATATATATATATATATATATATATATATATATATATATATATATATATATATATATATATATATATATATATAGGGGGTAGAGAGAAGAATTGATGTCATTTGTCATTAAGTCACAATACATGTCTAACCAAGATGTTTTATGACAGAGAGTGTTGACACGCATAACATGTTGGAGACATGCTCGAGTATCATGAACTTGAAGTTTGGCACATATACAAGACCACACAAGCAGACTTCACACTTTCTGCACAGTACTTCTTTGATAAAAGTCCAACCATATCATATTGCCTCCATTTCAGCACCTCAATGCCACAGATGACGCACGCGTTTTCTTCCTTTGTATATTGGCGGCAATTTGGCGCAGACAGATGAAAGGATGTGTCGTGGAAATGACTTGTCAAGAAAGCACGACAACAATTTTACTTGGCAGCTACTGCACTGCCCAAGGATGTATTCAAACAGGGCTTGCTTGTAGTATGCCAAAAACAAAAGTCTATTTCATCGTTAGCTTAAATCATTACTTTTCGTCAGGCAGACACAACAGCCCGGCGCCGCAGTTCCGCTCGACAGCCAAGGATGAGCCACGGTTGCGTGGATTTATTAGCAGAGTTCGAACCTGAGGCGGAACTAAGAGAGAACACCCCTCAAAAACATAGTTCCTTGGCAAAGTCCTTGGGTTGTAAATTAAGTCTCCCTCATTTATGTTGCTTCAAACTATGAGGCGCTGCAGAACAGGTGTCTCTGATCTCGTCTTTTGTGGGGTTGAGATATCTGAGTTGCCGAAGAACCAATGACAGAAGAACAATGTGCACTGTGTCATTTCAATCAGAATCTCATTTTGTTGCTTTGGGAATCGTTGCTCAAATCATACCTTGTGACAGGAGAGTACGGCTGAAGATGTGGAGGGTACATTGGAAATTTGAACAGGCCACTGAATAGACAATGTACCAATTAGGGCAATTTGGTTGACACTAAATGGCGGCTGTATGCAAAGGTCTATTGCTAATGTCAAAGCCCATAGCCGATATGTGAACTTAACCTGGTTCCCCTTGTGTTAACAGCAAGTAGCTTTCTTGTATTTGGCACAAACTCAGTGTCAAAGCTGTTGCCTCTTGGCAAGGTGCACGACACACGAGATCTCTTAAAGGCTATTCAGAGGGTCCAACCAATCCTTCATCCTTGTGTTTGACTTTGGCAAGGGTTCGTTTCCGGCAAAGTTCCACACCAATCTAAATGTTGGGTTGATCAGTGCCAACTTCTTGAGATACAATGGCGGTGTGTAAATCAGCGGGAAGACGGTTAGTCACGGTCCTTGGCCCGATGATTCTGCACTCCCATTGGGCTGTACACCGATCACTGTACCTTAAAGTAACAGTTGCTAGAATGTTGAACCACAAACTGATTTCCTTAGAATAATTGTGTATCAATTGATTTGTGGGTCCAGAGATACATTTTTACCTCTGGGGAACTATCAGCTGAATCTACATTCGTCTCTTTCTTATTGAATCGTTATTGTCAACATAAGCACTTTATGAGTTTTGTTTGTTTGGAATGGCTAAAGAGTAAGACGAAAGTTTAGCGCTCAAGCAAATTCCTTTCAAGCACCTAATACCTGCAAAGGAATCTAAGTTGAGGTTTAAGCTGTTGGGGCGCAGCATTTGCAGTTACTAAAGAACTTTGTCAGGGCAACTGATGTGAACTTAACCGTACGTAAATGTAGGACACATTCTTTAATTCTTAACATGGCCCAGACAGAGGAATCTAAAGAGATACAGGGCATGGACTAGACTGGTATGTGGAACATGGCAGAGGACCTCCTCGCGAAGAAGATCTGTACGAAGACCTTGCGCAAGGCAACTGATAAGCTTGATGCGCACTTGTATACGCGGTTTGTAGACACTTGTCCAGATGTGAAATGTTCTCATGCCTTCTGTGAAACCGCCACAGGTACGAACCGAATTAGAAACAGATATGACATTCCGAAGTGCCCTCTTCAACAAATCGCTCACCTTGGCTCTAACCAATAGCCCATTTCCGGGAGTTCTAGTCTGACTTCCCAACGAGACCTAACAGTCATGTACATTAAGGGGGAAGTGAGGCCAAATACGTGCTCCAAACGTATGTCGAATGGTGGACAAAGTGCCCGCATTGTTTATGTTGCATAGATGAATAATTGACATTGCTACATGCCTGGTTCCCTTTTGGTTGGTTGTTTGGTTGTTTGATGTTTATTGATTGATTGCTTGGCTGGTTGTTGATTGTTGTGATTGATTGATTGATTGATTGATTGGTTGATTAAATGGTTGATTGATATTGTGTGGTATCATTGGGAATCATGTTGAATCACAACCCACTGACATTCCCACCGACCTGTCTGATGTCCCTTAGCATGTCGTACGTGGTGAAACTCACGTGCCCAGCCGCGACTCCGCCTCAGGTTAACGAGGGTTAAGTTACACCGTGCAGTCGGGCCCCAGGGTGATGCTGATTGGGTGTAATGGGTTAAACTTTGTTGATGATCGGACAAAACGGCGGTTGTGTCTGATAGATGGCCCTATCAGATGTACCTGGCGATTCTGTACTTAGGATTATCAAGCTGTAACCCTCCCTGGCATCGGCTCTTATCGTCTCAGGAGACGGTATACAGCTTCGGTCAGTCACTGGTAATCACGGCTGTGCATATTGAAAGAATCAGACCTTTCCAATTGCAGTTGGTAGGTGCAGTACATGTACATTAACCATGTAATAACTATGCAGGATGTCTGTCGTGTCTTGATAGGTCCGTCATGCTTAAAAGATCTCAGTTTACTGTGAAACCAAACACTGCTTTTGCTACCTAACTAAAAACAGTTCTTTTTACTAATTATACCTTACGCCATTTATTTCAAAGATAATAACATTTTGTTAATTGATTAATCAATGACAGTTAGTCGGTTTAAGACTGATATAAGTACCGGACTAACGTACCTTCTGATGTTTGTATTTAAGTACCACATGGTCACCATCACTAACGTATTAGGCCTGAAGTCCTATTTTCGACATGTTGTGAAACACGAGCTTTCCCCACGTCTTTAATGCGATTCCCTCAAGAAACAATTATTTTCACTAGATTGTAATATTTTCACGGTGTACTGTTCCTAACCACACAATGAAGGGGATGAAAACACAAGTCTAGATTTGAAACATATCGAGCTTCCCATTGCATAGTGTGTATGAATATCTAGATAATGTTTTAATACGTTAAATGGAAGAGACATGGCCAAATTAAGGGCAAAATATTGGGACCAAGAAAGATGTCAGACCACTAAGTGAATGTCACTCCAAACCTGACAGTCTATCAAACAATCTCGCGCAGCTTTCCGCTTGCCTGACACTAGTCTACGGTGTTCTTAAACTAAGTCGTAAGAACTTAAAATGTCAGACTCATTATAATATATCATTATCATTAGAAACTGCGATAAGCTATGATGATGATGATTATCCTACATTCCTATATAGCTCTCTTAGATCAAGGGATGAAAATAATGTTTGAAATTTGTACATTCACAAAGGAACAACATGCAGCAGCTGTGCCGTGCCATTGCCTCTTTAATCATCACCACGCCCGTACACACACAACCCGGGGCAAAGTGGAGAAACTGAGCAGGTAATAGAGACCTCATTTGTGTAACCTCTAACAAACTTTGTCACGAGAACAACCTGCTCTTCATCAAGATGTGCCCACTGGCGGGGTGAAGTGACGACCCAACATATCTGTCCTGTTTGTCTTTCAGCTCGCTCAGCAGGTCTTGTTATCGGATGGCCCTTCAGGCATCAAGCAAAGGATAAGCTGACATGCTGCAAAGATGATACGTTGTTGATAAGGTAACTCAAGGCAAGAAGTGGAACTGCTAAAGGTATTAATACAAGGGTAACGTGAACAGGTATGCCAGAGGTTGTCGTGATTCAGCTAAAAGCGTCTCAAACCTGAGCAGAAAAGTAATATTCGGAGCTGTCTGATGTCAAGTCAAGGCCTTTATCATTTTGTACCGATATGTACCTCCCCCGCCATAGTTGCCAAAGACACAACAATAACTGTTTTTTTGCGGGACACTGCCATGATTGCCAATCATACAGCAATAACTGAAACATGGCCGATATGTCAAAGAAAACGCACGTTAAAGAAGCCACCACACCTTTCGAAAAAGAGTAGGGGCATGCCCCGATGTGCGATGGTGCAAACCTTACAGTCTGGTCTGGGTTGACATCTTGAAAAGGTGATAGTCACCTGTTACGTCAATCCTTCCACAAATGTGGTAAAACTGAATAAAGTAACACATTAAAACGCGTCAACGTGCAACACACTCTGACACCGTTTGAACCTGTCTATGATGGGATAAACAAATGTACACACTCGCACGTTCAACACCGGAGACCTGCCAACGGTGATTTACCTTCTGTTGTTTTGAAACCATGTCCTTGGCGAAGTTCTTAATTTCCAACAAGGCCTCGGCACGCGAGTACTAAGAAGGACATAACCTTATTACAGACATTGGCGCTGTTTACAGTAACTTCGTATTAACCATAAGGACGTTCAAAAGAAATCTATAACACACTTTGTACACAAAATGAATATCATTAGTCGGAAAAGTATTCCAGATGCCTATAATGTAACCCTTTTTTTACATCAATGAAGATTTTTCAGAAAGTTACAGTGCAAAGGCAATGAGCACATAATGCTAATATGCTTTTTTATGGTTATTCAAGTCTACACTCTTAAATTGACACCCATTATGAATTCTTGGAAACTCAAAGACTACCTCAATTGATTGAATTAAGCGATAGATAGCACGCATTTGGCCAAATGGCATATATAATCGCCCAATCCGAAAAGGCTGAGTATATGATCGATGAAATACATGTCTGGAACTCACTACCACAGGACGTTAGAGCAACCTTTAAAGACTATTGTCACTGTAACTGACCCTTATCGAACGATTGTGGACCTAATAAATTGATGAATTATTATGCACTACTATGATTTATTTATCATTCATCTATTTTCACAATATTGATATTATTTTCAGTCATCTTTGTTGACCAGGCATTTCCAAATGACCCCTTGACACTCCTCCCAACTTGACCACTATGAAAGGCGGCCAGGACGGCAGAATAGAGCAATTTTCGAGTGTAGTTAAAGACACAAACACCAAGCTCAAACACAGCACTGGTGAGGCGAGCTAACGTCTCCAGGGTCACGCGGTACCGTAACGTGTCAGTGAACCTGTTTATCCGCCACGCTTCACGTCCCCTCACCCTGACCCACAGCTACAGAGAGCAGAGGCGCTGATACCTGACACGGCTTCATAAATACAGCAACGTGGGGCAATGACCTGACATTGACATCCATATCCGGTGGTTCTTCTAACTAGGCCATGTGTGCCACGTAACCAGCTTTACTCTTCAACAGGCTGTATCATGTCGTAGTTCCTATACTTCCAGTATCAACTGGTTGCTTTAAACTGATAGCTTTAAACGCCATTGCAACCTCTTCGAGCTGCTGTAATTATTCATTTCATTTATTGAATTTTTAGAAAGCTGGGTTATGTGTCCTCTCATGATTCCCATGGGTTCCTAGTACAGAGTATTTTCAGTTTTACGAGTCACCGTAATCAACATTGCGGCATGTGAACTACATGCCCAATATCAAGACAGCACTTTACCTTCTGTGCGTCCTTCGGCGCCATGGTTTCTCCTATCGCCCACACCTGTGTTGTCGGTGATTCCACGGTGCTGTCCTTCCAATGTTGTCTTTTCCACTGATGATCCTTCTACCGACGCGCCGAACGCAGGGACGGCGCCGCCGTCACAGACGTTCCCCTGGTACACCTGCCCTCCGCAGCACACCTGTATCAACATCATCAGGTAAAATATTGCAATGCTTTGGAATCCACATCATTACGTGAGTATCGGACTATCGGACTAAGTCGTAACTGGCTGAGGTACAGGCAAATTCCTCTTGAATTCAGTCTAAACCTGAGGCCTGGGCGATTCCCTCAACTTAAAAAGAACTGGTATACTATCAACTATCCATTGAAGACGTCTTCATTTGTATCTCAAGTCATGAAGACGTCTTCATTTGTATTTCAAGTCATGCAAGACGTGAAATGACATTCACGACTTGTACACACGGCTTTGGTGATGACCGAATGCACCAACTACAGTAAGACCTGGCTTCAACAACCACTCAAGGGACTGCGGAAAATGGTTGCTGAGGTGGTTGGTCAGGACAGGATGGGGTCAGCGATGTAAAAATGGACGGGACTGTTTTAATGCGGCTTATGACTGGAGGTGGTTGCCTGTGCCAGGTGGTTGCCAGACAAGGTTTGACTGTATGGCATTAATAGCCTACAGTGCGATCTACTAACATGGTGAAACTATTTTAGACTGAGCAACATTTCCTGAGATTGTTTTGAAATATAAAAAATGCAAGCCGTTTTGTTTCACCTGTCTGCCTACGTTGAAGACGACCTCCCCGCAGCAGCCCCAGACGGGAGAGGCAGGTACGGTGGACAGGCTGTTCCCGCACCTGAGACAGGTGTTCTCACCCTCTGCACCTACACGCACCTGGGGAAGACCATGATTTAGTTAGAACGTGATACCCTGTGATATGTTGGTGTTACAACCATTGAAAATTCTGTTGTCGAAGATTACTATCATTTATACTAGTTTGAACTCTGGAATAAGAGTGACTCGATGTGATAATCAATTGTACAATTTCAAAATATTCATCATCATAGCTTGTCGCAAAATATTGAAACATTGAGAGCAAGCACAGATGAAACATTCAAGCTCACATGTCCAACTCATCGACGCTGTATTACATACAGTAGCTCAATGATTCAGGGTTTATAAATTGTATCAGTTGGGTTTTGCTGGTTCATGGTGGTGAGGGAAGTGCGCTCTATTAACTTGTATCGTACGTGAAAACGAAGTTATAACGGAAAATTCCAAAACCAAACGGCTAAGCAACATACGCTTCCTTGGCAGCAGAAGTGTGTCTCCGGGTTGTATGGGGTGTTGTCCGGCCCACAGCAGTGCCACTCCGGGTCCGCGGCCGGGCGGACAAACGGCTTCTCAGCACACGTCTGGCAAACATGAAGATCGTCCCCGCCTTCCCACAACTAGAAAAAAAGGCCATTGCAACTTTGGATTGCTTAAAACCATTGCCACATTTTTATGAGCCAAATGTCGTCGACAAAGTTACAAACCCCCTGAGCCCATTTATACGGTCATGACTCTTCATTCAAAGTGGGAATTTCACAAAGGCGAGACCGTTCAGCATCTAAAAATTTGACGAATCTTTCAAAGGTCGTTGAGTGATGACCTACAGTGTATTTTGATACATCGGTCAATGATTTCAATGATACTTATATGATCTCCAAGGTTCTTCAATGACCTTTCAATGAACTCTTATGTATTCCAATGCCCTTTCAATAATTTTCGATAGTTTCAAGGACCAATGATTTTTCGTTGCTAATTCACTGCCTAAAACTGTAACGGAGGTCGCCACCAACAACCTACCTTCCCCGCACAGCAGGTGTGAGATGCCGGGTTGTAGGCGTCCAGCCCGCAGCAGTAGTAGGACGGCTCGATGATTCTTCTGCTGTACGTCTTACTGATGCACCTGCAACGATTGACATCTATGCTTACTCTTATGATACAAGGTACAGCCACAGCAGATTTAGGGATACAATATGTCTACTACAGTTACAGACAGAACAGGGCTGATTTACAACACAGTTACAACGGAACTTAGTGTTACAACTAACTACAGGCCTTGACTCACCTCTGTTCCAGGCCTCAACTGACTGAGCAGATAACCATTTTATGATGCTCTTCATGGCCATATGGTTGCTCTCCCCAATCAGGGCTCACTTACCAATCATAACTCGCTCGCTGATTTATGCAAGTAACGCCTCCCATACGATCTACCTAATTAACTCACTGATAATATACATGTAACGGGCCATAGCTCACGGTCGTAACGTACCTCTGGCAGACGAACTCGTTCTCAGGCCCGTCTTTTAACTCGTCGAAGCAGCAATGCTGCAGCCCCGGGTTGTACGGCAGCTTGTTGGCGCCGCAGCACTTGTAGTGCGGCTCGCTGCGCTGCCTGCTGAAGGCCGTGGGCCCGCACCGGTTGCAGATGTAGTCCCGCTGCGGGCCCTGCTTGACCCTGTCGAACCCCTCGCAGCAGTGGTGCGTGGTGGGGTCGTACGGGATCTCAGCCCGGGCGCCGCAGCAGCGAAACGCCGGAGCGGTGCGAGGCTTACTGAAAACAGTCTCTCCGCACCTGTTTGAAATGGTGCACCAGAAATATTCAACCAACACACTAAGCCAATAAGGTACAATATTGAAAAGACCTCGTATTGACGTAAAATCATTCGAACTTCTCGGAGAAGGTCTTTGTACAGATGATCTTCGTGACCGCAGGTCTTCTGTCTTGTCTGTTCATGCCATGTTTGTATATATATCATATGCACTCTCTGAACCATGTTTAGACACATTTCTATGCTTGCGAATATGGACAGCCAACAAATGTTTAACTGTGAAGAAACACTGACAACAATCGGTGCATGACAACATGAGACAATTAATCATCAATGCCTTTAGACTAATATTGAGCTTACTTGGAAATGATCTGGAATGATATATGATGATTTTGATTTGCAAGTTGGAGAAACATACATAGCACACATTTGTGAGTGAGAAAGGTAGTTGCCTTACCTATGGCATTCGTAGTTGGCCTGGACGCCTTCATACACCTCGTTATAGCAGCAGTGATGAGTCTGGCCGTTATAAGGGACGTTCTCCTCCCCACAGCACAGCCATTTGGACGATTCTGTCGCTGGGAACGAGACTACGTTCATCCCGCACCGAATGCACCTGGTACTGGCTTCCGGTCCGTCCAAAAGCTACAGAGAAATAAATTAGTTGATTCATCTTTACGGACGTTGTATTACCTGATTCGCTGTGTTCACTCCACTGTAAGCCGTTTTATTTCACGGACAAAGATTCGAAGATAGATCTGATTGAGGTTGGTGCATGAAGCTCTGTACAGTATTCTGAAGACTAAAATACAAAGGAAAAGAACTCCTGAGAACTGGTGAAAATACTGAAAGCTTCAGATGATTCCAAGGAGTCATCATCTTCATCACCATTGTCATCATCATCATGATTATCATTGTCATCGTCATCACTATCATCATTAAATCATCAGCAGCGGCGCCTCATGCCAGAGTAAACTGTAAGAGTAGAGTCACTGGAACAAGCTGAAAATGACAACTTAAACTAGGGCCTAGGGAGTCGTCCACTGATGCACAACTACGATGAACTAGAACTAGAACAAAGAGGAGTCAATTCGTACCTTGTGGAAGCAGCAGATCTGCTTCTCCGGGTCGTACGGGATGTCGTTGTTCTCCCCGCAGCACCTGAAGGACGTCTTGGCGTCGATGGGCATGACGAAGGTGCTCTGTCCGCACGCCTTGCACACGTGCCTGTTCGCCGCGCCCTCGTAGATGCCGTCCGGGCAGCAGGTGTGCGTCAGCGGGTCGTACACGATCCACCCTTCCCGGGTGATGCACAGGGCCGGGTCTATCGCCGACACCTCGTATTCCGGTGCTAGGGTAGGCATCGGAGACATTAAAGAAATTGTTAGGAAAAGGACGAAATCTGTATAGCTAGCAATCTCGGTTATCTATAAACTGTAAGGTTACTCGAGTCCATCAACCCTTCCCTGGTGATGTACAGGGCCGGGTCTGTCGCCGACGCCTCGTATTCTGGCGCTGGGAGTGGGTATGTGACAAATTAAAGAGATTGCTTGGAAAGGGACGAAATCTATACTGTAGCCACCTCAGATTGAAAGTATGACACTTCGTACAAGAGCCACGCAGTATTCAGCTTACGTCTGGTCGTAGCCACCCTTCTTTTACATGTGCAGTCTCTGGTATTGTGAAGCCTTGGAGACCCCTTTCACATTGCTAGTTACACAGGTCCACGTCGTGAGGATCAAGAACAAAGTGCAAATTTATACTCCACATGTCGTGCCCAAAACTATGACAAAGTTCCTCCTGAAAGTCGGACACCTTTAGACTTACATGCGCCCTACGCCATAGCACATTGTAAGACATGCCAACAACCCCAGTCAGGTTGATGCATTAACGGTGTAGCCATAGATGAATTATGAAGGAAATTTTCATTTGCACCAACAGGTGGTTCCTTTACACTTGTCAAAGACCCAGACGGCCTGAGACGAACTACAGCTTGTAGAATTAGCCCGGGTACCTCCGGCTCCAAGGATAAGACTACAAGGTCTGGAGAAGCGATGTTTCCCTGGACCAAAGCCATCTCCTTCTCCTACTGTGTAAATGGTAGCGTTGAAGAATTAGACGTATTAGTTTCAAGATTAACAGGCCAACAAATTCCATTGGTCATAGAACACCTTACGGCGGTAACACATGCTCGGGTCGGCGACGTTTATCCAATTCTAGTACAGATTTGTCACGATTAGAAATCCATCTTTACTTTCAGTTAGATTCCAACGAAAATAAATGTGCTTCCGTATTACAGAAATTGTGACCCAAAACAGATGACCGAGACGCATGGCGTCAAAAAGCGAGAATAGCACCTATACACCTAGCATTGGGCTTCGTCTAAGTTTTACTTTCAGTGTGTGTAGAAATTCAGCGATGATCATCTAAGCTTCAACAGACCACCTGCATCGATACTTAACCTGATCTTTGATCAAATTCTCGGGCCAAGTCAGCCGAATACAAAATCTGCGTTTCTTCTGGATAAACTTAGGGGATTCAGTTTCACCACTTTGATCTGACATGGATATTTTTCAATTGTTGAAATCAATTCGATTGGCTGTGCCTCAAGTTGATACGTGAAGGACATCACAAGGACAACATGGAAGCAGGCAAACAATTAACTGCTACCAACCGATAACATAACCATTGGGACTAATTACACTATCAAGAAACCAACCCCGACTGCCTTATCTCAAGCCTACAGGTTTCTAAATTCTTCTGATAGGCTTGGTAATAAGATAGCGGGGATACTGCAGACAGCTGGAAACAGTGTGCTCGGCCAAATCTTTGGTATTTAGCACCTGGTGCAGCTCAGTTTTTATTGAATGCACACTGCGTGTAATAAAAGTGTCAAACGGGGACAGGCAGATACGGAAGACTCGATACTGATGGCCTCAGTAAGCCCCCCCCCCCTCACACTCCCTGTAAATTATACCCTGCTACAGAAACTGCTAATTCATGTGCCACTAGGTAAGTCAACAACAACGAACAAGTACGTCCATAAACTACTAGTAGAATCATTAGTCGTGGGAAGACCTTAGAGATAAATGAAAGGTCACTTAAGGCCTGGCCTTGGACAACATTGAAAGACCATGCATATGATAAGGTATCATTGGAAGACCATGCATAGAGATCTTTAAACGCTCTCTGAAAGGCCATTGAGAGATCTGTCACATTCGTGGTAGCTAAACGTTCTCGCGACTGTGGAATCCTTACTCCAGTGTAAAACTACAAGAAGCTGTAAGGACAGTGAGACCACGCCTTCCTGGTGAATGACCTACTAAGTAAGTAGACAGTTAGCCAAGTACAAAATGTATAAAGACGTGAGACGTCCCAGGAGGTTTGGAACAGAAACAAACAGAGGCGGCAGGAAATGCTAAGCCTGCCAAGACGACTTCAACATTTCCTCTGCGCCCTTATTTTCACCAGATGCCTCTCTGCGAGATGATCTTAAAAGCCGTACTAGTATATACATCCGTCACATCTTTTCTGGTCTTGGGGATTTACACAATAGATATATAGCAAGCAAGCGGTCAGTCGATGGTCATAAGTCCTGGCATTGGGCAGACTCCCCCTTCGGTCTGGCGGGAATGTCCGTGGCAAGGTGTAAACAGTAAATTCGTAGACATTGGCCATACGTACATGTTCTGGTTATGGATAATACCACCAGACATGCCACTGAGACGGCTGCCACTCTTGAGGGCACTGGGCAGACTTCCCTCGGGTTTGACAGGGATTTCCGTAGAGTGTTGAGTTTTAACGAACCGCAACAGATTAACAAAGTAGAACAAAGACCAGCAGGAGCCTGGCCAGTGTTTTGAGTAGGATTGCATAGGTCAGGGTCTAGACGCAGACAATACAAACTCGGAAGACGTCAAAACACCTGATGGTTTACTTTCAATTAATTTTGAACTACTTGCTACAATGTTAGCATACTTGTCAGGCCCTTTGGTATAAACCCGGTAGAAAATACTCATGGATAATGACACCGAAGGCAGAAGATGCCAGAAAAAAGTTTCTCAATTTATGCTTGGTTGTTGTAGTGAAGTGACGCTCTAAATTGTGTGAGTCATGACTAATAAGTAGCCTCTGATGGTGAAGTATTCAAAATCCCCCCTACACAATCGAGTTTGACATATTCTCATACCAATTATATCACATAGAGGGCTAGGGGTTACCAGAGCCAACTGGAGGCCCAGTATGAAAATAGAACATCCTGAAGAGAGACTCTACTTCTGCCATGTATCGTTGCATGCTGGCACATGATTGATTGATTGACTGACTGATTTGTTTGTTTGTTGGTTGGTTGGTTGACTGGTAATGATACCATTAAATTAATCTGCATATGGGTCGTTATCTACTATATCAACAACTTCGTACGTGTTTGTGTATCTAGTTATCTTCCCAGCTGCATTGTCACTGACAATAAAGTGATGCACCAGCCAGATGCTCCTTATCAAAATGCAATTTTGCCTCTTAATTTGTATCAACTGCTGACCCTTTTGACTAATGGCCAATAGTTGCAAATCAATTCAAGTTCGCCGTTGGTTTGAAAGTCTGTATTCAATTGTGATGTGCGTGTCTTCATCGTAACAGGAGTTTCCAACACTTCATAATACTGTACAATTCATAGTACTTACATGTAAAATGTAGTGATTCGACCGGGGCGCAGAAGACAAAACATTTTCGTGGTGTTGAGTTTACGGTGAAAACGTCATCACGAAACCCGCGAGCATAAAACTACCGCGAACATAAGTACATTAGCATTACCACGCCGCTCGACCGGAATAAAGTGCCGTTCGTCTTTGTTTACACGGCCGCTAGAGACATGCTTCTCGTCTCGGCCATGTACCGAGTTCAACGGAAGACACGGTCATCTGGCTTACATAAACGGCAAACCTGGTCTTGATTCTGAACCCAGGAAAACTACGAGACGGGCGAGTGCACAGGCGGAATTCTGCTGGAGAGGATCAGCTTCTCCTGTTTTGAAATCAAAGAGAGGTTCGTTTGACACTCAGCTCCAGTAGCTTCGTGAAAGATGCGGATGGGAGTTGGTGTCATCAGCGATGTCCACCTCATCCGACAACTGGAACGCTATGTACATCAAAGGACTGGAACTCGTCAGGCGTTCCGGAATCACGTCTTCTCGCCAGGAGGGGAGACCATTTTTTTCTTGTTATTATTTTTGAGAATTTCTTGTTATTATTTTTTCCTGGTGAAATCTTTGGTCAATTTTGGCCAGTTTTCAGGCAGGGAGACCAGACATGTGTTAACTTTTCAAATCCAGAAAGAAATTGTGACCTTTGACCTTTGTTGTGGTATAGAATTGCATCATTTGGGAATGGGTTTTTGGACATTGTACGATGGAGAACCTGTTTCGCATCAAAGACGGGAGGGGGTTACGAGTGTCTGGTCTTCCCCTTGTTTCACGCCCCACACTAGACGGGGGGGACATATGTCAAGCTGTGAGTCACAAGGCAGTGCTGGAAGGTGATCTGATAGAGACAGCTTAGGTATAAATCTTGCTACTTTCGGGCGGTTCAAGAGAAAGAACTGCGGTTACAGAAATAGCCATCTGGAAAATTATTCTTGCGGTTCTAAGTATCAAATTACAAGCTCTGCTAGAATGTGTCATATGATACCTAGCTATTCCTGAACCAGTGCACGTGGTCCAAGCAAAACATTAAGAAACAAGATCCCTGCCAAGACCACCTTCTTTATCTTAAATGCTTTTACGATTATTGATATATGCTGCTAAACATCTTGAGTCTACAATCACTCTGACCCACAACTGCCCCCTTCCCCCACGTCCCGGGCAGACACGTTAGGTTTATTGATAAAAGTAAATTGTGGGAGACCTTGGCGTACGCCGTTTGGTGACCCATATAAGCCAGAGATGTTTACAATTACTCTGAGATATAGGTCAGGGGTGGAGACGTAAACCTATCAATATTGGGTGGATCAAATGCTCCAATTCTCACAAACAAACTGTCGGCAAGTGTGAAACCAAAGGAAAGTAGCAATGGGGTTGGATGATTAAAAACACATAACAAGCCATTAAAAGAAAACTAAGGCACTGCAGCATTTTCTTACAATTTGTTCCTTCCCAAACTAGACTGATACCTTGCACATCCTAAAGACATTCATAATCTCAGCTCATTGAATTCCCCACATTTTGGTCGATCAAACGTTTTATGTTTGAACTAGATCTGCCACTAAATGCTATCTTAGTTATTTTCGTTCGTTCATGTTTATTAGTTCTCAGGGATCACTTTGACTGGCCTGTGGCTTCAAATCGTCCCGGGACATCCCTTTAAATGTTGTTTCTTGTTCTTCGTGTACACTTAAATCTAGATAAATAGACACGGCTAACATGACACGTTGCCGCTGTAGCCAAACAATCAGGGAACATTTACGTGACATTTACCAGGCGAGACTGCCAATAGTAACATGCTTTACATAGTGCGTGTGTCTTAAGTCTGACGCTGACACGAATGCGCCTTGCAAAGCATGGCACATAAACCAAGGTTTAACTCACAGCCTTAAACAGGTTGTGGAGTTTTCATTTAATGAAATCAGCTTTCTTCGGGTGTAATTTTGATCCGATTTCCAACAGTTTCTACCGTTGTGATTGTTGATCTTTCCAAACCAAAACCCAACATGTTGACAGCTAGAGGTGGATCGCTTTCCATTAGCTTGGTATCCAAACCTATAAGGCTCCTATTAAAGAAGGGAGCGAAAGAGATTTGGCAGTTATAATAGGGTCGGATACCAGGCTAACTTTCCACATCTTTCGAGTCTTCGGATTCCCCCAGGGGTCTTTCATTAGCCCGACCTCAATATGTCCAAACTGATAGACGTCCCGATTAACAGGCCTGGTCGTGTAGAAAGGACGATTTGGACGATTCTTTTAACACCACACGTGATCAAAGCAACCACAGATTCATCATTTCTAAGCCAGTGTGAGTATTTACAACAACGACATGAAAATAGTCATTTATCTCAGCTGTTGGACATGATTGTCTTAATCCTTAAAAACAAACACTATACACGTGATAGCAAATACCGAGATAGCGGAGTGTCACAATGGTTGACTGCAAGTCGCATCCAAGAAGTCTCTGTCTTTTGTCATTTTGCCTTTCTAAGGGAGGCATACGATGGTTTTTAAATCACTTGCGTAATCGGTACAGCGTGGCCCTCTAAAAACCAGACACAGATTTACAAAAAGCTTTTGCAATCAATGGTCAGCTTTTCCGTTTCCACGTTTTGTTCTTATTATTTTAATGGGTTTCAATATGTCACGGCGGCGCTGACCAAAAGCAAAATGGCTCGTTTAGCTTGGCCAGGCAAAGGGCTAGCAACCTCTCTCCATAAGCACCTACCTCAAAGCTAGCTAAATAGATAAATAGCTAGGAAAAACTTGCAGCCATACACATGTGTGTCACTAGAGACGAGAGTGGAACCTATAACTTTCCCCAGAACCGTGTCTGCAACAGACTGCACACTCTCATTTAAGTCGTTACAGTCGACAGACCCCCGTCCCCTTGAGTCAGACCCTGGCTGTAATTGCCTCATTAAAACTCGAGTTGACCCATGAACTTCCACAATTGGCTGAAATTTAAAACATTTCAAACAGACGCCGTTTTGAGTACAGTTCACGCTAGCAGAAACGCAAGTTGACAGGTAGATTACATCGTATGTTTTGTGATAATTTGTTTACCTAAGAGTATATGCTATGCATTGTAGTTTTACTCTTTCATCACTTTCTATTGTCTTTTATCAACTTCTTCATCTGCCGGATTGCCGTATAAAAACATTTATGTACATTAATATTTTCGATGAATCAAGAGTATTACTTGTGGGTCGCAGATAACGGCTCATATGTGCACAGATCGCGTTTCTCTTCAAGTCAACATAGCAGACAACTTTATTGCACAACAATCATACCAAACTCAAAGTACACCTTGCTGGTGTTGATATGATGTCATATTAATGCAACCAAATGTCGCTGTCCCCAGTTATCTGAGTACCATGTTCTATGACTCTATGGCAATTTATTGTAAGATCAACAGCACTGCAGCGTCTGCCATCAAAGAGTCACAGAGCGCATGGGTTATTGTGACCTTAATTTGACGACCTAGGCAATCCCAGTATCGTGTTCTGTCAGCTTATGACATGTAAGATAAAACTGCACTACAACATCTGACATGTCGGCATTACAGAGTCAAATCGTGTGTTCTAGGGTCGAACACTAGACACAGAAACTCCGAGTCTGTGATGTTTTACCCTCCCCTCTGCAAGGGTAATGTGAAACAGGTTGAGCATCTTTCAACCCCACTTGAACCACACGTCAGAATACATTCTTCAAATGTCTTAATGGGTAGATCTCTTATATCGCATGTGCCATTCAAGTTGACGGGAGAATATGTCGAAATCTTAATCAGCGGCCTAAAGACAATACAGCCTTATCTTATATGGCAGACCAAACAAGCTTATGTCATTCATTGGCGGTAGTAACTCAGCGTAACGAAATACAGCCGAGACTATATATTGAGCTATGATATTTCTGAATGTTCATCGCACAAGGTGTAAATCGGTCGGAATAGGGAGGAAGCAATGAATATCAGTCTTTATTAACGTGATTACTGGCGAGTTTGATACAGGCCTCATAAACAGGGAACAATCCACGACAGCTAGACAGCGACAGCTAGATCCAGCGACCTTTTTCTAAAACCTATTCTGACAGGCGGCCCTTCTCATATTGTACCAATATTAAGTTGATTATTATTGGTCATTTTGTGGTAGACTGATGTGGATTATATACCAAAGAAAGAAATGAACTGTATAAGCTTGTAGAAAACCTATTTCCCTACTTCACACAGTTAAGCACTGTACAAAAATTCATATTCCTAATGCGACTAGACAAACCTCCCATTGAAAAACACGTCTGTTCTTTTATATCTACTATAACCGGAAAGCGAGGAGAAGTAGAATTTATCTAATGATAGTCATATTCTTTTTGTATCCGTGAACTGTACTTGTTATTTTGTTTTGTTGTGACCCGTACTTAGCCAAGTGTGGCAGAAATGTGCAATACAGGTCTTCATTCATTCATTCATTCATTCATTAATTCCTGTCATCAAAGGGAGTTTTTGAAGATACGATATGCGCACACTGAAGAGGTCTAACGAGACACACATAACAGCAGAAATAAAACATACTGATTCTTCTTCTGTTACGCGGTTTAACTTGTTACAAAAACTAATTCATAGCAATATTCAGACAAATCAGTTATTTGACCGGTATACACTCCCACAGAAACAAAACTGCTACACTCGACAGTACCTTTGGCCTGGTGACTTTAAATAAGGCGCGGCGACATGTGGACCTGATATTGCCTATTTGGGCTGATTTTCTCTATTGAGCCCAGCGACCCCCGCCACTTAACTCTCGTTTCTGTGCAGTGTAAGTCTGTAGTTCATTTGAGCACAAATAACCGATGCTCTTGGCTTCAAATTAGGCTGGCTATCAAATAATTTAGTGCATACAGGAAAGACTATTTACCGGAATGTCGTGACTGGACATGTTGATTGATCGATCAATCGATTGATTGATTGATTGATTGATTGATTGGCGTTAATTTGTTCGTTATATTTATTTTGTGAGCAGGAGATCTCAAGCGTTATGATAAATATTATGTCTTCAAACTTTGATGACTGCTCGGCATTTGGCAAAGAACCCTGAATCCGGACACCGGAATATTCAATATTTTAGTGGATTGCAATGTCTTTACCGTAAGATTACCATATGGATACGGACACATTATTACATGCACACTATCGCTAGTACTACAAGACTACAAGGGAATAAGGCTTCTCTGGTCGAAGTTAGCACTCCCTAATGCCCTTTTTTCCCTCGAGGAATGCATATTCCATACTTCGCGGTGTTTCAAGTGCACGGAGAACAGGTGGCATAAACTACCTCAAGGTTGCCTGGCCATCAGACAGGCCAACGGCACAAGGACGGTCTCGCCACGCCGTAACTCTGGGGCTGCGCGCCCGTACGACATCACAGATGGTCGCCACACTTCTAACCCCACGGGCAGGAAGCGGTCGTGTAAACAGGGGAGCTTGGTTTGCTGTCTTCTCGGAATCTAATGGTCGCCAAATCAGATAGCAATTGTTGTTTTCTTGGAGTTTGGCAACTAATCAAATGTGAACTTATGTGAAGGACACCTCTTACCCAGTTTTCCATTACTATTTTGTTCCATCTCTTCCTGCTTTCAACTACCAAAGCTTTCAATTCTATCAAAAATTGAGTATGAATGAATGGAGTAATGGCAGGTTTACTATTCAACAATCAAATTTACAGGACTATAAAACATATAAAGATAAAGGCCTGAGTACTCCTAATAACACCGTAATACTGCTCTGACCTCCCAATATTGTAAACAAATTCTACACTGACTGAATTGACGAACTCAAGTACAAGTATAGAAATAGATTTGAGTGTACACAACAAGCCCTTTGTCAGACTTCCAGACTGTACCATTCCAGGTTAATGAAATTGGCTTCCCGAAACACTAGCTCAACTTGTACTGGTATGCCATGTCACCATGAATCAAATATAACACACTGTTCCAATTATGTGCTTGCTTTCTCTGAGGACGGAGTGAAAATAAACTCGAGACGAAATGACAACACAGAGGTGAACTGAGGACAAGCACCCCTGTCTGGTAGATGGACATTGATCTCTTGTGAGGAAGCGGTTTTCTATTGGCATGATATAGAGCAAAATGATATCGACGCTCACAAATCTGACTTGTGAATTGGAAACGATTCTGGGGGATATGATAACACGACCCCCTCCCCCCTTTCCCATTACCCCCCCCCCCCCCCACCCATGTTAAGAGTCAGAAAATGGGGCTAAGCTTAAAAGACTTTATAACCGTAACATTGTAGATGCAGAAAAATTCGCGGTGGTTTTATGTTCGCAGTTTTCGCGGTGACCGTTTCACCGCGAACGTAAAACCACCGCAAACATTCTTGTCCAATACTGTAGCAGTATGTGACTATAACGCTGCCGCAAACTTAAACCCAAAGCAACGTGAACTCTCCATTTTCGCCTTAGCGTGAAATAAAAACCACGAGAACTTAAATGCATTTACAGCTAGTATCTACTTGGAGGACAGGTATGCAATGCCCGTCTCCAAAAGCCGTTTGGGGCTACCGTAGCACAATATCTATTATACAGATCAATCGTTATTGATACATTTTTCTTATCACGTAGTCGAATAGCCTGAGTGTCATCCTGCTTCAGTTCCAGCTTTTGAAGGTAGAGCCTGGAACTGAAACAGGATGAAACTCAGGCTAGAAGCCGAAGGCTACAATCGCCCAAAAGTCACAACGGAACGTCCGGTTGTGTCGCCGTTCGCCGCCTAGTTTTACGACGATACCCTAATAAAAGGTAGTGCGTAAAGGACTCATGATATGCTCGTCAATTTACGGTAACGGATGTAGTTTTCTGCCCACAGTCAGCTATTTCCCGAAATAAAGACGTTCATCGTTCAGCATGGTACTGAGATTTCAAGCTGTCTGCCAAAGTGTGGCTGATTCAGGATATGGGAAGCAGTGGAGACCCCGTCCCCGACACAGACGGTATTGTTTCCTGTGTGTGTCCGACCACTGTGTACCGAGTAAAGAAGTACACTGTAGATGGGTGGGGTGGCAAACAACCCCTGTCGATCCCCTTGGTTGGTTTGGTGAGTAAAGGCTCTTGAACGATGACTGATTCATTTGTCCCCCTAATCTATTAATTTCCTTTCATTCGCTGAACGCGTTTTTGTCCTATTCTGAACTCCCTCTAGAGTCTTAAATTCGTGATGCCATCCATAAATAGACCATGGCGTTACCCAGTGTCAATCTTGTTGCCATTCTATTTCTAAGGTGAGCATGACACGTTTGATACTCAATAACCATAGTTTCTCCTCAATTTTCTGCACAGAGATGCAACGGGATATCTGATCGTGGTACAGCCAAGTTCATCCATGCCGCCGGGTATACACCCCTCCCCTCCCACCCTCTACGATCCGTAAGGCTTACACGCCACCTGGGATTCTGTTCTTCATTCAACGCTACCGTTTAATCTTGGGAACGCCGATCGAAATTACCTGGAATCCAGTCTACATCGTCATTAGGCCGGGCGTAAGAGACTGGGCACTCTTGGGGCCAGAAGGCGCTTTCCGCCGCCGAGGTGTATTTGGCACTCGGTAGTAGTTTCACGCGGTAGTTTATTGGGCCACGACGGCTACGGTTGAAGCTGAAAGTCTATGCTTAGCTAAATAATCCATATCACTAAGTAACAAGTTGCCTGAGAAACGAAACATGATCTGTCTTACCTGTCTGACCTTGGACCACTGTCATTGTCATTGTCACGGCCTAAATGAGAAAACAAGAAACAACGTTACGTCACTGTTCAGTGTACATGATTATAAGTTAAGAAGCATTGCTTATAATGTGCCATATATTCATAGCGTATGTAGCTGTTGTTTTGTTCAGTGACAAAAACATCAAAATTCCTGGGCGCCATGTTTTGTTACACGCGGTGCATCATGGTCGTCCCAAGCGATATCCAAAATGGCCGCCAGCCAACATTCTGACACTCTGTCATGGGAAGAGTTTTCCTGTGTGGGCGAGATATCTTTAGCCGGGAGACTTTGTGATGATAAACCTTGACTTTCCTATACATCAGAAGCGACATGTAGCTTTCTTCATGATATACATAACAGTGTTAACTAAAGTAAATAGATCTGCGTATGGTGATTGTCATGTTTACTTTTTATCCATGAGGTCAAACAGAATGATGGTTTCATATCTTTCCTTGCAACATCCTGAAGGAGGGAATAAATGCGATTGCAATGTCTTATTCGGAAATGAAAGGCGAGGGACTTTTGTTAAATGTGTAACTACTCTAGTAGACTTAAACATTTTCCCTATAAAACCATGCCTACTCTAAAACCTGACGTGATGTGTGGACACAAGAATGACAGCAGTATTACAGTTAGCCTAAACAAGTGGGAGGGGGAATCTTTTCCACATCTTTCTACAGTGTCACTGTTTTGTGTCTGAATTTTCCAAGGTAGAAAAAAATCACCAGTTGCCAAATGTGGGTGGTTTGATTTCCGCCGAAACTATGTGAAGGGCGAACAAGAGTCTCCGGTACACTTAAGCTACTGTCTATATCCTTGTCGAACGACAAAAAAACACAGTCTGAAACTAAAAATGGCTCCCCACCCCCTACGAAAACTGCAAATCTAAATCAACCACCTTATCATGGATTATGTTACAAATCACGGTGGCCACGATTCTTCCCAAGGTCATGACCAAATAACCCGGCTCTCGTGTAGGTAAACTCCACACATGCCCAGGCATTATCAACGCCCTCCCCCCAAAACACACAAAAACACACAAACCATATAATCCTCAACGCGGAAAACTCCATTGGGGGTTAGTTTTTGACTTACTACACAGCAAGGCCCTCCAGAAACAAATCAAAGCATCAAATAAAGATATCAGATATACGCCACCCCTGCTTTGCTTTGCTTTGCTTTGCTTTGCTTTGCTCGGTGCCCTGTTTCCTATCCAACCCCCACCCCTTCGGACATATGTTCAATACCGTCCTGAGCACAGCTGGTAACCGAATACCGAAAGAGGCAAATATTGCCAGAATGTAGAGCAAAGAGCTTCGGGCATCTGGAAGATCTTGGGGATGATTTGACTTCCTAACAATTTGACTGTCAGCAAGCTTACCGGTCTCGGTGAGTTTTGAACCCCGGCCAAATCTATTGTGTTGATCCACAACACACCGTCTCAGTAATGAAAATAAACCTCAAAGCTATTCTTGGTAAAACTAGCTATAGATATCATGGTATTACTTTTGTTACAAATTCTGGAATAATAAACATATAAAACGGTTACACAATCTCGCTTAACAGTGAATCCCCTGACATGCCTTTGAGATTAGCCATTTTCCGAGGACCTGTGAGGTATGTACAGTACAAATTGCTTACATTCTTACAGCAATTATGTAAGCCTGAGCAAAGAGAACACAATCCTTACTGTGACACAATCCTTACCTGCATTACGACGACCATGGCCAACACACAGGCTCTACACAACTCCACTGGAGCTCTTCTCGCGGAGTTTCGTACGTTCAACTGCATCATGGCACGAAAGGCTTCCCAAGTCTTCCGTCCAGAATTCCAGCTCAGAAATAAGATTCGTCTACCCGAATTATAACCAGAAACAGGCCCTTGCTGCACTGTCGATCAGAAAAACGTGTTTAGCGACAACCACGCACTGGTGCACTGCTTTATACCATCCCTCGCCTTCCTGCCCTGTACGCTCCAAATTTGCCCGCGACCCGCGGCTGATTGAACGCTGCAAAGAACCCGAAGTATCTGCCAAGCGCGTCAGACCTTCCAGACTCTTCTCGAGCTGAAGGACCGTGTCCTCCCGCGGGAATATCTCCAGGACGCGGAGGTACGATTCCAGGGCACAATCCTCAAGGTTCACGGCAACCCGATTTTCCCCACTTGCAAGGAACAGATCCCTACCTCCTTAAACGAGCGGTACTCGCTGACACGGCAAGGTTAAGAAGGTCACTGCCAAAACCTCGTCTTAAGGTATCTGGGGCGCAGCTGGAGGATAGTTCACTGAGAATCTTGTGCTCTCAGGCACGATCCCTCTCCCTACTTGCAGGTGGAAAGGGTCTCTGAATGTAGACGGCTGAATGTAGACGACTGGAGGTATCCCCGCACAAAACCTCAGACGGCCGCAGAACGGTGAAATATGCGGCCGAGCCGTGTAGTTATTTGTGTAAGCGTGAGTAAGCTTGTCTCGGTGGACAGAGAATGCTTGCTCACCCGACAGTGGAAGGCGGGGGTGAAGCAAAAACACGTTTCCTCCTCCAAGCCCCGCTGAAATATCAACTCTCCGGTTCTCAGATCAGAGCGCAGGTAGGTTTTCACAATGGTTCTCCAAGGAAGAAGTCGACAGCGCGGAGGAGTTATGCAGTAGTGGGTGGCCCCAAACTTCAGGCGATTGTCGTCCACAAAAGCTCCTGACACACAGTAAGGGAGTCTGACGAAGCGAAGGTCAACACAACTCGCATCACAACGTTTGCCGCGCAGCGCCGGACTGACCTAGCACGGCCGGCTCCCCATCAGGACTGGTCCGACTGAGCCGTCGCAGGTTGAACTGATTGTTGGCGTGTTCATTTACATCCACCGGGACCGGAAAACCGACCTGCCAATTAAAACGAGAGGCAGCAACCGAGAAAATACGTCATCCCACAACTCTTAAGTCAAGGAACGATTCTTTCCTCAAACTGCAGTCATGTAGAGTTGAAATCAGCGTTGATGAATGCGTTGCCGTTCTTGAGTTGGCTGCCAAACTGGCTTAATACATTGCACATGGACTGATACGTGTCTCAATAACACCACGTAATGAAGGTTGTCGTCTTGTAATCCGCGGTAAGTAATTATTCTTCAGGCAAGATGACAGCAAAGTCAACAGAAACCAGTGTGGTTTCTTAAAAAGTCGTGCAGGAACTTTGAGGCCAGCGTCTTGAGACGATAGCTGCTTTTGAAGACCCGTCTGAGCGGTTAAGGTTTGACGGGTGCACTTCTACTCCCTAACAGCATGTCCCGTCGTGTTTTCAGATAACCTGTGCCAAAGACGCCCTGGCGAGGGCGCCTTGCTCTGTCATGCCCCTTCCGTATTAAAGATGGTCTGTGTGCCTTTTTCAGAGAGGCGTAGTGAGATTTTCAATTCATCGTTAATCGTAGCCGAATCACTCTAGTTTGACGTTAAGCGTTGTCGGTAAATTATTTTTGAAGCGTAATTGGTTGTGTTAATCATGCGTAACTCATTACCCATCATCCAGAATTCTTAGTTACGCGTTATTGACAAATTCTTCGCCTAACGCGTCGTCGAACGCCACAATTGTCACCACGGAACGTCGAGGTGACTCGTTGTTCGCAATCGCAGTCTAATTTTGCCGATTAGATAACCAAATCTAAGGTAGTGCGTAAAGGAATATGCTTACTTTGATTTACAGTTACCAGGTTACCCCATGCAGACCCTCCCTAAACTCTGCACACAAAAAGAGCGATCTTGTGGGATCGCGACAACACACTGGACATCCATCTAAGTCAACAACTGTCCGCTGTGGGCGCCGGTACAGCTGCGTTTGCACAGCTTGGGCCGGGGTTCGGGTCCGGCCGGGTCCGGGTTGGCCTGAGGTGGCTGTCCGAGTCCCAGAACGCGCTGCCGTAGACAATCCAGTTTGTTCTGTGTCAAGAGCGCAGAGATGACGCAACGCAAGTCGGGGACGGTCCAGGTGGTATCCAGACACACTCATGCAGCAAAGAAAATGTGTAAATGT
Organism: Branchiostoma lanceolatum; assembly: GCA_035149815.1. Classification (NCBI taxonomy): domain Eukaryota; kingdom Metazoa; phylum Chordata; class Leptocardii; order Amphioxiformes; family Branchiostomatidae; genus Branchiostoma; species Branchiostoma lanceolatum. Next base: position 3,763,566 of record CM068868.1, on the reverse strand, counting down.
CGTCGGAAGTAAAATTGCAATCAATACTGGTGAACAGGGCAATCTATACTTAACAATTGAATGTCGCTAATATATCTGCATGAGAGATTTTAGCAGCAGTAAATGCATAACGTTTTAGATTGATAATGTTTTACATTATGCAAATATCTTAGCAGCATTTATTGGAGAAGTATAGATAACTGTGGTCACCAGTATTGCAATTTCACTTCCTGCGACATTTATATGATTTACCATCAGATTGCCCAGATTTTACAATTTCTTCCATCATATATCTTTGCCTTACATTGTACCTGTTACAATCGTTGTGCAATAAACTTTGACTTGACTTGACTATAAGATACCCAACATGATTAAACATGTACCGTCCCCGGACAACTTCGTCTGCTATAGGGGTACAGTTTGCTGCTCTAGGGTGGCATATTGGACCCTCTCTCCGTAGCCGACTCCCTTAGCATACTATTCACTCTATTTGGCCAATTTCTACCATTTTTCCAGCCATCCGCGGAGCCTGGTAGAGGCTAGGTCCCCTGCCCGCCGTGGCAGATTAAAGACTTCCCGGTAGTGTTTGCTGTGACAGTTCCGCCGAGGTAGCTACTCAAACCGCCGACTTCCCTTCCCGGGGAAACACAAATAAATGTACAAGTAGAAGCTTCCCCAAAACGTTTCCTAAACAGGGAAGGGTAACAAACTCCTACATCGCTAGACATCAGGAAGGTGATGATCTACCAAATAACAATGAATATGTCCATACGATTATTTGCGCAAGAATTAGACTTATCAAAGCACAACTTGATGGTCAAATGTACCGCTGTCTGCACTGTACTGTGCCGATAGTTTTACGGGCAACAGCTTGAACGTTTTTCACAGTCATAAAAGTTGTTGAGACTACGAAAGCGTGATTGGTTTTGAACACGAAAAAACAACACTAGCTAGCTGACCACCTGTGCAGAACAGGGTCTTGGTCAAATTGTGTATTACAAAATAACTCCACAACAGAATAATTTCTTAAGAGAAAATCTTAAGAGAGTCAGACGTTTCAAACAGTACTCCATTCTAATATTTTTCATCAGTGACTGAGAATAAGTCTGAAGACAACTGGCGGTGTTACCTGTTACACTTGTCTCCAGGCTCATTCTCAGCCACTGATGAAACCTTTCTTTACAGAGTTTATCCTGTTGCTTGATTTATTTTATATTACGCAATGTTCTAGACCCTTTTACCGTGCTCTAGCGGATAACAACCTACTGCCCCTACGGCCTCAAAAGGACTACCTTTGTCTTGAACTTGTTCTAGCTTAAACGGTCTAACTTCATCGGCATTGATCTAAATTTTGGTCTACTCGGTGTCTTGGCGCTGTCCTAGACAGGTGACAAATATTCGACATTAGATCAAGGGCAACGAATTTGTGGGCGTATCTTTGACCTTGTTGGTTGTAAATTCAATCTGCGTTCGTGACTAAGAGAAGGAAACTCAACGCTAGGTCCCTACTAGTCCGTAAATCTCCTTGGACCCCGACACAGCCTGGTTACTACCATCGGGAGCTGGTCTGTACCTTTACGGTGCCGGAAGTGTTACTCGCCCGTCCAGCTCATTAGCACACCCCAGTTTTACGGGGTTGGAATTAGAAAAGCAGGCTGGAAAGTTAGACTGACAGAAAAAAGACAACTGCTCAGCAGAAGACTGGGACAGTAAAACTTCCCCAAACCGACCCGTTGGGGGACTGTTACCAGCCATTACCAGGCTAATACTGACACCGTGTATCCATGAGCTGTGTTTACACATACGCGAGATTCGTCTGCTGAATCTCGCGGTGGTCCCGGTCTTGCCGATGTGGTTAAAAACAAATAAACACACTTTCCGCAGGCGTGTGGGTACAAGTAAACGGTACAGGTGATCCGTGACGTTTACATCCAGAACATGAGCGGAGAAAAGGGCCCCGCTAACTCCATTTGGCCTTGGTGGTACAATAGTTATACTTTTTCCAGAGTAGGGTAAGAGGCACACGTCGAATAGCTATTTCTTATAAATATCAATCATCAACATTGAGAAAAAGACCACCGTGACGCAGAAAGATGTGTTGTCCGAAAAATAAGTTTCCACTTTCGCAAATTGCAAAGCAGGGTCTGCTTCTGATATGCCGCAAAGTAAGCCTAAGTCTTCAACTGGAAGTTCATCTGTTCACAAGAAAGTATCTGCAGTCCTACAGAAAGTTGGAAGGGGTATTTAGTTATCTATTTCTTACTCTCCTTCTTAACCAGCAGACCAACGCAAATGAAACATTTCATCATAAAGGGGAGAATTTGCCATACCAGACCAAACAGAATTTGACTGAATTACTCCTGACAGATGTGATTTCCTCCGGTGAATTTTCCCCTTACTGTAAATGCAGAAATGTTCGCCGTGGTTTTATGTTCGCGGTTTTTGCGGCGACGTTTTACCGCGAACTTAAAACCACGGCGAACATTTTAACAGCGCTGCCGCAAACTTTTAAAAAAACACCGCAAGCACTCCGGCGCCTTAGCGCGAAACAAAAACCACGCGAACTTAACTCAGTATTTTGGCCAATTAATACTATTTTCAGTTCGACAAGAGCTCGAGATTGGGTAGAGACTAAGAATTTACGTCCGCCCGAGTCGAAGAAGCTTATTTGAAGGGTTGATGACCTGCAGCACAACTCAGCTCGCAGGAGCGGATCGGAGCCGCATTCCTGCTGCGGCCGTTAGCAGTGAACCGGGGCGAGGGGGGGACTCCTGCGGTCTGCTGTGTAAGCTCCGCCGCGCAGCAACAACATGTGTGTCCGATCCCGGGCCGTGGGGACGGGAAACAGAGGACAGGGCTGGCGCCGAGCCATGTCACGGGAACACAACATTGTCAGGGACTGTCAGGGACAGGCCTGAGGCCTAGGGTTATTGCTGTGTATCATCATTGGGTTGAGTCAGTGTGTGCTGGACTCGGTCCCTCTATACTGTTCCAGTCCTCCACTTTTGAAAGATCTATACTATATGGTAGATCTTTAACTGGCAGCCTGCATTCTCGCAAAGTTTAAGTAGGTAGATTGCATACGGTGTACAAAAGAAAGTGTGCTATGTGGTAAAATAGCAAACGTAATGCTCAAAGTACGGACAGGGATGATTACATCCATTCATATTTTCCACTTCGGTATGCCGCAGACTAGTAGCCTGAAATCCAAGCCTATTCCAGGTCCAGTCGGTAGGCCCTACGTAATCAGGAAGTAAGTAGACTAGGTCTTTTTTCACCATACTTACCATAATCTCCAAGCAGATGCAGAGATCCGACTGAGCTTTTAGTACTAAATTTACGCGTGTTGTTTTGCAACATTCAGTGCGTCTTTCTAGGAATATTGTACGATTTCAAATATACGAATAGGTTCACAAGTGCACTACTAGAACGGTGTACTTACTGTTGCAAAAACAAGCGTAAAATACTGACAATGAGCCGGATCCCTACATCTGCTTGGAAATACAATACTGTATACTTTATTGTGGCAGGTAACGTTTTGTTGACGGCTTACTTAGTAATCATGAATTTTTTCTTGTGGCAGCCATGGGAGGAGCTGGTTTGTATGTAGCTCCTGGCAATGATGTGTACGGCTAGACCCCATCCTGAGGCCCTGGGTCTTAGATTAACCTCCAGGATCCCGGGTCGGGTACCTCGCACCTTTAGGAGATTGCCCCTTAACAAGATTTGGAGGCCACACATGGTCTTAAACCTAACCCCGATGCTGGCGTGGCCGGTTCGGACTCACTTTTATTGTAGCATTTGTATATCACAAACACAAGAAAGATATCTTGTCTTCAAGACATCCGTGAATAATTTAATCATGTTGGTGAATGACTGAATAGTGCTCAAGGTTCTTCTATTCACAACAAAGTATAATACAAGAGCCGTCGTTTCGATGACCGTCTGTCATCTTCATCAGGGTAATACTGACTGGTGACTACTGACGTCAGCATTTTAAACGTCACTCTAAGACTCTATTTGGCATTTCGTTCAACATTCAGCTCCTGGAATATTTTCTTGATTAAGACATGTTCAAGAAAAGGAGACCACACATGATTTTACCACGATAAGACCATGAGGCCACACATGTTCTTACCATAATAAAGTTAGGTTGTCTTTATACCATTAGATTAAGGCTATCCCCCATATGCTATATCATAGCAGCTACAGGCCGACTCGAAAACAATGCAACTTGGTGCTTGGCCAAATACTTAACAGCAGATCTAGAGGCGGCCATGTTGGACTGTGACCTTGAAACAAGGTTATCTGGAGACAGAAGCAGGTAAGATGGTCGGATGATCAACACATGAGGTCTTAAGTGTCGTCATCTTTTGGCAACACTTCCAAGGACGCGATCTTCCTTATCGGATCTTCTCAAATCCTCAAAGACGGAGAGAACCACTAATGGGTCATCTCAGGACCTTATCACTGACCTTACACATGCCTGGCTTTCGCATTGTCGCCCAGCCACTTTGGGCTTATCTTCTACATTTCACCATGATTCAGTTGTGTTTGATCTGTGCAGTTCCACGTTACCCGTTTCCTTTCTCTTACTCTTTCGCACTCTTTCTTCACTTAACATTACTCATTCGTAATCGTTTAACCTACGGAAATTGCTGAAACTTAAAACAGCCTTTTGAAAGATCAAGGTAGAAAACGTGATTTCCCAGCGCGCTAGCAGTCGTAAAAGAAGAAGAGCACCAAACCACCTGTTGACTTGGAGCGGTCGCCATCTTGATTCGATGAAGACATGTTCGAAAATCCCAGCATGCAACAGGCGTAGGGCATTGACCCGCACCAAAACAAACGTTGTAAATCAACCTGACGTTTTGCGGGTACATCCCCTTACCGTAATCAGTCAGAAATCGGCCACAAAGTAGAGTTTTATTGGTTCATAATGTGAGGAAAGCCAGCAGTCAGGAACCCCGACGGTTCGTCGCTCAGGTTAGTCGCACAGTCATTATAAATCCAGACGTTCGCAGAGCGCCAAAGGTGGAAGGTCACCGTTGTTGGAGGCCGGGGCAGTGGAGCTAACATAACACAGCTGGCTACATTTTTTGCTGTTTACATTTTCCCGATGACATTTCTTCCTAATTTCCATGAACCACAACGAGCATCAAACTATAAAATAACACTGTCTCACAGGCACAAATCTATTCTTGATTTAAAAGTATGTAATTTTTTTTCATGTCGTACCACCGAGGAATTGATTGCAGCCTCTTTGTTTGTTAACATCGTTCCGCATTATCTGACGTCGAAAGAAAAAGATGCTACTGAGCCTCCAATGATGAATGGCGAGATAGACGTCCCTCATTTTACTTCCACTGCACTATAGATATTGTAACGTTACAAACGTTGCATTTGCAGCGGACTTTCATGCTGTTAGGTCATTCAACCCATGGACATAGATTAACGATGAAAGAGTATCTGGTTAGCGTCATCCGGATTTCCACTTGGTCACGACCCAGATAGGTCACAACAGTGTAGATTATAGCCGTTATGGAGGCCACTGATATTGGCACTGGCGTTTATTATCGCTAAATGTGCCACATGCACATGAAACTAAAGTTCAGTGATCCCATACCTTTGCCAAACAAAAGTATATGCTATTCAGTAACCATGAAGTTCAACGAATTTGCATAATACATAGTTAAAATAGTGGATGTCACAAATATGAGATCTCTATCGTTTACAATGCGTAGTTTGTGAAGCCTTTGCTTATTATAAATATGCAAGGGAGTCTCTTATTAGCATAATGAATTCTTTTTCTCTTCTTTCCAAATAAACTTTGTTGCAAATATCCTTCTTCATGAAGTTATTGCAGCTCTTCCTCATTAGATATGCAAAAATGTGGCAGCTTGATCATTCATATCGTTGATAGTTTTTGGAGCACTTTTCTATGCTACATGTACTAGATTTTCAAACATGTCCGTACTTTACTCAGAATGACGAAACACTTCTTGTTCTTGTTTAAGCAATAATCAGTTAGGACAATAAAAGCACATTGCCAATTGACATCTGAACTTGCATAACGTTACAATTGTTACGGGGAGGGACCATCAAATGAGTTGCGCAGCAGAGTGCACCGCGTCCTCGTTTCCTTTTTTTACTTACCTTTTAAATAATTTTCTGTTCTGGGCAAATTTTGCTCAGAAAGGCCCAGTTTTCTGATAGGGAGGACAGAGGAAGGTGTATTTTTAAAATCTGGCCAAAATATGTGACCTTTGGCATATTTTGATCTCTCGTGACCCATGAATGCTTCATCACTGGTTGGATTGATCCATTAGGTCTCATCTCATACTTCTGGCTTTAGCTCTTTAAAATGCCGGAATTTACCCTTTGTGTTTTTTACCCATTACAAATAAATCTAAAAATCCAGATTTGCAGTGGTGGTAAAGATTTGAGGTTTGAAATGTAGTAAATGTGTTTTGATAATTATTGTTTTGCATGGCTCAACCATGCGTTGCATTTGAAAGTCCATTTACTGAGGGCCCCTTACGGTAATAAAAGCATGAGAAGCTCATGAACTCAACTTCAGCTATCTTCCCCGTAAACGAAAGCACCAAAACAACAACTTCAGCAAATATTCCATTGTTACAATTTTGTGTAATCCTAGCAATGTATCTTTGTAGCTTAAACGTATCATCTAGTGTCCACCTGGTGAACTTAAACAACAGATTTGAAATCTCCACAGCCCACAAACTACCCACTAATGTGTACATTATGATTCATTTTACGTTTAACCTTAATTTTGGGGCCTACAAGATTACAAGCTTAGTTTTTACCTTTCACTAGCCATCATATCTTTTTTTTACTAATGTCATGTTGCAGATGGGTATTACAAGCGCTGCTTGGTCTTTTCAGAGGTCTAAGAGTTCCTGTGGTTTAATGTTCGAGCTTCTCGCGGGAACCTATTCACCGCGAACTTAAAACCACTTCTGACCGCCTACCACCCTGTTTCGACCGCGTACCGCGAACTAACAAGCCACCGCGAACACTCCATTATAATAAAACTCCATTTTCTCCCTACCGCGAAATTAGATTACCTCGAACTTAAATGCATTTACAATGCTAAAACCCCCCTCTCACTGAACGGAAACGACGACTTGGCAAGTTTCCGACAAGTTTCCCCTAGCACTCACTCTGACGCACTACGCATTTGAAAATGAAGCCCTGCTGAGCAGGGTATTGGAAACCGCAGTGTTGCTACCGAAACAAAAATCAATGTAAAATTACTAAAACAGACTAGACAGAATCTGAGGGGAAAGATCAGTCCCTTGGTGCATGAAGTTTAGGGAGGAGATGAATCCCAGCCCTCTATATTGAGCTGTTGCTAAATGTTCAGTCTGAAATTAGTAAAATTGTGGAAACACAGCATCATGGACTAGACAGACATAGGTGCACGTTTTCATCTCAGTCCTCTGGTCTCATCTTTTGAAAATTTTCTTTAAACATTTCAGAGAACCAATAACATGAATTGGCCAGTCTCAATGCCTTTTTGGAGAGCTGGAAATAGTAAAATGTTTATTTTTACGAGGATTGTTTCAACTGTGCGTTTGTTTTAAGTTTTTTGCCTGTACCTTTAAGCGTTTGGCGTGGATTCATCAGAAGCAAGACAGTGAAGCGTCCACTCATTCAACTTTTAACTTTGACGGTTTTTTCTGCGAGTGATCATTGATCTCCAAGGTCTCTTAAAGATCGCTCAATTTTGTTTTTTATATTCTCCATCCACGAATCTATCAATAGTATTTCAGTGATATCAAAGACTATTATTTCATAATCATTTCTTTGTCTCTTATCAGTTAGACTGAGTGTCGTCCTGTTTTAATTCCAGGCTCTGCTTGGAACTGAAATAGGATGACACTAAGGCTACTTATCCTTTCTGGTGGAAGTGTTGATTTAATCATTGTGTTTCCACATTCGCATACAGAGAATTCAGCTGTGAGGCAGACGACTCTGTTCCATAAGATAGATTTCTAACATCCAAGGGTTCGGCGGTGGCATGAGACTGGCCCTGCCCTGTCTGACCATGACCACTGGTCACTACAGTAGCGGTCTTGGGCTCAGTCATGGCCTGAGACTGATCCTGCCCTGTCTGATCATGATGGTTGTCAATATCTTCATGCTGGTGATCATGACCACTGTTCGTGTTGCCACCAGCAACGTTGGGATTTACTCTTAAGGAGGATTGCCTCTTCCTCCTCTTGTACCAGATTGTAAGAATGATGGTACCAACAAGGACAATGCCCGCTACCGATCCACAGACAGAGGCAATGAGAACAGGTATGGGGAAACTGGGTTCAACTTCATGGGAACTGCTGATTTCTGGTTTGCCAGAGGTTAGTACAAGGAGCGAAGTTAGTGTTGCTTTCAGTTGGCTCGTTTTGCCTGCATGATCCTCTGTTGAGCCAGCATTGCGTCTGAAGTACCAGTGATAGCGAGTGGTGCCATTGTAACAATTGTTAGAACTTTCGAACGGGCTGTAAAAGGGCTGCGTGGCAGATGTGGAGCGTACAGGACGTGTTGTTGGGCGAACAGTGCTTTCTGTGTGGCCAAATGAAGATGTTGGCACTGCAGGACGTGTTAATTGTTGGACCAGCGCTGCTTTCTGCGTGGCCAAATGAATTGTTGGACCATCAGTGCTTTCTGCGAGGCCAAATGAAGATGTTGGCACTGCAGATGAAGGTAATGAGGTTTGGATATCAACAGGCAGACTGAGTGTTGATATGGTTGTCTCGTCACATATCAATCCTTCAAAATTGACATCCACAAGCTTCTGCCCCCGGGATTGTGCGGGCTTGGCACAGACTATCTCGTTTTTAAAGGTAGGGAATTTAGTAGTATCTAGCCTGAAGGGAGCCATCCTACAGTCACACTGCCAGGGGTTCCCGCCAAGTTTTATGATAAGAATAGGTGCCGATAAGCCATAAGCCGAAGGGGTAATGGCAGACATCTTGTTTGACCGAAGGTCCAAAAGGTAGAGATGGGGCAGATTTAAAAATGCACCCGGGTCAATCACTGTTATCTGGTTGTGGTGCAGGTCCAGCTCTTGGAGCCGTGGCACATTTGCAAATAGACCAGAATGAATCGTTGTTATCTGGTTTTGGTACAGCTTCAAAGTTTCAAGTTTTGGTAGATCTGCAAATGTACCTGCCTGAAACTTTGATACATGTATCTGGTTGTTTGCCAGGAACAAGTTTTGTAGCCGGGGTATATTTGCAAAAGTACTGGGTTGAATCTCAGCTATTTTGTTATTTTTCAGCGTCAACACTTTAAGGTGGATTAGATTTGCGAATGAACCGGACTGAATCTTTGTTATCTGGTTTTGTGACAGCCCCAACAGTTCGAGCTGGGGTAAATTAGCAAATATGCCTGCCTGAATCTCTGTTATCCTGTTGGCGGTCAGGGACAAGAAGTCAAGCTGGGTCAGATTTGCAAATGCACCGGCCTGAACCATCGTTATCTCGTTGTCAGACAGGTCCAAAGTCTGTAACCGAGGCAGATATGCAAATGCACCAGGCCGAATACTAGTTATCTGGTTAAATTTCAAATGTAATTTTGAGATGGATGTTGGGAGGTTTTGAGGGATGCTGGTGAGGCCCAGGTTGGGGCATTTGCATGGTGATGATGGTGCACAGCTGCAGGCAGCTTCTGGCATGGTGGGCTCCTTCAGGACGATGAGAAGGAAAATCAGAAGGTGTCGCATCTTTCTTTCCATGGTGCCCTGCCACCTAAAAAGAACAAGAAGCTTCTCTGTAAAACCACATCGACTCTGTGTCTTGGATCTCACGAATATAAAATGCTTAATTGTAAAATCAACATGAAAAGAAAGTTAAAGTTTCGGTTTACACATGGAAAATATCCTCCCAGTAACCAAATTGCCCTCCCAATACTTTTTTTTACCTATTGCCAAATTTACGACGATGAAGGTTAGACATGTAAGTAGTAAGATACGCAAGGTGACAGTTACTCAATCAACTGGATAATTTTGTAAACGATCAGACGTTTCAGACAGCATCAACTGCCTTTCGTCATTGACAGAGAACCAGAATGTGGAATTCACCAGCTATTTATCCAAAACTCTGGTCGACAAATGATAAAAACATGCTGATCGACAAATCTTGCTCAGTGTCACTGACGAAAAGTAGAAGATGCTAATACTACTTGAAACGTCTGACCGTTTCCAATATCATATCCCGTTGCTTGAGTAGCTGCTATTTTGCTATGTTATTACCTGAGCGACCTAGATCTTATGCGAAAATTGTGTCGCTCAAAATAAACCTCGAACTCAAATAGTGCCTTGTCACTCGTTAACGTTATATGTAATTTCATGATGTTGTATCGGACTGGCAGCATTATTTGTAATTTTAGAGCTGACCTTGACTAAGATATGATTGATGATCATTTAAAGTTAAGTCTCTACCAGACTTCATGTATGTATGTATGTATGTATGACAATCACTGGTGATCTTTATTCGTATTCAGATACAGCAAGTACAGATACAAATACAGATATTCGATCGAGTATGATGACCGTGTCAGTTCCTACACTTGACTGAGTTGACACGGTAGCATTCGCGTGGATTTGTTTAGGGTGAATGACAGGTTGCGAATCTGATACCCACACACTTTGGGCATCCGTCTTCTCCAGCGGCACCAATTCGAGGGAGACGTGCTGGTTCTGTGCAAGTAAGGTTGATGAGAGGGGGCAAGCTAGTGTATGATTGTCGGGAATCCTCTTTAAACGGACCGAATACAGAGTTGTTTTTGTTAATGTATAAGCAAAGCAACAGCGACTACCACAAAAACTCTGTGGCGTATTGACCATACTCAACCCGACGGTAGAGCGCCGAACATTCCAGAAAATCGGACCCTGCCGTGACCGACAAAAAATACCTTAGCCGTTGCTGCTGCCAAAAACAATGTTGAAAAATACTATCAAGAAGCCGAAAGCCAAAGTATGAAATCGCAGACAGACGTAAACAGTGTGCCGCCATTTTGCTTGTTGTTGGCGGGTTGATGTCGCTGTGAGAGGGGGACTTTGTAACTCATCTCGTTGGAGCTAGTAGAGTAATCGAAAATATGTCTAATGTTTGCGATTGAAAAATAGTTTCCTAAGACCTAAGTGTTACTTTGCGTGCATTGGAAAATTAAGCGTAGACATAGATGACTTGATAGTTGCTATGTCGGAATCTGGACTCCACTTTCATGTTAGAACGTTCCACTGAGCTTGACACAAAAACCTACTGAATTTTGGACGCTACAGTGCAGAACGCTACCGTTAAATCAAATATATGCCTCTACAGCTTTAATCACAGTTATATGGCTTTTACAAGTTTATTTTCATTGGAAGAAAGTCGAATGTAAAATACCAAAAGGCATGCTCATACACGTAGAACCGTACTAGTCGTCGGACTTGGGACCTCCCCCGTTAGGATACGTGCTTCAGCAGTTATTCCTTTACTGTGTCTGACAAACAGTTTCAAATTGCTTTGGTTTGGGTCATATGGTTGTGTTGATTGTCTCAAAATGGCTGTTTGAATATGGATATCAATGTTGTTTACTCTCTTTGCCGACGTTTTTCCAACCTTGTTTGCATTCTTAGCACACTTAAGTAGCCGTTTAGCACCCCATTCTCTATCGGCTACAGAGTTTGTTATAGGCAACAGGGAGGCAGACGGAAAAATGCACACAAAGCATCTTCAGAACGTTAAAACCGGAAATATTCTGGATATTGCAATCTGTATGATATTGACATTTAATTCCTCATATAAGCGCATTTCTATCAAAAAGAACACTGAAACAAGCCACGAAAGGAGTCCTTTATATATAGTTGGGACCTCCAAAATAAGCCTGGAATTAGCCAGTAACCGCGTTCGCCAATCGAATCCAATTCGCACGTTCACAATTTGAACCATTCACTTGGCCATGTGGCCAGCAGCGTTCGGGGATAGTTGATCAGAATCACGCGCGTTCGAAAGATTTGAAATGATGTCTGCACGACGCGGGCAGCGCTCAGATCTTCAATGAGTTCTCACCACACAACGACATCGCTCCATGAAGGTTGACATGCAATGGGATAGTGTTGTTTGATCTTACCATGTAGAAAGGACTAGAAAATTGAATGTGAAAATCCGACTTTCAACGCGCTGACATCACTTTGGGCTTCTTAAGATGAGGAAATCAACAGAAATATAGAAAACCTAACACTTCTCTGACTATTTCTGAAATGTGAGTCCAAACATTCATAAAAGGTCTGTTTTTCTTCGTCACTCTCACATAAATAATGCAATTATACAAAACTCATCAACTGTAGACAAATCAGCTGTGGGGAGTTGCTGTTGTTCATTGTCTGAAGCATTTTGAACTAGAAATCTACAGTTATTAAAGGCCTAAAAAGACATTTTAAACCTACGATGGCCTTACAAGGTGACAATCTGAATTTTCCGGTTTGGGCAGAACTTTTCCTAGGAATGCGACGTCACAAAAATAAAGTATCAGGGCGCAGTACCCCTGTGTGAGTACCTTTTCAGAATTAACAGTTTTATCCAGAGCTAGAGCTCTAATCCAGAGCTCTCCCTCTTTTGAACTATCTCCAAGCAGATGAGGGGCCGAAAAATCCTTAAACGTTTTCTGACGGCTGGGCTTCTCTGACAGCTACCTACCCTTGCCAACAGCCAGAAAACGTAACAACCTTCCATCTGCTTGGAGAATTGAAGCGTGATTATTGAATAACAAACTGTGTACGCAACACATTTAGCATGCTATTCAATAAGTATCCACTTGCAAAAAACATACCTTTAAAACCACTCAGAATTGCTTCAGTTGGCTATCTTCTGGGGAGGAACTCGCGAGTGTAGAACGCCTCTGCCACCGCACCGATCGCTGTTGTCAGTCTTGCTGGGTGCGTCCGCCGGGATCTGATCCGCAATGCCGTGTGACGAACAACCCAAGATCAGTCTTACGTACACGGAGGTGCTGATTGTCTGGGGCCGGGTATTTGAATGATTTAACATTCATGACCATGATGAAAATTTACAATCATGATGTTCTCAGGTATCGAAAAACAGGTCAAGTCAACGTTTATTGCATACCAGATGTTTAAGCAGCAATGCAGTGAGTGAAACACGAAGCTAGATATACAGAAGAACTTTATTGCACGACAATTGTACATGGTACAAAGTATGGCAAGAATACGTAAACACAATACAAAGTAGAAGTATAGAATAAAACTTAACATCCTAATTACTAATACAATACAATAAGGGCTAGTATATATTTTGATATAGTATCCTAAGTACTAATATAATACAATAAGGGCTAGCATACATTTTTATATAGCGTAACAGTTATGATCGAGTTGGTTTAATAATTAGCTTCGGTATTTTTCCTAATGTAAAAGCAGTCGTTAAGATATTTACCTATTTTCGTATTGTGGAGATTGTTGCATTTAGATATATACTCAAAACGGTCGGTAGTATCGATATTTGTTCTTGTTTTGAGATATAGAAGATACAGAAGACGCCGCCCCGGGTGGCTAGGACATGTTGCTATCGAAAACATAGCCTTACTGGCGAAGATAATTATTGACTGACACTGGAGCCTCGAGGGCAATGACCTTTGTACTGCTGCAGAAGTTAAGTGGATAGAGAGCGACAGGCGGGTACTTCGAACAGGTCGGACGTGTTTTCTTACTTCTCTAACTAGAATCGGAATTTTCCCTAACTAGAATCGAACTTTGCCATAACCTTTCTTAGAATAACCATCCATTGTGTACTCTCAACGTTGTTAAAGTTCGTCTAAATTGTTTTCTTTCCTAATTATTGTGATCTTTCGTCCTTTATCCGCTACGACACCACACCACCGAGTCGAGCCCAAACACAGGCGGAAGACAAAGGCCTCCAGGGTGCCGGCTCATCGCCGTGTCCCTAAGGAAGGAAGGAAGGACGAAAACGACCATCTAATCGTTTGAAGCCGGAGGCTCTACCTTGTTATGATCAGCATTTCTTGGGCGGACCTACCGTAAGCGGCAGACAACATAACGCCGAGCAGACAACTGACGCGGAATTTTTTGATCAGGTCAGATATGTAAATTTTGTTTTTCACCCTCTCTAACACTGTATCGAATTCGTTCCTGCCTTTTAGCTTAGCCATCCAAGTAATACCTTCATCGATCTAAAGTGTATATTAATTACCTCACACCGTACATCAAGCCTAATTATTTTTGTTTACCGTTTTCTTTCCGTTGCGTCATCACACCGCCGAGCCGAGCCCGATCTCCGGTGGAAGACAAAGAACTCTGTACAACGACGTGGTTGGAAGGAAGGAAGGAAGGACGGACTAAAAGATCCCTCTGAAACTGGTGGACTCACGGTATCCTGTCCAGCGATTCAAGGGCAACTTCAAGCCTCAATCGTACCGGTGACGATACACCTCGGTCCCTGTTTACTCAGACTGGCGTCCCTAGCAACCCCGATCCATCATGGCGAGACCAAAGGCGAAATACTTTGCAATTGCCCAGGGAAAGGAATGTGGAATTTTTCGTGGTTCCTGGGAAGCCGACGGGATCAGGGACTTGGTTGCTAACTACCCGGGTACCATTTATAAGTCTTTCTCTAAGGTAGAGGACGCCGAAAAGTATCTAAAATGTAAATGTGACTGTAAGGAAACGGCTCTCGACATGATACACGCGAGTGAGGAGCGAAACTACAAAATACCACAACGTTCACATGCAGACACCAGTCCAGAGCCAAGTAAGAGCAAGAGCTTTGGCCTGGCTTCAATGCTGAACGTCCTGACCACGCCATTCCGTGCCAGCCAGGAAGACACATCGGCACAAGTCACCGGTAAATCAGCAAGATCACTGAATTTAATTCACGAATCACATGAGGAGTCACTAGAGCCAGAAGTGTATTGTCTAGAAAACTGCCCCAAAGACGGCTTAGAGGATGAAGACATGGTGGAATGTAGTCTTTGCAGCCGTTGGATACATTTCCAGTGCGGAGAAGCCACAGCTGAGGATGACATTCAAGGTTTTTGGGTGTGCCCGGACTGCAAGGGGCTACCTAAGACCGTTAAATATCTAAAATCGGAACTTAAATCATCTAACACGGAAGTCCAGGAGCTTAAGATCCACATAGGGCAACTCCAAGAGACGATCCGCGATATGATCACTAACTTGAAAGGCATTCAGACTCTCACTAATAGAGTATCCGACTTGGAGCATACCATCAAGGATGGTCCCAATCAAGAGCCGCAAAAACAGAAAGGAAGCCATGTAGAACCTCACACAAGTGCCAGTGTCCCGACAAGTAGAGTAGAGGAGGACCCAAACAATGAATGCACAAAAGTCCTCTTGATCGGTGATTCAAATCTGAAATATATCAACCCTAGGGGCCTGCACGAAACCACTGTCCACACCAGACCGGGCCGCAGGATAACTGACATCGCACGGGAGCTAGACGAAACTGACCTACAACCGTACTCGCACATTGTGGTCCACGCCGGCACCAACAACCTAAGCGAGAAGGACGACGAGAATGACATAACTACTATTGGGAAGGAAGCTGAGGTGTTATGTTCTTCCATCAGGAACAAACAGCCTACCGCAAAGATTGTCATCTCTGGTATATGCCCAAGGGCGGATAGAGTTCTACCAGCTACAAAAGTCGAGCCTGCAAACACGGCTCTACGTCGAGTTGCGGAGGAGAATCGGGCTTTGTTTGTCGACAACGAAGGCTCTTTCCAGTACCGCAACGGCCGCTTGGACACGACACTCTACGACAAGGACCTTCTGCACATTAACAGAAAAAGAGGTGCATCTCGACTGATCGCTAATATTTGCGAGGTTGTCCCCACCATTCTTCCAACTACCTGCCCTCCTGCTAACAAACAATGGGACCTACTCGCTAACAGGAGTCCGTTATATGGAGCGGGACCCCCTCCAGTACCCAGATCACCTGATGGGGGAACTCGGCTCACACAGAGACCGTGGCAGCAACACACAGGAGAATCCACACGCAGGAATGCACATGCAGAACCAATGCAGCACCACATGCAGCACCACAACTCGATGCACATGCAGAACCAATGGCAGTGGTATCCTGACTCTACACGGAGGGAGCAGCGACCAAGGTGGATCGCGGGAGAGCCACCCTGTCATTTCTGTGGGGAGCCTGGACATATCACCCACGTTTGTAGGCACGGAGGTCCCATTAGGTGTAAAACCTGCAACCAGTTGGGACATAAGGCAAAACTGTGTTACCTCTGAGACTCTGGCAAAGAAGAGATTGCCAAAGATCATGAACTTAGTAACAAATGTGAACTCCTTCCGCAAGACTTTCCGATGCAGACTAATAACAGATTTGATATACTGAACCATTTAAATGAGGGACATGACTATGCTGAGAACAGTCATGAAAAGACAGAGTCCAGCCCCACGAGAAAGACGAGAGCACGGAGAAGAAGGGAAAAGGTACGAAGGGGAAAAGGGGGAAAGGAAACACGAACATGCAACAGAAAGGTAAGAATCGCCCTGAATAATGTTAGGGGAATTGGGTCTAAAACCACTGAGGCAGCACACTTACTCAAGTCCCAGGATATTAGTATCTTCGGCATCTGTGAATCTTTCTTGAGCAATGACAGACAAATCGACATTAAGGGTTTCAATTGGATAGGGAAAAATAGAAGACCGGATAGCGGGAAAAAATCCGGCGGAGGGATAGGTATTTTCATCAGACAAGATATTCAGCTACTTGATGATAACCTGCTCAACTCGATGGACGATGAACATGAACGACTCTGGGTTAAGGTGAGCCTAGAACAAAGTAAAGTACTGGCAATATGCGTGGTATACCTACCTAACTCAGGCACGGATAATGAGAAGACCTCAGACCTATTTCACCAGCTACTGGTGGACACTTTCACACTAGAAAATATGGGCATAGATAACCATATAATTATGGGGGATTTCAATGGGAAAATAGGGACAAATTTACGAAACGGTGATAACAAAATCGACTTTAATGGATCATCACTCCTGTCCTTTGCAGAAGATAGTAATATGATAATTGCCAACTGTTTGGATCTATGCGAAGGCACTGTGACTTGGTTTCGGAAGGATCAATCCTCAACACTTGACTATGTACTGATCTCAGAAACGCTCAGAGATAATATTAGTAGAATTATTGTAGACGATCAGCGCTCCTTTAACATAGCCAGTGATCACAATGTCATCATACTGGACCTCATACATACTCTAGATAACCATATACCTACCGGGAATAAAAAAGTGTACGAATGGAACATCAAACCCTCCTAAGACTGGGCCCCGTTTAAAGCTGAAATCTCCTCAGCACTTGGAAACTGGTGCCCATCTAGTAATACCCCTGTCCAGAATGTATGGGAAGACTGGAAAAATAGGGTCCTACGGGCCGCTGAAAAGACAATCGGCAAAAGAGAAATAAAGCCAGGGAAACAATCCTATATCTGGAATAGTGACATAGAGGAAGCTATAAACAACCGTCGAAGCGCTAACAAAGAACATAGAGCTTGGACGACACAGAGCCCGGATACCAGGGACCCTGATGTAGGGGTGGCACTGTGGGGTAAATATCTCGATAAAAGAGCAATAGCAAAGAAAACAATTAGAGACAGCCTAATGACGAAAAGGCGACAAAATTTGATTGAATGCTCCAAGCGGGGAGGTAAAACTTCAAGAGATTTCTGGAACATGCTGAGACCTAGATCGCGACAAAGACGCCCCAATTCTATCTGGTCTACCCTCTCGGGTAGCAAACACTTAGTGAGCGGGAACACTAACCTGACAGAGAACATTAGACATTACTGGCACACTTTAGGCAAAATGGAAAACTCTTTACTTGGCAGTGAAGAGGAAGCGTTTACGACGATAGTTAAACTCTGTATCTCACCTCTCGGCTCCGGAGAAATAAAATGTAAGACGGATGCCTGCCTCGAAGAGATTGTATTTACACAGGAATCTGTCCAGTCAGCAATCTCCTCATCACATAACAACAAGAGCCCAGGGGAGGATCAGATTATTAA
Organism: Branchiostoma lanceolatum; assembly: GCA_035149815.1. Lineage (NCBI taxonomy): Eukaryota > Metazoa > Chordata > Leptocardii > Amphioxiformes > Branchiostomatidae > Branchiostoma > Branchiostoma lanceolatum. The sequence goes on along the minus strand of CM068868.1, from coordinate 3,745,482 downwards.
TGAATTTCTAAAAGAAGGGGGTACCGACATGCTCACCTCTATTACATATCTCTTCCAACACTGTTACAAGAATTGTGAAATCCCAAGCGACTGGCAGCGGGGGATAGTTATACCCATTCACAAGGCGGGAGATACGAAAGATCTCAATAACTACAGAGGTATTACCCTTAGCTCATGCGTCAGCAAAGCGTTTAACAAAGTTATCGAATGCCAGCTTACACAGTATATTGAGGAAAATAACTTACTAGGTGAAGCTCAAGGCGCCTTCCGTAAAGACCGTAGACCTGAAGACCACTTGTTTTGTCTCAAAGGATTATGCGCTGCTCGAAAAGCTGAAGGCAAAAGTACATACTTGGCATTTTTAGACCTCTCTAAAGCTTTTGACTTAGTTTGGCGGGATGGTCTCAAGTTCGTATTAGCCCAAAATGGCATCCAGGGGGGAGCATGGAAGATCATTTCAAAACTATACGATAGAGTAGAGAATAAAGTAGTATTTGATGACTTAGAAACAGAATGGTTCCAAACTGAGGTGGGGGTTAAGCAAGGTTGCGTGCTATCCCCGACACTTTTCTCCCTTTACATGAATGAGTTGGAAAAGTCCTTAAAGCTTCATAATTTAGGAATACGATTTGATATGAATACTGTTATGAGTGGACTTTTCTTCGCGGATGACATAGTATTACTGGCCGAAACCGAACATCAACTTAAACACATGCTGCACATTACGGACGACTTTGGTAAACGGTTCAAATTAAGATTCAATGAGAACAAGTCTAAAGTGATGGTAATAGGCGGACGTGCCAGGCCACCTCGTCAGTGGAACATGGGAAACCTAACGCTAGAAGAATGTGACGAGTATAAGTACCTGGGAATTTACTTCACAAAAAACCTAAGAGATAACTCACACATCAAGGAAACAATAAAGAAGGCCAATAGGGTAGCAGCTGCATGTAAATCTACACTATACCATCATGACAACTTCAACCGGTTCGAGTATGGAGACACGTTATGGAAAAGTATAATTACACCGAGTATTAATTACGGATGTGCTACATGGGCCCCCTCTTCACTAAATGACACTAGAAAAATACAAAGTATACAATATCAGTTCGGGAAGTTCCTTTTCAAGGCCCCAAATGGAACATCTAAAACGGCCATTATGGGAGAGCTAGGATGGCTTCCAATAAACAAACTACAGGACAAGTTAAGACTCAAATTTTATGATAGGATACTCAGGATGGAAAACCATAGATGGCCAAAAATGATCCTTGCACAAATATTTGAATTAAGCAGACTAGGTAAGAAGATCCCTTGGAACTGGACGATCTACATGAAGAAACTGCATATATCCATTGGCCTAGACCATATATGGTGCAATATTTCCCCTATTAATATGCATTGGGTGAAGTCCGCGTTAGATATACACAATTACACTTGCAGAGAGGAATTTAAAAATGACACTAAGCTACTTAAGTCCACACTTACCGACCTGAAATATAACTCAAAATTCGAAAACTATCTGAAAGACTACTCACGCCCAGAATCATGTACACTAAAATTCAAGGCCAGGGCTAATGTCTTAGAATTAGAAGGGAGGAAACTAAGCTGGAAAAACTATAAAGGGGATGGTAAATGTAAAATATGCAACACGGGGGAAACTGAAACCATTGATCATTTCATACTAACTTGTCCGGGTTATCTTAAAGAAAGAACAGAAATGCTGTTACGTATGGAGAATGATCTGTCCCGAAGTGGAGAAATGGAACCCTGGTATATGTTCATGAGCGGGAGCGCTAAAACCAAGCTGAAATTCCTTCTAGGCTATGAAGGCCCCTCTGAAATAAAGATCGACACGTGCATTAAGACGTATCTGTGTAAGGCTTGGAAGAAACGAAACTCGTAGGTAGCCCCATCAACGACAATCACTTTGTATCATGACCGTGACCTTTTCCTTCCTCTCCGACACCATACAGCTCTCACAATTTACTTTTTATGTTATGATTTGCATGACTTAATATGCTTTATTTCTAGCTAAGCGACATTATGTTCTGATCAAGACGTTAAGCTTTGTTCTATACGCTTTAATTTGCTTACATTATGTCCCGTTCAAGAATTTAAGTTCTGTCTTATACGACTTATTTTGCCTACGTTATGTTTTTGTCCTGTTCTATACGACTTAATTTGCTTACATTATGTTTGAGTTCAAGGCTTTAAGTTTTGTTCTATACGACCTAATTTGCTTACAATATGTTTTGTTCAAGACCTTAAGTTCTATCTATATGACTTAATCTGCCTACTTTATGTTTTGTTCAAGACTTTAAGTTTTATTTTGTACGACTTAATTCACCTACATTATGTTTTGCTCGAGACTTTATGTTTTGTTTACACGACTTAATTTGCCTATTATCTTAAATCAAGCGACAGCATGTTCTTATACACGACCTTATGTTATGACATATACGGATATCATTATCACCATTACTATGCTATTGTTATTATGTATTGTTTATCCCTAAGCATGATAAGCGTACCTCTGTATTTATAATTGTCCATACTTGTTTTGATTTGTAACGCACACGTGACAGGAAGCGTTGTGCCACCGATTTTAAGGTGAAATAAAGTTCAAAGTTCAAAGTTCAAAGGTAAGAAAGACGGCTTACCTACTCAGTAACGCATCTAATTCGGGTTGAACTTTTCACGCTCAAACAACTTTGTGGTTCTTCCGTTTAATTAAAGTGATTGAAATTTATTGAATTCTTACATATCGAGACGACATAGAAACGAATGTAACATCAGAAAGTGCACCGTATCATCTTCATTTCCACTTAAGTGTCGACCGGACAGTCACAATAGGTTAGATTGCACCTGTCCAATAAATACGTTTCGATATATATTGACACTGAATTTTCCGATCAAGATCCATACCACCAGTAAAATGTACATGTATTTAGAATATTGTTATAGCTCGTTATGCTGTCCATTGTAATGTCTTGTCTTTGTCAGTGGGGCTATCCCTTTGTAATAGCCACAGGCTTGTTGGGCAGCCCTGGCTGTGTGTCCTGAACAGCCAAACCAATAAATAGAATAAAAATGATCATTGAAAAACAATGGCTGGTCCTTGGGGTCCTGTTTTCCTTCGACTCCCTCCTCAAACAGTTACTCATACATGAATACACCGAGCTTTTCTTTCAATCAAAAAATTACAAATGGGGTCTGCACGCCTCTAGGTAAAACTAACCCAGCTTTGGGACCGATTGCTATGGTCTAATATAGTGTTGGTACTGTATAGCATAAGTCTTGTCTCCAAGCAGATGGCGGGAGGCAAAATCGGTCCATTGTCTTTGCTGTTCGTTTCTGTTTAAAATAACCTCCCTAACAGTGACAGAAATGGGCAGCCATGAAAACGTAACAATTTTGCCTTCAAACATCTTCTTGGAGATCAATGTAAGTAAACCATATATGCTGAGGTTCATCGACAAAGTGTCCCTGCTGTCTTCATTTGGCTGACGATATTATACAAAGGAAACAGAAACGTTATGGTGCCTGTCATCACCAGCCTGGGTACCAGCCTTTTTAGTTTCCTTCCGCTACCCAACACTGCACGAAATGGCCTCGGATCCTGACGTATCCTGACGTGATCGGGGAACCTTAGATCCGGGGTCGTATATTTCTCGGCAGGCTAATGGGCATCAAAATATTGGGACTCCAGGTACCACTTACACAACTTGTGTAAGTACGTACTTACACAACTCAAATATGCAAGTGGTACCTTGAGTCCCAATATTTTGATGCCCATTAGCCTGCCGAGAAATATACGGCGCCGGATCTGTTCGGATTCTTTCGGATCTTAGGTACCGGATCACGTCAGGATACGTCAAGCTTCGCTACCGGTAGCGGAGTTTGGGTATCGGACGGAAGCTAAAAAGGCTGGTACTCAGGCTATGTAATCACAAGACGACATTTATGAATATGATAGTGTTAACTTAAGTGATATGCTTGGTCTGCGTGTTCTAATCTAACACATGTAGTAGGTGGCAGAGACATGTCTTGTTGCGGTTTTTGCCAAGCAAAAAATTGTTTTACATTGTACTTTGGTCGATGGGCGCGGACATAGTGATTCGTGACGTCATAGGTCGGCCATTTTGAATGACTTATCCGGATATCCCAAGCAATCGCAGTGCACATTGAAAAGCTAAACCGATTACAACCCATTTATTTCATGTACTGTACATGTGTTTCCTGTATATAGCTCATACTATTCGTTAAAAACGTAAGTCTCCCCTCGACTTCAATTGTTTCTAAATTCCTCTTCTTCCATTGTCCTTGCAGCAACAATAAGTATAGTGTCTATAAGGCCACGTGACAGTTAGTTTACGAATAGCATCGTCACTGGCATCGATTTTGGACTACTTTTTCGAAAGAAAAGAAGGAATGACCTCCTTTCGAAAGCTTAAGTCCACAGTAATGTTTTCACCCTAGCAGAAGATGACGTCACTTGGCGACGCTTCGTCAGAACGTGTCTATCCGCCTTTCTGGAAAATACAAGTACACCTGAGTCAGTGACAGGTTAAACATGGGCACGGGCGGACTTGTGAGAAATGTTGGTTTCGTAGTTTTTGTTTCTTTAGCTTTAGCCATGCAATTATATATACATCCAAGAGAAATACATTTTCTGTGCAAACGAAGTACAGTTCTTGAATTTATTGTGAATTATTGTGAACTTTTGTTTATGTTTTATCAAAAAGCTAAAACGTGGTTAGCAAAAGCAACAAAACAATATTGTAGATTATATGTTATTTGAATAATTGAAATAGAACCAGTTAATCCTTTGTTATAATTGGAGAATTTTCTGTTCATATTCAGGAACCCCATACTCACATCTCATACTTGCGTGTCCTGCTGAGTTGTGTTCTGAAGAAGTAGTCGAGTCGTTCTCTCTTGCTCCCGAGCTCTGAGTGCAAAACAAAGCCTGCAGACCGGCCCTAAGATGTTCGTCTGATACACCAATCGCGAAAATGCACTCCGAACTTGGTTGGTTATCAGTGAGAAGTAGATTTAACGTCAGCACTCTAAGGTTATTCTAGAAGATTGTTATGACAGGTGTGCCACATGAGATCTACAAATCACTTATATCAGTTCATGCACCGCACAGCTACTGTACTAGGCAGTCAGTGCACAATTATTATCTTTTCAAACCTAAGAACAACAGCGGAAAGAGAATGTTCAGCTACAGATCCGTCATGTTATGGAATGCACTACCCAGGGAATTCAAGACCGTATCGGATGTTAGCCACTTCAAGAAATTTATTGATCAATTGTATGCGACGTAATGGTTTTAACTTGATGATGGATTGATAGTTTGATTTGTAAATAGGTAGCAATTGTAGTAACTTGCAGGTATGTTTTTATTGCCAGATATGTTGACTGATGCTTTTCAGTCATAGTTAGCTTCTGACCGCTGACCTCAACCAATCATTTTCTTCAATTCTACCTGCTTTTACCTGTATGCAAATATGTAACTATGTGTGTATGGATGTATTTTGTGATGTTCATGTAGTGTTTATGAGCACTGGAAGACTAGCCTCCTAGAGGGGCTAAAGGGTATCTCAATAAACTCAATAAATTCAACTCAGTAAGCGTCCATTCCCTTGTACTCGGCCGTTGGGCGACCAATGTTCCACCAAAAATCTCATTAGTCAAAGTTCCTTCCCGCACCGATGGTGCATAGTTCGGCGCCCATCTCCGTTTCAGTAGCCCTTGGGCCACACAACTTTGTGCAATCACTACAGCAGGGGGCTAGTTCACCGGTAGTGGTGTGTGTTTAACTTCCATGCTCTTTACCAAATGCTGAGTGCTACTTCAAACGAATTTCATGGGTAAAGAATTGTAATTTGTAAGTTCTGAAAGACAAAAAAACACACTTTTATGCCATGGATAATATCCAAACTAATAAGTCGTAGGCCATACGAATCTAAATTTTGTCGCTTCACAGTCTCCATCCAATGGAAAGGGGGTCTTACAACGCACTACACTATGACGATAAGTAACATGACATAAGCTCGCCTTTTGTCCGACATATACGGTATCTGGATTATCGGACCTCTTTTTACCCTCATTTTGCCTTCACTGCACGATATATTGTAACGTTACAAACGTTGCATTTGCAGCGGACTTTCATGCTGCTAGGTCGTTCAACCCATGGACATAGATTAACGATGCCAGAGTATCTGGTTAGCGTCATCCGGATTTCCACCTGCTGACGACCCAGATAGGTCACAACAGTGTAGATTATAGCCGTTACGAAGGACACTGATATTGGCACTGGCGTTTACTATCGCTAAATGTACCACATGCACATGAAACTCAAGTTCAGACCTTTGCCAAACAATAGCATATGCTATTCAGTAACTATGAAGATCAACGAATTTGCATAATGCCTAGTTTAATAGTCTTAATATGTCACAAATATGATATCTCTATCGTTTACTGCGTAGTTTGAGAAGCCTTGCTAATTATAGATATGCAAGGAAGTCTCTTATTAGCATAATTTACATGAATTCTTTTTCTCTTCTTTCCAAATAAACTTTGTTGCAAATGTCCTTCTTCATGAAGCTATTGCAGCTATTCCTCATTATATATGCAAAAATGTGTCAGCTTGGTTATTTATATCGTTGATAGTTTTTGGAGCACTTTTCTATGCTACATGTACTAGATTTTCAAACATGTCCGTACTTTACTCAGAATGACAATACACTTCTTGTTCTTGTTTAAGCAATAATCAGTAAGGACAATACATGCACATTGCCAATTGTCATCTGAACTTGTATAACATTACAATTGTTACGGGGAGGGATCACCAAATGAGTTGCGCAGCAGAGTGCACCGTGCGTGCCTCGTTTTCTTTTTTTATGTACTTTTTAAATATTTTTCTGTTCTGGGCAAATTTTGCTCAGAAAGGCCCATTCTTCTGAAAGGGAGGACAGAGGATGGTACATTTTTAAAATCTGGCCAAAATATTTGACCTTTCGCATATTTTGACCTCTGATTGACCCCTGAATCCTTCATCACTGGTTGGACTGATCCATTAGGACAGGGGGTGAAATCCTGGTCTCATCCTATACTTCTGGCTTTAGCTCTTTAAAATGCCGGAATTAACCTCTTGTGTTTTTTTTTTACTTGTAACAAACAAACAAACCTAACGAATCCAGATTTGTAGTGGTGGTAAAGATTTGAGGTTTGAAATGTAGTTAAATGTGCTTTGAAGTGATTGTTTTGCATGGCTTTACCATGCGTTGCATTTGAAAATCCATTTACTGGTCCCTCCTCTTACGGTAAAAAACAACAACAAAAAAAACATGAGAAGCTCATGAACTCAACTTCAGCTATCTTCCCCGAAAACGAAAGCACTAAAACAACAACTTCAGCAAATATTCAATTGTTACAATTTCATGTAGTCCTAGCAGTGTACCTTTGTAGCTTAAAAATATCATCTAGTGTCCACCTGGTGAACTAAAACAACAGATTTGAAATCTCCACAGCCCACAAACTACTCACTAATGTGTACATTATGATTCATTTTACCTTAATCTTAATTTTCAGGCCTATAGAATTACAAGCTTAGTTTTTACCTTCCACTAGCCATCATATTTTTTTTACTAATGTCATGTTGCAGATGGGTATTACAAGCGCTGCTTGGTCTTTGCAGAGGTCAAAGAGTTACTAGCTTCTCGCGGGAACCTATTCACCGCGAACTTAAAACCACCACTAACGTTGTCGTTCTGTCTTCTGACCGCCTACCTTAGTTCAAAGTTCAAAGTACCACTTTGTTTCAACCGCGAACTAACAAACCACCGCGAACACTCCATTTTCTCCCTACCGCGAAACTAAATTACCTCGAACTTAAATGCATTTACGGTGCTACATGTTAAAGCCCTCATTGGAAACCGCGTGGAAACTACTTGGCAACTGTGCGAAACTAGTTGGCGAATGTCATTTGCAACTAGTCGCCAACTAGTGAGTGAGAGAGGGGCTTTAGGTCAGTATGGCAGCAGCGTCATCAGGGGCATCTGATTGCTTATTCATTGGGTGGCACCTATTTGATTTGTAGGTCTTGTGCAAATCATCTTTTTTTTTAAATCATCTGAGCTGCTGATCTGGATGATCAACATGAAAACAGAATCTGAGGAGAAAGATCAGGACCTTGGTGCATGAAGTTTCGGGAGGAGATGAATCCCAGCCCTCTATCTTGAGCTCTACCGCCCCCTAGCGAGTCACTTCCCCCAGGAGCAGACCTACCCAGGAGAGACTGGGCCACTCTCAACAGAGCCAGAGCCAAGGTAGCAAGGACCGGCGACATCATGCTGAGATATGGGGCAAGACTTCAAGTGCAGCCTGCCCCTGCGGGGAAAACCCACAAACTATACAACACCTCCAACAGAACTGTGTACTTGGCACAACATGCACTGACGAAGATCTACGAGAGGCCAATCAGACTACCCGTCAGTGGATACAGCAGTGGAGCGTCAAGATACGATGATAATCTTGAGCTGGTGCTAAATGTTTGGTCTAAAATTAGTGAAATTGTGGAAACACAGCATCATGGACTAGACAGACATAGGTGCACGTTTTCCTCCCAGCCCTCTGGTCTCATCTTGAATTTTTTTTTTTTTTTTAACATTTCAGAGAACCAAGAACATGAATTGGCATGGCCAGTCTCAATGCCTTTTGGAGAGACGGAAATAGTAAAAGCATATTTTAACGAGGATTGTTTCAACTGTGCGTTTGTTTTAAGTTTTGCCTGTACCTTCAAGCGTTTGGCGTGGATTCATCAGAAACAAGACAGTGAAGTTTCCACTCATTTAACTTTTAACTTTGATGGGTTTTTCTGCGAGTGCTCATTTATCTCCAAGGTCTCTTAAAGATCTCTCAACTATATTTTTATATTCTCCATCCACGAATCTCTCAATGGTATTTCAGTGATATCAAAGACTATCATCTTATAATAATTTCTTTGTCTCTTATAAGTTAGCCTGAGTGTCATCCTGTTTCAATTCCAGGCTCTGCTTGGAACTGAAATAGGATGACACTAAGGCTACTTATAAGTTGCCTGACCGTCTTCTTTCCGGTAGAAATTGAGGCACCGAATGGCAGCCGCCCAGACCCTTGCGACAGTTCCACAAAATGCAAGTGTGGATAAAATATGTATATGTTGTGTATTATGTGAAACCTGTAAACCCTGCATCAATTCAGCACTAGAAAGGCTGCCATTGCGGGTAATTTCTGACCAATAAAAACCATTAGAAGTGTTGATTTAATCATTGTGTTTCCACATTCGCATACAGAGAATTCAGCTGTGAGGCAGTCGACTCTGTTCCATAGGACACATTTCTAACATTCAAGGGTTCGGCGGTGGCATGAGACTGACCCTGCCCTGACTGACCTTGACCACTGGTCACTACAGCAGCGGTCGTGTTTGTGTTGGGTTCAGTCAAGGCCTGAGACTGGCCCTGCCCTGACTGATCGTGAGAACTGACCATTGCTGTAGATGCTGGGTACTTTGGTGTTGTTTCCACACCTGCGTACATATGATTGGGCTTTAGTGCAGCTAATACGTTATGTGATAGATTTCCAACTGTCAGAGATTGAATGTTAGCCTGAGACTGGCCCTGCCCTGTCTGATTATGATGGTTGGCAATATCATCATACTGGTAAAAATGACCACCGGTCATCACAGAAATTGCTGCGTTAGTGTTGCCGCCAATTGCAACGACGTTGGGATTTACTCCTAAGGAGGATGGCCTCTTCCTCCTCTTGTACCAGGTTGTGAGAATGATGGTACCAACAAGGACAATGCCCGGTACTGATCCACAGACAGAGGTAATGAGAACAGGTATGGGGAGACTGGGTACAACGTCATGGGAACTGCTGATTTCTGGTTTGCCAGAGGTTAGTACAAGGAGCGAAGTTAGTGTTGCTTCTGCTTGGCTTATTTTGCCTGTATGGTCGGTGCCATTGTAACAATTGTTAGCACTTTCTAACGGGCTATAAAGGGGCTGCATGGCAGATGTGGAGCGTACAGGACGTGCTGTAGGTCCATCAGTGCTTTCTGTGTGGCCAAATGAAGATGTTGACACTACAGGGCGCGCTGTAGGACCAGCAGTGCTTTCTGTGTGGCCGAATGAAGATGTTGACACTACAGGACGCGCTGTAGGACCAGCAGTGCTTTCTGTGTGGCCGAATGAAGATGTTGACACTACAGGACGTGCTGTTGGGCGAGCAGTGCTTTCTGTGTGGCCGAATGAAGATGTTGACACTACAGGACGCGCTGTAGGTCCATCAGTGCTTTCTGTGTGGCCGAATGAAGATGTTGACACTACAGGACGTGCTGTTGGGCGAGCAGTGCTTTCTGTGTGGCCGAATGAAGATGTTGACACTGCAGGACGCGCTGTTGGACCAGCAGTGCTTTCTGTGTGGCCGAATGAAGATGCTGACACTACAGGACGTGCTGTTGGGCGAGCAGTGCTTTCTGTGTGGCCGAATGAAGATGTTGACACTGCAGGACGCGCTGTTGGACCAGCAGTGCTTTCTGTGTGGCCGAATGAAGATGCTGACACTGCAGATGAAGGGAATGGGGTTTGGATATCAACAGGCAGTGTTGATATGGTTGTCTCGTCACATATTGATGTTTCAAGATTGACATCCGCAAGCTTCTGACCCCGAAATTGTGCGGGCTTGGCACAGATTATCTCGTTTTTAAAGGTAGGGAATTTAGTAGTATCTAGCTTGAAGGGAGCCATCCTACAGTCACACTGCCAGGGGTTCCCGTCAAGTTTTATGATAAGAATAGGTGCTGATAGGCCATAAACTGAAGGGGTAATGGCAGACATCTTGTTTGACCGAAGGTCCAAAAGGTAGAGTTTGGGCAGATTTAAAAATGCAGCAGGGTGAATCTTTGTTATCTGGTTGTGGTGCAGGTCCAGCTTTTCGAGCCGTGGTACATTTGCAAATAGACCAGAGTGAACCGTTGTTATTTGGTTTTTGGACAGCTTCAAACTTTGAAGCTGGGGAAGATTTTCAAATGTACCTGCCTGAAACTTTGATATCTGGTTGTTTCCCAGGAACAACATTTGTAGCCGGGGTATATTTGCAAAAGTACCGGGTTGAATCTTAGCTATTTTGTTCTTGTTCAGCGTCAACACTTTAAGGTGGATTAGATTTGCGAATAAACCTGGCTGAATCTTTGTTATCTGGTTTTGTGACAGCCCCAACTGTTCGAGCTGGGGTAAATTGGCAAATGCACCGGCCTGAACCATCGTTATCTCGTTGTAACACAGGTCCAAAGTCTGTAGCCGAGGCAGATATGCAAATGCACCTGGCTGAATACTAGTTATCTGGTTAGCTTTCAAACGTAACACTGAGATGGATGTTGGGAGGATCTGAGGGATACCGGTGAGGCCCAAGCATTTGCAGCGTGATGGCGGTGCACAGCTGCAGCCAGCTTCTGGCATGTTGAGCTCCTTCAGGACGATGAGAAGGAAAATCAGAAGGTGTTGAAGCTTTCTTCCCATTGTGCACTGCCACCTAAAAAGAACAAGAAGCTTCTCTGTAAAACCACACCGACTCTGTGTCTTAGCTCCAATTCGAGGGAGACGTGCTGGTTCTGATTGGGATGCTTGCAGCGAGCTGCCGTATGACTTGGTTACGCTCAAGGTCCGCCTTGATAACGCCTGCCCGTTGGAAAAACATGAGAAGGAGTCATCCGGCCTAGGAGTACTAAAGCTAACCATTACAGCAAGCGTATGATTGTCGGGATCTTCTTTCAACGTAGCCTGAGTACCAGCCTCCGTAGTGACCGCTGGCTCAAACAAAATCGCTTGCTATGGTTAGCAAGCGAATTGTTTTGAGCCAGCGGTCACTACGGAGGCTGGTACTCAGGCTACTTTCAACGGACCGAATACAGAGTTGTTTTTGTTAATGTGCAAACAAGGCAACAGCGACTACCACAAAAACTATGTGTCGTATCGACTATACTGAATTAGAGTCAATCCGTCGGTAGAGCGCCGACCATTCCAGAAAATCGGACCCTACCGAGACCGACAAAAAATACCTTAGCCGTTGTTGCTGCCAAAAACAATGTTGAAAATACTATCAAGAAGCCGAAAAGCCAAAGTATGAAATCGCAGACAGACGGAAACAGTGTGCTTTGATAACAGTTATATGGCTGTTACAAGATTATTTGCATTGGAAGAAAGTCGAATGTAAAATAACAAAAGGCTTGCGCATACACGTCGAACAGTTGCCGGATTTGGGATCCTCTCCGTTAGAATACGTGCTTCAGTAGTTGTTCCTTTACGGTGTTTAACAAACAGATGCAAGTTACTTTGATTTGGGTGATATGGTTGTGTTGATTGTCTGAAAATGGCTGTTTGAATATTGATATCGATGTTGTTTACTCTTTTTGCTGAGGTTTTTCCAACCTTGTTTGCATTTTTAGCACACTGAAGTAGCCGTTCAGCATCCCATTCTCTATCGGTTACAGAGTTAGGCAGCAGGGAGAAGGTAAAGTGCACCCAAAGCATTATCAGAAAGTTAAAACTGGAAATATTCTGGATATTGCAATCTGTATGATATTGACATTTACTTCCTCATACAATTACATTTCTATCATAATTCCATACTTTGGGCGTTTAAAAAGAGCACTGAAACAAGCCGCGCAAGGCAGGGCATTCCACTGGGGGATGGTGCGGGGGAAGTATGAATATTTGTATGTATTTGCTCTAACGTTGATTGTTTGCAAATTTGAGAGTATGGCTCCCCCGGATGCGCCCCTGAGCTGGTTTCAGTAGACTGTCACTGTTTATATTGATATAGTTGTTGAAAAAGGTGAGGTGGGCGTTCCGCCTCCTTTGACTCCAGAGAGAAGGGGCCACTGCAGGTCATTCAGCATGAAGGTCGCTCCATGAAGGTCGATTTGCACTGGGATCATCATCATCAACATTTACTCCGGATTTACTCCGGTGAGGTACGCTCAATGAAGTACACTCAATGGGATAGTGTTGTTTAATCTTACCATGTATAGAAAGGACTAGAAAATTGAATTTGAAAATCCGACTTTCAACGCGCTAATATCACTTTGGGAGATGAGGAAAACGACAGAAAGATTAGAAAACGTCACACAGGCATGCTATTCAACAAGTATACACTTGCAAAAACATACCTTTAAAACCACCGAGAATTGCTTCAGTTGTCTCTTTCTGGGCAGGAACTCGCGAGTGTAGAACGCCTCTGCCACCGATCGCTGTTGTCAGTCTTGCTGGGTGCGTCCGCCGGGATCAGATCCGCAATGCCGTGTGACTGACAAACAACCCAAGGCTTACGTACACGGAGGTGCTGATTGTCTGAGGCTGGCTATGTGAATGATTTTAATATTCATGACCAGGATGAAAATTTACAATCATGATGTTCTCAGGTATCGAAAAACAAGTCAAGTCGACGTTTATTACACACATCCCAGATGTCTGAGCAGCAGTGAATGAAACACATGTACATGCAAAGCTAGACATATAAGATATAGAAGACGCAGCCCCCGGGTGGCTAGGACATGTTGCTATCGAAAATATAACCTTTCTGGCAAAGGTGAGTGACCCTGGAGCCGCGAGGACAATGACCTTTTCACTACCGTAGAAGTAAGTGCATAGACGTAAGAAAGACGGCTTACCTACTCAGTAACGCCGCCTATCGACACGTCTATGAAAGCCACCTCAGCATCTAATTCCCGTCGAACTTTTCAAGCTCAAACAAGATTGTGGTTCTTCCGTTTGATTAAAGTGATTGAAACTTATTGATGTCTTATATGTATCGAAGCGACAAATAAACGAATATTACAGCAGAAAGTGCACCTTATATCATCTTCATTTCCACTAAAGAGTGGACCAGACGGCCACAATACGTGTAGGTTACGTGTAGCTCTGTCAAATGAATACGTTTTGATATTAACACTGATTTTTTCGATCCATACCACCAGTAAAAGAGCATATTATGATAATTGAATCATTTATATGTACATGTATTTAGAATATTGTTATAGCTCGTTATGCTGTCCATTGTAATGTCTTGTCTTTGTCAGCAGGGCTAGCCCTTTGTAATAGCAACAGGCTAGTTGGGCAGCCATGGCTGTGCCCTGAACAGCCAAACCAATAAATAAAATAAGAATGATCATTGAAAAATAATGACGTGGCTGGTCCTGAGGGTCATGTTTTCCTACGACTCCCTCCTCCAACAGTTACTCATCCATGAATACACCCACTGCACGAAATGGCCTCGTATCCCGGCGTATACGTACAGGGATTCCTCCGGAAATATTCCATATTCTGGTGCGGATTTAGCGTATCCGTTATAACTAACGGATACGCTAAATCCGCACCGGGATATGGAATATTTCCGGAGGAATCCCTGTACGTATACGCCGGGATACAAGGCCATTTCGTGCAGTGACCGAGTTTTTCTTTTAATCAAAAAAAAATTACGAATGGTGTTTGCACGTCGGTAGGTAAATTAGCACAACTTTTGGCCCAATTGCCTTGGTCTAGTTAAGTGTTGGTATAGCCTAAGTCTTGTCTCCAAGCAGATGGCGGGAGGCAAAATCGGTCCATTGTCTTTGCTGTTCGTTTCTGTTTAAAATTACCTCCCTAACAGTGACAGAAATGGGCAGCCATGAAAACGTAACAATTTGCCCTCAAACATCTGCTTGGAGATCAATGTGAGTAAACTGTGCTGAGACTCATCGACAAAATTCAGTGTCCCTGCTGTTTTCATTTGGCTGACAATATTATACAAAGGAAACAGAAACGTCATGGTGCCTGTGATCACCAGCCTGGGTACCAGCCTTTTTAGTTTCCTTCCGCTTCCCAACACTGCACGAAATGGCCTCGGATCCTGACGTATCCTGACGTGATCCGGAACCTAAGATCCGGGGCCGTATATTTCTCGGCAGGCTAATGGGTATCCAAATATTGGGACTCAAGGTACCACTTACGCAACTTGTGTAAGTACGTACTTGCACAACTCAAATATGCAAGTGGTACCTTGAGTCCCAATATTTGGATGCCCATTAGCCTGCCGAGAAATATACGGCCCCGGATCCATTCGGATTCTTTCGGATCTTAGGTTCCGGATCACGTCAGGATACGTCAGGATACGTCAGGATACGTCAAGCTCCGCTACCGGTAGCGGAGCTTGGGTAGCGAACGGAAGCTAAAAAGGCTGGTACTCAGGCTATGTAATCACAAGACGACATTTATGAATATGATAGTGTTAAGTGATATGCTTGGTCTGCGTGTTCTAATCTAACACATGTAGTAGGTGGCAGAGGAATGTCTCGTTGCAGATTTTGCCAAGCAAAAACTTGTTTTACATTGTACTTCGGTCCATGGGTGCGGACATAGTGATTCGTGACGTCATAGGTCGGCCATTTTGAATGACTCATCTGGATATCCCAAGCAATCGCAGTGCTCATTGGAAAGCTTAACCAATTACAATTCATTTATTTCATGTACTGTACATGTGTTTCCTGTATATATAACTCATGGCTCTGCGTTAAAAACTTAAGTCTCCCCTCGACTTAAACTATTCTAAATTCCTCTTCTTGCATTGTCCTTGCAGCAACAATAGTGTTTATAAGGCCACGTGACAGTTAGTTTACGGATGACATCGTCAGTAGCTTCGATTTTGGACTACTTTTTCGAAAGAAAAGAAGGAATGACCTCCTTTCGAAAGCTAAAGTCCACAGCGATGTTTACACCCTAGCAGAAGATGACGTCACTTGGCGACTCTTCGTCAGAACGTGCCCTTCCGCCTTTCTGGAACATACAAGTACACCTGAGTCAGTGACAGGTTAAAATACAAGTACCTGTGTATAGAAGATGAAATACATTTCATTTTAGAATGCTCACTATACGCAGACATGCGCAGATCTCTTGTAAGTTCCATACAACTAGACAAGAAATATGAGCATCTTACAACTAACGAGTTGTTCACATGTATCATGTCGTCTAAAAACTACGATATAATTGAAAAACTGTGTGAATCTGTGTACAAATGTTTCAAGAAGAGAGGAGAGACTCTATAGATTTAGAGGGAATATAGCACAATGTTCCTTTTCTTTTACTTCATGTTACCTAATGCATTTAGCCCATGTTGGGCATGAATATGCAATAAAGTTCATTGTCATTGTTAAAAATGGACACGGGTGGAGTTGTGAGAAATGTTGCCTTTGTAGTTTTTGTTTCTTAAGCCATGCAATTATTTTCTGTGCAAACGAAGTACAGTTCTTTATTGTGTATTACTGCGAACTTTTGTTTATGTTTTATTAAAAAATATAACGTGGTTAGCGAAGGCAACAAAACAATATTGTAGATTATATGTTCTTTGAATAATTGAAATAGAACCAGTTAATGTTTTTTTTATTTGGAGAATTCTCTGTTCATATTCAAGAACCCCATACTCACATCTCATACTTGAGTGTCCAGCTGAGTTGTGTTCTGAAGAAGTAGTCGAGTCGTTCTCTCTTGCTCCCGAGCTCTAAATGGAAAACCTTTGAATTAGTAAGCGTCCATTCCCTCGTACTATCCCATTTATGGCCGTTAAGCGACCATTGTTCCACCAACAATCTCATTAGTCAAAGTTCCTTCCCGCACCGATGGTGCATAGGTCGGCGCCCATCTCCGTTTCAGTAGCCCTTGGCCCACACAACTTTGTACAATCACTACAGCAGGGGGCTAGTCCACTGGTAGTGGTGTGTGTTTAACTTCCATGCTCTTTCCCAAATGCTGAGTGCTACTTCAGACTCATTTCATTCGTAAAGAATTGTATTTTGTAAGTTCTGGAATACAGCAAACCACACTTTTATGCCATGGATAATATCCAAACTAATAAGTCGTAGGCCATACGAATCTAATTTTTGTCGCTTCACAGTCTCCATCCAATGGAAAGGGGGTCTTACAACGCACTACACGAAATAAGCTCGCCTTTTTTCGACATAGGCGGTATCTATATGACATTAGAAATAATCGGCTCCTGACACTGCTTTATAAACGTAAGAATACGCCTTATGACGCTAGGAATCTGCGCGTACCTTTCTAACTCCCCCTCTCTGTGAGATGGTTTCCTCCGGAGCCCCAGACAACGCGTCACCATGGTGAGTCGGCTTTCTCTCTGTAGGTACGAGTCTGGAATGAACAGACGTGGTAACATAAACGATTTGCCCTGAGACAATTACAGGTAATATTTGCAAAATTCAATCGATAATGATGGATGTTGAATCTAAGTAAGATGGTCCTCATATTGTGAATTGCCGAAGGCGGCAGGGTAGCGAAGCAACACCACTAGCTACGTGAAAAAGCATTACGTTTTGTAATGGACGTTTTGTGATAAGCTGAAGACGTCATGGATACAGCGCTAGGTTTGCGTGGGCGAGAGCCTCATAATCGTAACTATGCAGACACAACTTTGATAAAACAACTTTGCGGTGGTTTTAAGTTCGCGGCAGCGCTATAGTCACATACTGCTACAGTATTGGGCAAAAATGTTTGCGGTGGCTTTAAGTTCGCGGTGAAACGATCGCCGCGAAAACCGCGAACATGAAACCACCGTGAACACTTCTGCATTTACAGTATGTCGAGCAAGCTTAAAAGTAACACTCATGACTCGTTTATATTAAATGTTTTCACATTCATATCTTCGTGTTTCAATCATTCATAAACACAAGGGCTTGCCCTCCTCCCTTCCCCATCATGCCTACGGTACCGTCCCCTAATGCCAACCTCACCTTCCTCAGAAATTTCCATGGCGTCTCGAATCGTGCTCTTTAAGACGTTCGGCGAGTTGGAGTCCTTTTCTACAAAATAACAAATCTGGGGCTGTCTGAAGTTGGGCAGTTTCAGATATTTTTCCAACAATCTAGTCAGCCGCATGACGGGAGTTTCCATGTCCGCGGGCGCCGATTCGACAACGATGACGCCAACATACGCCGCGTTCTTAGACACGAACTTCCTGTCTTTAACGTCTTGCACGATCGTCTTGAGTTCCGTGCGGCATCGGTCGTCCGTGACGAAGGTGTAGGGGAATATGAAGAGCACGCAGTCGAATCGTTCTACGAATCCGTTGCTAGGTTTCCTGCTGAGAGTTCTGACGTGGCTGGCAATGTCAGTAACCTTCCTTTGCGTTCTTCTCTCAATGGAGTCTTCACTTTCCTCTTCCGTTTTGTCGTCTTTTTTCTAACAAAAAAAGGAATAGAAAGGATTTAAAGAGAATAAAAACAATTTTTGCTGTAAAACGGCATTCCTACTCATGTGACTATAGCATAGCTAGATCAGTATATGTCAAGAAAGGATTTTGTTTACAATCACCAAATGTATTTTTTGCTAAAAGGCAACAAATAGCTCAGGCCTGTGTAGGCCCTAGAGCCGAGAGACAGTCTGGGGTTCAGTGAACTTATGACACTGGTTGCGGGGTTGCAGCCACTCAAAGTGGATTTTAAGCCGCACTATCAAATTATACATTAATGTCGCCCCGCTTTCTCACGGGATTAGGGTTCAGACACAATAAAAGCAAGCTACTGGCAGGGGTTGCAGTCACTGATAAAGACTTTAAGCCGCCCCATTAAGTTTTACATCAATCCACCCCCGCCTTTTATTTCGCATGGGATCAGAGTTCAGTGCACTCTGGTGTAAAGGATCATAAAGGGCGGCAGTTCAACATCTGGATAAAACCGAAGGTAGTAGCCGTCGCCATGGCATAGTAGGACACACACAAACGGTTGGAGTTCAGTGCTATTACCAAAGTGTATTACGGTTGATTGGTGGCTATAGTATACCGTTCTGAACATCATTGACAACGGCTTCCGTAGGCAATACTAAAACGTACTAGGTTCTAGTGATGTGCATGCTCGGAAACCACGAAGTCCACCAAACAAGCTTTGTTTTTGTTTTTGTTTTGTTTGGTTTGGTTTATTCATTCGCACATATATATAAAAAAAACAATAGTGAAATAATTTAAAGTATCTAAAAGAACTTGCAGGTGGAGAAAAGAAGCCTGCAAGGCTTATGAGAAACCCTCCTCCATTTAACTTAACAAATGTCAATTATGATACAGGTGTGATATAATGAATAACGAACAAAGGTATAACAAATGATGAAATGAACATAAGGAATAAATATATAACGACAAATCGATTACTGATAATACATTACAGATTAAACGTAAGAAATTATCATCAACGAAGCTTAGGTTCATCATCAGTGATACAGGCGCACCGGCCGTGTGACTAGACCAAACTCAATTAGCTCAGGCTTTGTAAATAACTAACTAACTAACTGACAAACAAACTCTACGGCTGTTAACAATTCAAAAAGGTGTGTGTGGGGGGGGGGGGCGCCTCCTAATTCCGTGGGACCGGAGAACCGTCGGAGCGCACAGTTGCCCAACTGTTTACGTGGAACGACAACACCTTTGTTCTGCGTATCGACGTTCGTTCCATTTGCACCACCGTCTGATCTGTCTTTACCCGGTCGCTAGGTAAATACAACAGGTAACACGTTTCCGCCACCTTTGTGAATTTAGCGTCGTGGCTAAAAGCCACAAGTCGGACTCACGACACAAACAAAATGACATTTAAACTTAAAGAGACCCACAAAACACGTGCATTGAATATATAGGCCACGCGGGGCAATGCGATACAAAAACATTTACGTTTCAAACACATTACGTAATTAAGATATCATTAACCTGGTTGTATTATTAACCTATGATCGGTGCTATGTACAGACGGGGGTGAAAACATGCCGCGGTCTACTGCCCCTCCCCTTTCCATATTGTGAGGTGCATTTGGGAAACTCTACCGGATAAGCTGTAAACAATTTCCCCAGCGTGTGGCTCTGATCAGCTAGACGTTGGACAGGATAGGACTATCTGTACTTCTTGCGATGAAATATAGTCTCTACCAGACGAACTACCCCGGCTATAGGGTGAATATTTGCCAGGGTTTCATCATTTTTCAGGCTCCGTTACGGGCGAAATGTAATTCACCGTGGACCGTGACTCTACTGGCTAATTATTCCCTTTTCTGCTGAATTCTATGATCCATACGCCCGTAGGAGGGTCTGGTGGGGGCTATGATTAATGGCCACTGAAAAAAAACCCACAACAAAGCAACGCTGTACAGACCGCCAGCCTTATCTGATCTTATCTCCCTCTCTCTCTTAAACCACTCATGATCAAGTGTCTATTGAGGTGATACCATTCTGTGTACGGACACTTCGATACGGGGAGTATTTTTCACCACCTTGGGGTCAGCTTCGGTAATGGAAAAGGGGCTCTCACTATACAAACCAGATGCTTTGGGCACCACGAAACCCTTAAACATATGGGACCGAAAAGGTCTAGGATGTGTAAAACTCGTTCACAAATTACACGTTAAACTCACCTGCAATTTATCGAAGCCGCCTTCTACTAAGAGAATACCTCCGGTCCCTCCCTTGGCCATGGCGGACGGAGTGTTCGCTAGCGTGCCTGGACCCGGAGCTACATATATGCGTGGCGCTCACGGTGTGTGCCCGGTCCGCCCTCTGCCACAGTGCCCGCTGGTCCGGTGTTAACGTCCTCTGTGTGTGGTGCAAAGTGCACGGGAGTTAGTTAGTGACGTGCGTGCTCCAAGACCGCTGTCTCTGCGCGGGATATCCGCACTATTTATCCACATCTGCTTAGAGATTAACTAAAGGCCTTCTGAGAACGCTTCAACATTCGTGCACGTATTCTGCGTCCGATTTTTTCTTTCGTTTCGGCTTTCTAAGAGAGCCTGTGTTTTTGTTTCAATACTCCTGTAGCCAAAACTCCGCAAGTGATTTAATTCAATCATCAACACCCACATAAAGCTTCTATTTACCGAAAATTGTCACAGAATGAGAGCATGAATTTATGAATAAATGAATTATAGAATGGTGGCGCGACCCCTTTCCAATGTTGTCTGCTAGAGATGAAATGAAGAAAAGGAAGAACATTTTGCAGCCTAAGCTAACAGATACAGGGACACTGCTTTAGAACGTGATATGTAGCCACATAACATATTGCCTTGCTAACTAAAGAAAAGCCAAACATGACAGCATTAAGTCCAATACTAGTCATAAAAAACGCAATAATTCTACCTTGAGGTGACGATAATGTTTCAATTGAATGATCGATATTCGGTACACGCAAAAACGTCAGTGGTTCGCGGTACCGGTGGGGAGGTGAGCATCCCTTCTGAGATAACTGAATGCCTGTTCATACCCTAAAACCCTTTATATTCATATTGGAGCCGATAAGACGATTAAACTGATTTGTGAACTATCTCGTACACGGTACGCTCGCGGTGACGGATCAAGAAGACGATCTCGCGCGTACGCCGATTGCGTCACTTCCTACTTTGCCGGACAGCGTTGATGTTTTTCAGCGTAGACAGCACGTTTTCAGTCACGTGACCTCCCAGCTATGGTATAACGTTGCAACCATGGTGACAGCAGCCGGTTTTACCGCAGAGATTATTCCCGCCATTCTGACGTCACGTGAAAACGGTCTGTACTGACGCACACACCCTGCACGTGCGACTGATGACGTCATGGTATCCCGTGTATATACGTGGGTTTGGGGGAGACTTGCGAGGACAGACGTACGCCTAGATGACGTGGGAAGTAATATTCCCCAAGCAGAGGTTTCGTGTGGGGAGTAGTGGCCACGATTTCTTTCGTTTGCCGTCTAAAAGAAAGGAAACGCAAGAAATCGCGGCCACTACTAGCACCCCGACCGAATCAAATCTCTGCCTGGAGAATCGTGACAGCAGCGAAGATGTTATTCTTAATCTCCAAGCAGATCTCCACGGTGCTAAAATCGTACAACCTATATATAGCTAGCCAGAGAAGCTCCAGTCAGCCAGGCAAGTTGTATTCTAAGCTAAATCTAAATGCTGTCCTATTTTTTGTCACAAACACACGATCTACATTATTTTACCTGTAACTGTAAAGTACTAATAATATTTCAGTATTTTGAGTTATCATGTAGTTCCAAAAAAAACATACAAACAAACGATAAGGAAACCCCGTATTTATACATAGCTATCAAAATAAACAATAACCGCGGGCCCATTTGCGTACATTCTGGTCTCACCTGACAGAGGTCATGTGAGGTTAACCACAACACAGCTGCGACCTGTAGGAGTGCCACCAGAACAACGTTATTGTCTGCCAAGTCTCTTCATTTTCTGAACATGACAAAATATCTGGCAATTTATACGCAATCACGTACTTGGCATCACTTACATCAGGGTACCTACATGTCTAGGTGCCACATGACCCTACATGAACATGTAGACTATGCACTCGTAAAATAATTATGTAGCATCGTAGCACGTCTATACGTGATTCAAAATACAAAATTTAAAACTCACCCCTCGCTATGCTGTCATCATGATTTTTGTTTCTTTCTATTCCTCTTTCATAGTGACCTATAAACTACTAAAATCTAGGTACTGAGACGACATTTGATACTTACTTATTTTTGATACTAGTTGCATTGATGCCTTGTGCTGGACGTGTCTCATAGTCGGTTCCTATTATTTATGGTCTTCACTGATTTTATACAAAGAGACGACCGTTGGCCTGCCCCGGCCCTACTTACACCCGGTTAGCACATGTTTCATACAAAAGGCTTGATTTACGTAACGTCCGTCCGCGTTAGTGCCAGTGGGTTGGTTTGAATGGAGAGGAGTGCCCTGCCCCTGGGTCGTTAGCGTGAGGGTCTTCTCCTACGGTAAACACGCTAATTGCTAATGATTTCCGTAACGGATTAAACATCTGATCGGAGACGGGGAAAATCTGTTTTGGCTTTTGCAATACTTTTTTTGTCATTATGAGGAATTACAAGTGGTAGTGACGTCTCAGTCTTCATACGATAGGGGACTTGTATGTTTAAAACAAAGTGAAGTTGACGAAAGTAATGATACTTGGTCGGAAAAGGTGTGACTACCGGTTATCCAGTGTGCAAAATAGCCTCAAACCACCTACCCTGGGGGCCAGGCACCGTATATCGGCTAGCCACCAAGCAACGCGCGCGCGCCCAAGCTTTCCCGGCCCACCCTCCCGCTGTCCCCCGAAGACCGACCCCGCCCCACTCTCCGCTGTAAACCCAAAATCTGCTAGCCATACACGGAATCGGATAGCGGAGTAATCGGATAGCGGAGTTTGGGTCTGAGCGGAGAGTGGGGCGGGGTCAGTCTTCGGGGGGCAGCGGGAGGGTGGGCCGTGAAAGCTTGGGCGCGCGTGCGGGGATCCGATTACGGTGCCTGGACTCCCAGGGTACAAACCACCGCAGACAGGCTTGTATAACGCACACAGCCCAAGTTTGGACAAGACGCCGTGTTTGCCGTAGGCTCAGGCTAACAAACTGCCACTTGCCGGGGATACGATACAGTCCTGCCACGCCATAAAAGAGAAACCACCTAAACACACACCTGCCTGTTGGGTAATATGAATCAAGGGCGTTACCATACACCAACAATGGGGACACCCGCACCATGCACCACTACGGGTGTAAACACCACAGTAGTGTAGGGTATCGCGTTCCACAGTGCGTCACGCCATGGGTCGTGCCTTTCCACAATAACATTTAACGTTACTAGTAAGCACTGCGAATACTGTCAGACGTAAGACTATCGGACATGGCCATGACGTTGTTTACGAGTTCTGTCATCGTAGAAAGTTTCGCTGCCGCTGATATGTACAGTCTACGTCCAAGATACGGAGGACCTCCTTGGTGGAATCCACATTCATGTTGTTCAACGTAAACAAACAAAAGCTATCACTGAAAGACATCTATCACTGAAAGCCATTAAGAATTGATACCTGCCGAGGTATTTTCATCACCCCACAAAACAGCATCATTATAGATTGTATTAGAGGAGGGCCGAACACGACAGTCACGGTGGTTTGATTTGAATTTCAGTGGCAAAATGATGAAGAGGAAGTAACACAAGGGTTAATTGGAGGAAATAAAACGAATGATAGCGACTTGACATGTTTAAAAGGGCCCTCCCCAGCGGCGGCTTGTGCCAACAAGGAAGCACCTGAGTTTTTCCTCTATCCTTTTTGGCCAGCTGCCGCAGAGACACTTTCTGATTCGCACCCCTACGTTCGGCCGTCGAGCGTGTCACTCAAGATTAGAACTCTCTCTTTTGCCGAGTACAGACCTTTGGCAAACTTACCGTACACGTGCACAATTCACAGACGTTGCCTTTATACTGACTGTTAACTGTGGGTTTACCTGTACAACAGGTGTGTTGCCTTACCTGAGTCTAGAAGGCGCACCACCCGACGGCGGGGTCACAGTCAGCTGTGTTTACGTCTCCGGCTGTGGACAAGACAGACACCACAGAAAGCATGCGCAGTTTGTCCTTGAAAATTTTCTTCAGACGATTTTGTCCGACTTACAATAAAGGATGCTATTTTGCCTATTAAGACACAGTACTTTGAACATTCATACAATAGAACGACAGGAGGGGCATGAATCTGCGGTTTGGCCACAATTCTAGGTTTAGACATGTGTTTATGTTTTTTTTAGGCAAGAGGGAAACACCTGATTGAATGATGGGTAAAGGATCCGTAGAAGGGTCCATGTCGGAAAAGGGTGTGTGTTTATTAGCCTTGAAACTGTTACTACGTCGAGAAAATAATACACACGTAGATGATTATTTTACTTTATCTAAGAAACTAATATGTACTGAAAGAACCATCCAGCTCTGTTGTAGCTTTGTAGCTTGAGATTCCATCAACTTGTATAAACACCGTTATCCTTAATTGACCCATATACGAATGGATCAGGCTATCAGATGACAAGTTGACAACTTTTGTTGTTGTTTATGGCATGAACCACTTGATTTTAGGGAGTGAATATTATAAAATTATTTAGAACACTATAATTCACCTTAACGTCATTTTACGTTATTAACTATACATATTATGTACCCGATCATTACACTAAGTATTTTTTGTACGTTTTTTGGTAAGAAAGAAACCCGAGAATATGATGTAAGAGTGAACCTACCCCCTCAGGGAGGCGAGTTGAGTTCGTCCGCCACCATGCACCGCGCGAGGTAAACATCCAACATGGCGGACCGACGTCTAAAATAATTTCGCAACTTTTAGGGACTCCCTTTTCGGTCGTCTAGTGCTGCTTTTGAAGTAGTTTTTCTCTTGCATGTATATCAACTGGTGTATTAGAACTGTATAGGGTGCTGTCATGTTTCAGAAAGGGACCTAGACGCCGATTTTCGGTCACACAAGAGCGGCGGAGAATCGAACAGACGACGTACCGGCCATGGCGGAGTTCGACTTTCTGGAGAACCCTCGGCTGATGCGCGTTCCCACCAAGAAATGGATCGCGAACCCGTGCGAGAGGATCCTGGTGCCGGACAAGGACTTTGTCTACATGCTGGAGATACATGACGTGCCGGTCAGGGCGAGAAACAAGGTTGGGTTTCCATGAATCATACTTCAAGGTGCACGGAATTCGGAAGGGGGCGGGCCGTTTTCCTTTGTTATTGTTGTTCTGCATTGGGGCCACCCGTTTGTTATGATAACGGTTAGACACAATTTCTGGGTTCTATATCATATCTTCAGTATGTTTGTACGCCCTGCTGCTAGTCCTTGACAACTGTTATAAGGTTTTCCTGTCTTTCTTAGACATTCAACTGTTGTTTTCTTAAGAATCTGCATTGATGATGCCATTATGACGTAACCTCCCGTTTGACAGTTTATCCACTGGAGAATGATGACGTCAGAGGAGGAGCAGACCTTCAAGGAGTGTGAGCATGAGAGGTTCTGGACGAGATGTGAGTAAAAACTGAGGAATAAATGCCATGTATCACATTCATTGCCATTGGCATCATCATTTATGAAAGGGGCTGTCCATCTTATACTCATAGTGCATCCTTATTTCTGTCATCACATAACTTGTCTATATGTAAGCAGCACAAGAAAAGTTGTACATGTATTGAGAGGAAGCACAGAAATATCTTTAGATAGGTTTAAACATACAATAAACGAACTGGCGCAGTGGCTCAGTCAGTAGAGTGATTGCCTAACAAGCATGAGGTCAGGGGTCGGATTCCAGCCAGGACATCCTGTCAATAACCTCAGCCATATTCAAAACAGATCTTTGACTTCAAAATTTGCAAGAGAATTTTTTTGTCTTTTCCGACGTGGACAAATAATTCTGTTTAGTTAATGGAGGAGGTAGATTGACTTTCTCTTCTGATTCCTAGCTGTTCCCTTCATGATTGGAGTGTCGGCCATTACGACAGTGCTGTCCAGACGGGCAAGTGAGTCTCATTCGAGTTTTGTCTGCTTGGCAATGATCGTGTGGCCCATTTATTTATTTATTCAAATGTATGAAAGCTCAGTCATATTGGTGAATACAGCTGATATCTAATCCCAAAATGTCGTAGACAGGATTCTTAATTTATTTAGTTTATATCTCATGTGTTGACTAAGTATTTCTCAATCTGTTTCAGAATACAATCTATGGCAGAAAGCAATATGCCAGTATGGTGAGTACTAACATTTTCATTAATCTGATATAAGATATTGGACTTACAGTAGAAGCAGAAATTTAATCATCCATCTCTAAATCAGGTATTTCAGAAAGGTTAGTTTACCTCCAGTAAGAGAAAATACTTCCAGGAAGAATTACTGTCTTCATCCTACCCACAGAACTGTGTGATGCATGTCATAGTGCATTTTTCAGTAATTTCTGTATTTTTCTTCAGCTGCCCTGACAGTGGGAAGAGACCTGGGCCACTTCACCTACTGGTACCTGGAGCACGAGAGATGGGCGGAGAGGTTCATGCACCTGCAGGGGTCGACCTACGGGGAGGCGCTCAGGAGGAGGGACTGCCAGTTGCAGAGGTCAGAGGGCAAAGGCCATGGTTTTTTTGGTCACATTCTGGTTGTCTGACTTAAGAATTTCGCTCCTAGCGATTGACTAATTGGCCCTTATATAGCCCATGATAGCGAATGACGATGCAGCACGGGCAAGCATTGTGTCAAAGTACAATCATACGAAGTAATTACAACGTTTTTTTGGCATTCTACTCTTTTCCTCAAGATATTCTATGAGTCCTCTGTTGACATCGCTTATAAGATGTCCATGTTCTGTTGAGCACAGTGACTTCTAACATGCAAGTCATTTAAAGATGGTCAGAAAATCCAGAAAGTATTACTAGCAGCTGCAGAAGTATCTGTCTGTTGAAAAGCTTAACCAAAAATGTACCAAACATCTGTATGACTTTTACCAATTCTGTCCATTTTCTTTTCAGATGGTATCCCAAGGGAGCTCCACCGATCCCCAAGAACTTACTTTACACCAGGAAGGAGACCCCCTCCTCCCTGCCTCCCCCATTGCCCCCCTATCCCTCTCCTTATCTAATTACAGCTTCATTGTCCTCGCCAGAGGCCTCACCAGCGGTAGAGCCGGAAGTTCCATCTGACATTGATGAGAAGTACTCAGACTCCTCCATTGAGTACAGCTCCCCTCTTTTTCCTTCATCCCTTGGTGAAATAGCTGATCTTGATGATGAGGAAACAACTATAGAACAAGAGGAGAATCACTTAGTCACAATTTCCTCCTCCTCATCAGATGATGATGATGATAAAAATGATCAGTCAGTCCCATCATCCCTTTCACCTCATTTCCCATCATCCCCTCCACCAGCCTTCCCATCATCCTCTCCTTCAGCATTCCCATCATCCTCTCCTTCAGCATTCCCAGCATCCCCTGTCAACTGGGATGAAGATGATGCATCGGTGCATCAAGATGATGCAACCATTCATGAAAATGATGCAACTATTCAGGAAGGAAATGTGTTATCTGATGATTCCACTGCTGTGACTGAGGATGGGGACAACGCTATATCAGAAAAAGGCAAGTAGAGTCAATTCCACATTACCGAGAGGGTGTTTGTTGCCTTTTGTTCTAACATTTACAAAACCTTTGTAACAATCTATGTGAGATTAGTAACTGTTAAGAACAATTTCCAACATTTATTTGATGTTCTAAATATTTTCTGCTGTGTTCCAACAGGTTAAACAAATTTCCAACATTGAACACATTATTTGTATTAGTTTCTAAACTGTTGCAACATAGATTGATCATTTGTTTGAACATGTTCCAACATTCCACAAATATGATATAACTGGGTCAGTGGGCTGGGAACAGGGCAATTCACACATCCCTTCAAAGTATAGGGGATTAGGCCTAGGTGCCATGCATAGACACCTCAAGACAAAAAGGTTGCCAGTGTCCAGACGTGAAATCTAAAAATATACAGAGGCAGACAATAGAGCGTGATTAGCACCTACTTTTATGGGGACAATAACCCAAATCTACCATTTTGAGAATGATGCAAAATGTTGGAACATGTTCCAACAGTAGAACAATCACACAGATGTTTGAAAATTGTTCTAAATAAAGAGATATTTGTGCAAATACTTTCATAATATTTCCAAAATATATAGATGAGTTCAAACATGTTCAAACTTTCATTTCTAATTGTTTGAACGGTCTGGAATTATTTTGACTGAAATAGTCTTTTCTCTAAAATTGTTCAAACTTATTAGCAATATCATCTGAAAACCCTCTCGGTGACATGGAATTGACTCTATATCAAGTCTTGTGTTTTCGTTTGAACTATGATGGTACTGTAGTACAATTTATCAATCAATGCTTTCCAGATATTT
Organism: Branchiostoma lanceolatum; assembly: GCA_035149815.1. Taxonomy (NCBI): domain Eukaryota; kingdom Metazoa; phylum Chordata; class Leptocardii; order Amphioxiformes; family Branchiostomatidae; genus Branchiostoma; species Branchiostoma lanceolatum. Next base: position 3,716,665 of record CM068868.1, on the reverse strand, counting down.
ATGTGGAAGGGGAGACTTATAGATGTTTGCCTTGTTTCTCCACAGAAAAGTGGAGGAACATATATGGAGACGTCATAGAAGAGGACATACAAGACGAGAGATAGCATCAACCACCTGTGCATGGGCTGACTGGGCCGTGTACTGAAGTTTTCAAAACTCATAAGCAGTCACGTGTAATGCGAAGCTGCCCAGTTGGTTGAAATCCCACTGGAACCTAAGGCCACTGTGGCTTGAGTCTCAGCCTACAATTTATCTGTCCAAACTCTGGACACTACTATGCATTGCTACTCAGTCCTTTCAAGGGAATGTGTCATAAGATGATGATCCATTGTCTAATATATAAAGAAGTCTCCCACCAGATGCCACTATACTTTTCATGAAGGGGTACACTTCTTAGTGTGTCAGCTCAAACCAATGCCTTCCCAGCTGCAAACATGACAGGTGTATGTATAATTGAAACCTCCTTCAATGGTCATATTAACGTAACATACACCAGGCTGCTTTGAGAAAATACATCTTCACAACCTGTAACAAAATCACCTTTTGGTGTTGGAACTTATGTAATATATGAGACGACCTGTATGCAAACTTGATACAAGATATGGCTTGGATTCTGTGTTGTCTAAATGTATTTAAAGTGTTGCTTAAGCATAATTGTCTAAGAAAATTAATAAACCTCTTTGTCTCAAGCAAGCCTAGTTTAAAGGGTTTCATGTTTTTTAGGTGCCCTGAGCTTGTACATATTAAATGACTTGTATATTGCAATAAACCAGATGTATTCTTTTTTCACTGGGTGTCTTCATACCTGTAATGTTATAACTACAGTAATTGATGTCATTTCAAAGTGACCCAGAGCATAGAATCTCTCCTGCCATTTCAAACTGAACTACGAGCTCCACGACCTCATTGCTTTATATACTTGCTTATGTCGAGACCTTCCAGTCACAAGTACGACCTCATACCTTCGCCAAATGATGTGAAGCTTTTCGAGTGATATATCATAACTGTTTCTTTAGTTATGCAAATGATGTCCTCATTTTAATCAGTTAATCAGCTTCTTTATACCCAAATGACAAAAGTTTCCAAAGTATGAAAGTCTTCAGCCTCAGCAAAGAAAGCCATCTATTGTAGCATTACCTCATAAATTATGTAAACAGTGCTTTGATTTGCATGATTTATGTCTAGTAATGTTCACCTTTACTTAGCTTCCTATTGTCACAAGTTATTCCTGTCATTTACTACTTAGGAATTATCCCATGTATTTTCTCACTAATAATGCTAACGAGGTCTTCATTTGCATATTTTAGATATATCAATATTCCTTTGTTCACCATTTATATAAGTCATATGTTTATTAAAACTTCCTTAGTAATTATACAAATCTGATCTGTATAACCAGCATCCAACTATATCAATAATCACTAAAGCAGTCTGGATACTGTACCAATAATCATGATCCGTCAACATCTTCTTGAGTTATTTTCTTTCAAAGTCTCAAACAAAAACGACCCCGGCAGTTGAACAAATGAGTCGTATGAGTGAAAACATCTTGAAGGCAGCGCCAATCTACAAGATCTTATCATTGGAACAAGATATTTCATTCATTTATTTCATTTATTATAACAATACGCTATGTGATGCAAGGAACCATCACTCACTTAGATGCTAAGATGCATACAGACCGTGTAGGCCAGGTCTTGATTTTGGGCAAGAAAGAGAGGTCAGGTCATCATCATCATCATTTTATAGGTCAGGTCATGTAAAAGTCAAAGCCTTTATTTTACTTCGACATGAGCGTTGAATTTGGAGATAAATTAATTAATGAACTAGAGTTCCACGACCTCATACCTTCGCCAAATGATTTTAACCTTTATGACTGACGTATTAGGAGTGCCTCTCATCAATTATAAATCATACTAGTTCATCGTCTTCACCCAAATTACAAACTTCGTCCAAAGTATGAGGTTATACTAACATCATCGATTATGCAAATGAGGTCCTTATCAGCATAATCTGATTCAACTATGTTCACATTCACATAACTTCCACATGCCACACAACTGTGTTGAGTTCAGCATACTCGGAACCCGAATACCGACCTTGTGGGGCAATATTCTTGGCAAGAGGGCAGAAATTTGTCGTCTGCACGTCAGAGCCAAGTAAGTGTTGGGGCATTTATTTGGCAGGGGCAGAAATTTGGCTTCACACCGGGGGCGGCAGAAACCGGAAAACCCCCTCTCCTCATTCATTTTTTGGAACGGCCCAATGACGTAGTTTCTGCTCCCCCCAACCCGCTGCACCGCGAATGTTGTTGGGAGGCGCCATTTTTGATTGTCAGAAAAATTCGAAAACCACTTCTCAGGGACTTAGTTTGTCAATATGCCTGCCAAAAAACGTACAGTCTGTGTTGCAGCATATTGTAAGAACGTCTCTTCCCCTTCCATTAGCCTTCACGCGTTCCCGAAGAACGAGAAAGTTCGCGAGGAGTGGGCCCGAAATGTTCGCCGGACAAGAGGCCCTCGGCCGGGAGAGAAGGTATGGACGCCGACCAAGTCGTCTCTGCTATGTTCTGCACATTTCTCGGAGGAATGCTTCGACCCTGTCCCAGGTATTAAGAAGATGCTTGGGCTCGAAGTGCGGCACGGTAGGAAACTGCTGCCCGGTGCTATTCCTAGCATCTTTCCTCGGGGCTCAGTGCCAGCCACGCCGGCGAAACGGAGGGAATCGCGGGCTGTAGAGAAAAGGCGCCATCGGGAGGTTAGTATGATCCTATTATTAAATGTAACAAAAGCATTATTATTCAGACACAAAATAAGTGTGCGAAATAGATATAGACGCGGTTCTTCCATTATAGACCTTCCTACCTGGCCGAAAGGATCTACTCTACTCTACTCTACTCTTTACAAAATTTGAACGGGATGGGAGAAAAGGCGGTCCGGTCCTGCCGGCGGAAAAAGCGCTCCAGTCGGGTGAAGGGGTGGAAAGAGCTGTCTGACCTTTTCTGCATGCAGTTTCGTAATCTCTAAGCAGATCTACACGGGGTGCTGAAAATCATATATGCTAGCCAGAGAAGGTCCAGTCAGCCAGATAAGCTCCAGCCAGCCCCGTAGGATCTGCCCTATGTCGCAACTGAACAAGGTTATTATCACGCAATTGTTACCTAATCTCCCCGCAGTCAAACTGCGCTTAGAAAGAAGGGCAGATCCTACAGGGCTGACTGGAGCTTATCTGCCTGACTGGAGCTTCGCTGGCTAGCATATACGATTTTCAGCGCCCCGTGTAGATCTGCTTGGAGATCAGCAGTTGCACACATCCAGGCAGTAGAATTTGCAGCAATCTGGTACCCTGCTGTTGTGTTCCCCAATATCTCAACACGAAGCACACTGATTGGCTCTGATAAAATATAATGATCTGTTTGCAAATGGCCTTGTTTATACCAAATACAAGAAGATTGTCAACGCTTTGCACAGCAAAACTTAATGCTACGCATTGTAGAGGTCTGAGCTGGTCAATTGATCTCAATTTTATTCAAGACTCAGTCTGATGCCACTTTTAGATGGCACCCCTTTCTCTGCAATTTCTCAAACATATGAATATGATACATCAGTCCATCATAGTTTTGCTATAGCATTTAATTGGATTATTTCATTGCACATGAAATTGGCTTTTTTCAAGATTTTGGAACTGATCATTGTTTACTCTTTCAGATCATCAGAGAGTTACTCAGGCCAGTGGCTCAAGGGAAGAGTGGACAAACAAGGACACCTGACACACAACAGAGCATCAAGGAAGAAGATGGTCACAAGGAAAACTTTGACAATGCTGACAACAACATTACAGCATCCCAACTGAGCTGTGGTATTACCACTGGTAAAGCTACAATTGATGTAAAAGAGGAGCCATTAGATGAACTGGAGGAGAGCCTTGCTAGTTGTTGCAACAACACTGCACAGCTGCTGAGTTTTGATACAGTTGGTACTGATGCTGAGAAGAATGGTGAAGAAAAGATGAAGCTGGATAATTGTTACAAGGCCAGTACACCATCTCAGCTGAGTTGTAGTGCAGTTGGCACTATGAACTGTTACGACACCAACACATTGTCCTTGCAGAGTGGTAGGACACCTTGCACTGAAGCTGAGAAGGAAAGTGGCCAAGAGACAACTCTCGCTGACTATTGCAACATTGTTCCACCTCCGCTGAGTTGTAGTACAGTTGATACCAAGGTTGATGAGGGAAATAACCATGCTAAACCAACAGCCAAGATTCCTCGTAAGCGTGTTAGGACCAAAAAGCCTACAAAATCGTGTGTGCGCTCGAAAAAAATTAAAGGATGTGTACCAGTCAAGGTAGATTATGTGGGCCCTGGCCATACAGCATCAGATGCCAGTCAAGATGTGAATGTTGCAGTAGCGAATCCTGGGCTGACTTTACTGCCAATAATTATGTTCAAACCAAGCTCTTCCCAGGATGCCAGCCTAGTTTCAGAGATAAGCAACAAACTGCAGGTACCAACATGTAAACAGAGTAGAATGCAAGTGTTGGGACCAAACAAAGCAGTATTTCCTGAGGTTTTAAAGATGGACCACAATAATTCTACCGGTATTGACACGAATAGTACATCTCCTCAGCTCAAATGGGAAGTAGTAACTGACAGTCTGGAGGGTGGTGAGGTAGAGAAGGACCACAGTAACGGGAACAGCACCATTGAGGCTAAGGAGAAAGATGTATCAGAAGAAGAAGATAACTTTGACGAGTTTGAGGAAGAGCTTTCATCATCAGAAGACGAGAAGAAGGGTTACGATAGCGACACTTCGTGGCACATGTCTTCGGCAGAAGATGAACTGTTTGATGACAGTGATGAATCTGTGTCATCCTGCGACAGTGACTCGTTAGAATGGCGAAAGCAGCTTCAAAGAAAAAAATACAATTCAAAACGGAAAAATAAGACATCGTGGGTGTGCGAGTGTGGGGAAAAGTTAACCAGTCAAGTATCATATTACAAACACAGGTTGGAGGCCCACCCAGTGACATGCGAATACTGTTATGAAAAGTGTCGCTCAGTAGGAATGCTTCAGAAACACATGAAAACACACATGCCAGGCGAAGACAAACTGGACTTGAAGGGTAACAAGCTGTACCTGTGCGAGCATTGCGGACAGTTCTTCAATAACAAGGACATGAAGAGGCATGAACGGACGCTTAGCGAAGCAAGACCGTACCAATGCGAGGTGAAAAACTGCAAGTCTTCTTTCAAAGAGAAGAGTGACTTGAGAAAACATGTTTGCATGGTCCATGATAGAAGTCGCTTCCCCTGCCCTCACGAGGGCTGTAAGAAAACATTCGGAACGAAGTCAGTGATGTTGAAACATTACAGAGTGCACACAGACGAACGCAGCTACCAGTGTTCATTCTGCGGTAAAATGTTCCGCAGGACATCTCACCTGAGTGTGCACATGAGGATTCACACAGGCGACACGCCGTTCAACTGCAGTCTGTGTAACTACAGCGGCCGACAGTCCAACTGTCTCAGATGGCACATGAAAACTCACCATCCCGAACACTCCAAAAAGTCCGGGGAGGGAAAAGGTGGAAGACCGAGGAAGGAAGCGTTTGAGAAGGATGCTTTTGTAGATGAAGGTGAATCTAAAAATGCTTCAGGGAGTGCTAAAAAGACGGCAGTGTATTCCACACGGTCACACAGGGCAAAATAGAAACGAGATTTGATGATGAGCTTGACTGATGGTACATTGTATACTTTGCTAGATCAAGTTAGTATGTATGTGTTGTTGGGACAAATCTAAGGTTGACTTAGGCAATCTCTTTGTTGATACAACAATGGTTGAAAAAGTTAGATATTTCTCAGGGAGACAAATACCGTTATAGGTTTATAGTTTAGCAAACAGTCCCCATTTAGGGAAATGTTTTAAAATTTCTTGTAGGTATTAGTGTCAATGTTTCCTATTGGTGGAGATGTAAACTAGTGAATTCCCAAAATGTCCTGCCATTACATGGATTGTATATGTAACTCTGTCATTAGTACTCATTACACACAGTATTTAGGTGTAAAGTTTATCTACATGTACTCAGTAGCTTTTGGTTCCAGTGTTAACTAGAGTTCTATGACCCCATAGTTACCTCTGCCAAATAATGTTAACCTTTTCAAGGAATGTATCATAAATGTTTCTCGTTGATTATTATGCAAATAAAGTCCTCTGTTGCGTAAAGTATATTAGTTTATTATCTCCTCTACCCAAATAAGTTAGTAACACAAGCTGTTGAAAATATGAAAGTCTTATAGCAAAGAAGGTTATTCTAGCATCTCATGAATTATGTTCATCTTTACTTAGCTTACTCCTGCTCAAGTATGGATTTCCCATCATTTACCACTATGGAATTAAAATATTTCTTGTCAACTGATATCCCTCTCTTTCTCATGTTTGCAAGTCCTATTATGGAATGCGGTGGATTTATGAATATTCCTGTTTGTGCTAAATTGCATATTTGAGATGCTGCACGATTGATTTGTTAGAGTGGCCCTTCATCGTTTTGATATTGAGACCTAATCTCCAAGCAGATCTAATATCTAGTTGCCATACAACTTACAAGCTTCTTCTGCCAGTTGGATACGGTCTTCCCAACCATTAGATCTGCTTGGAGATTAATTGAGACCATGTTCTTCTTGAATTTTATATATATATATAAAAAATTATGTAAATCATCACTTAAGCTATCTACCCACCAAAAATCATGACAATCTGTCAACCCCTTGAGTTATTTTCTTTCAACATCTCATTACAAAATTGGTGCCTGCAGTTCCGCTATGGGGCCCAAAGCTACAGCAGTTAGTCTCTTACAGTCCAAAGAGCTATCTACCGCTGAAAAATCATGGCCATAGCAAGTACAGAACACAAAATATCAGAATTAGAAGTTTTCCTGCCGTGCCGTACAAAGCAGCTAGGAGTCGCAATATCGAACTTGACCTTCGTTTCCTGAACCCTGCCTGCCTACTAAATAGGAGGATCCGTCCATTATGTCTCAAGTTAAGCTGGAAAAATACACAGTCACACACAAAAATAAACGGCACTAAGAACATTAAAACGTTGTTGGCGAAGGTACAGTAATAAGCATGTGTCAATATGAGTTATAGATAAGTATTGTCAAGAGCTGGAGGTTAAATCTTCATAAGGCACTTATAATTTTCTTCTAGACCTGAGCGAGCGAGTGTCTATGTGCAATTGTTTGCTCTCCAAAGCACAAGTCCATGGCATGCTACAGAAGCAGTGAGGTATGGAAAAAAAGCCTGACTTCATGCAGATTACCTGCAAATTCATTATGCATCTGATTATCCATTCAGAACTATGACTTAAACAATGCCTATGAAAGAGATAACAAATACTGGATACTGCTAGCAATAGTTGAACATGTGAAGCATCTTGTATTATATTGATGTAATATTCAAATAGCTGAATTAGTTATTGGAAACTTGTAGTATTGATAGAATTTTTTTATGTACATGAAAACCCCTAATTGATCCTCGACAGACCAGAAAACAAACGGTCTCTCCAAACCCCTTTTTGCGCCCCACCTTCCCGACATCCACTCCAGTTCCAAAATGGCGCCAGCTAGGAAAAGTTCCCGCAAGACCGTGCAGACCGTCACCGAAACGGTGGTCCAGGCGCCCTCCACGCCGGTCTCACGGCGCCTTACCCCCGAGGACCTGCCCACCAGCCCCCTGGGAGCCACGCCGAGGGGCGCCCTGCCCCAGGTCTACTCCACCCCGCACAAAAACTACGACCTGTCCGAGGAAGATTTGAGCCGGATCGCGGAAGAGGCGCAGTCGACCCTTCGGAACAGGGCTTCCTTGTACACCGGTAACTCGATATAGCCGTTAAAACACAGCTCATTTTATACTATGCATTCCTTTTTACATTGAACTGTACTTTATGCTGATTGAAAGAGACTTTAGAAGAAGGAGAAAGTATGATAATTTGTTAAATTCCATACAGGAAAACTAGGGGGCTGCCGTATACAAACAGAATATGGGTGGGACGATTCCCGCTAAATCGAAAATAACTCTGTCGTTGACAGTTGTATTAAACCCGTTTAGTACATTATATCTAATACTTGACATGGTAGGAACAAGAAAAGTAAATTGGATAGATTTTGTTGTTTTAGATTAGATGTGTATAATGTTGTTGCTTACTTGTTTTTGTTACACTAACGTTAGATTCCTAACGCAATGCATGGTTTACTTAAATGGGCGTGGCATCTCTTACGTCATTTATGGTATCTATGTCCATACTCGGCGCCTGGAATTCTCTGAGAATATTTGACAACAACCTGACACATCTAACCCCTGTGAGCAGCTGCTACATACATGTTTATTACATGCTGTTAAGAAGTAAACAATAGCCACAAGGGACCCTGTGGGGTCATGGCCTGGATAGTAGGCTACAGTACTGCAGAGCGTAAACAACAGCCAGGGAAAAAAAATGGCTGAACAATGTCAAATAGAATGTCAGCAAAACCTAAATACTCAATAGCATTGCAGCCTAGGTCTTCTGAGCTGGAATCTGAAATTCTATAGGCTAGTATAGCTAACAAACATTTAGATTTAGAAAGGGTTTTATTATTTTTTCCTGACACATGTCAAGAGTATACACACATGGCTAGTGTTCAATCGTACTATCTTTACAAATATATAGGTGCACACACAGTTTGGAAATTATATGCACAGCTCCAGTTTTGGGTGCATAAGAATTCACATGTACCCAGTATTTCAAGACCTGACATTGCAGTAGCCAAAAAGATGGCAACCCTGAATTGTGTGATATTTTAATTCAGTTGATTTGAACATTTCACAAATCAAGGTCAAACAAAGATTAATGCATGATACAAAAGCAGAGAAGACCCAATATGGCAAACCAACACAGAGTCTTATAAGTTATATAGAGTAGCGAAAAGTAGGATTTTACAGGATAAGAACTTGATGACTTTTTGTATGGCCCTTGATAATTCATCACTTTTCCAGTACCTTTTGTAGTTGAATTACAAAACATTTGGTGCACAATGTACATATGATTTTACTACTTTGTAGGTGAATCTGTAATTGAATACCCTGTAATAAGGTGTTAATGCCTGAGGGAAAGAATATGAGTTATGCACATAATTAGGCAATACCTCACACACAGTGACACACCTGTACTCAAAGGCCTGTGCTCTTTGTTTGTGTGCATGGGCCATGTTACCGTATGCCTCCAGGGTATTCTCATTAAGTCACTACCTTTTTTACTACTGTCAGTTAGTTTCAAACAGAACAGATATGTAATGCATACCTTATAGTGCACTACTAGTACTACTCACTACTAGGGGAATATCGGATTAAAAATGTTTTCAGTTGTATCTTTTGAAAGAACTTATATTATACTACATATGTATATCAAGTTGGTAAGGGGAAGAAACAACAGTCGCAGTGTAGTGAGTGTACTCATGCTAAGGTTGTCCCCAATTCGCTGTCATAAACCAGTCCAATGATACATGTGATATGGGCAAGTTAGGTAGATGTGGATATTATCCACCTAACTTGCCTATATCACATGTATCATTGGACTGGTTTATCATTATTTTATGACAGTGAATTGGGGACAACCTTAGCTTAAGTACACTGCGACTGTTGTTTCTTCCCCTTACCAGACACTTGGACAGCATGTGAGTTGATTGGCATTGCTGTACCAGGTAACTGTTAATCCATAGAGCCCTGGTTCTCCCGCACCACCACCATTATTTGGACACCCTGTCTATAAATCCTAGCTAACAGCCTGCCCTTCTCTCTGTGTGTCCCCCCAGCTGAGAAGAGCGTGACGCGGCAGACGCGGAGGCTGGTGACGCTGGTGAAGCCGACCACGCAGGGCCGTGCGCGCCTGCTGTGGGCCATCGCCTTCGTCCTGCTGGCTCTGCTGGTCGCCGCGGCCGTGCTCTACTGGAGGGGCATCATTGTAAGTTACGCCAAAAATAATTACTCAAGCAACTGGATAAAGTTTTGAAACAGTCAGACGTTTCAGACAGCATCCACTGTCTTTCGTCAGTGACTAACAATAGGACTGAGAACACCAGGTTTTATACCAAAACTCTGAATGGGTATGTTAATGAGGTTAAGACAATTTAGGATGTCTTGAAGTAGTCTTTAAAAGAAGATTAATTCAAGACAAAGTTTGTGCCAATGGTTCAATTAGCTACTGTTCATCAACGTATCATTGTAAGTTGTCCTATAATTATGAATAACTTAGTTTTTGCAAGCAACTACATTTTGTAGTGTACGTCTTATAAAGAATTTAATTTGTGCACTTTCCATGTGTAGATAAACTTCTATGTAGCAGTTGCTATTTAAAAGCCTTGCATATACTATATATATAGAATTTTCTGCAATACATTGGAACAAAGTATTTCTATGTATGTATGAGTATGACTTACTGTAGGTTGTTATTCCATCTACTAACTAAACCCTACTGCAGATATGTAGTAAGTTTTTACTTCCTCCCCCCAAAAAAAGAGTAGTATCGTCTGTGGTACGCAAAACGCTAAACAGTTTGCATATGTGGGTGAAGTCTCCGATTGCCTTGATGGCTTTTTCTTTGTTAGCAAGCAGGAGAAGATGATAGGTGCGAGGTCCTGGACAACCAAGACATCAAGTTTATTTATCATCATAGAGTCATTAATGAACATAAAATTGCTGATGATATATAAAACATTTTCATCTTTTGATGAAAAGATTTAAAGCACTAAGAATTCAATGTTTTGAAACTTACCATTTGTAATTTTTCTAACCATGACCTGTTTTCTTCTCAGTTTAACACAGTTCCTCAAGAAAACACAGTGGCCCAAGAAACCAAACAGTGAAGACATGCAGACATCTTTGGGCCTCTGATTAAGAACCGAGGCCATGGCAGCTCAACCTCCTTCAAGAGCACAGTTGTATGTTCATCTGTAGTCAAGACTTCTATACTGTATTTTAGCAGTTCTCAGGACTCTCACTTGTACAATTCTTGTTGATGTTCTTGTTGGAAAAATGATACTGCTGCCCCATCTCATGTGACCCATGTAATTTGACCCATGTAAGATGACCCATCTAAGGTGACCCATGTAATTTGACCCATGTAAGATGACCCATGTAAGATGTCCCATGTGATTTGACCCATGTAATTTGACTCATGTAAGATGACCCATGTAAGGTGACCCATGTAAGATGTCCCATGTAAGATGTCCCATGTAAGATGACCCATGTAAGGTGACCCATGTAAGATGTCCCATGTAAGATGTCCCATGTAAGATGACCCATGTAATTTGACCCATTTAAGCTGACCCATGTAAGATGGGAAGAATGAAAAGTATGCAATCTGTCACACATTTGGTGGCATGTGGGAAACTGTTTGGCTGTGCAATTTGTTTGTGCATCGGGCGTGGTTGGAATAGGGGTAGTGTTAATTTCACACCTCCAAATAGGTGGCGATTTGTAAGTAACTTGGAAATTAGGATCTAACAGTATCATTGAAATGTTTGGCTTTCCACTGTGGACCAAATGACTAAAGATTATCCCTTAAAGTTGACTAAGAAATTGACCAAGATATGATTTGAATCAACAGATTGATTGATTGGAATAAGACTTTCAATGTCGACCCATTTAGACAGTACAACTGTATTTTTTACATACTAGTACCTCTCCTATGATATCTGCATCTATAGATGTTTGTGGGTTTGTATTTTGTGAGCACTGTGTTTGTAAAACATTATATTTTTACACATGTAATATTAGGTATTTACAACGGATCAACATTTTAACTACATTTATTTTGTGTGATACTCAGCAAATCCTCCAACTTAAAAACTAAAACTACATGATCTAACAAATCATCTTTTGGGAACAGGCTTTGTAAAGGTCCAGAAAAGTTTTTACCTTTTACTGACCAAGATGCTTACTATCACATGTTATAATCTTGCATTTGTTATACATGTACCAATAGCAAATACAGGTAGTAGCATAGCTGTAACCTCCAAGCAGATGTGGGGGGAATACTATGTTTTATAACTGTCCCATTTTTCAGTACAAAACACCAGCTGTAAAAAGTGGGGCAAGTGTAAAGAAGGCTACAATTTTACCATCTAACATCTGCTTGGAGAGCATACTGTGAGACCAGTGGCTTCAGTGCAGTATGCAAATGCAGTAGATTTACTAGATGTTGTATAAACAGATCTGTATGTATAAGGCAGTCCTCATAGCTGAACCTTCCCACTGCTGCCTAACCCTAGCTAGTAGAAATTGGTGCCATTAAGGGTTTCATCAGCAAGGAGCTGGTGTAATTTGTAAGAGTCCAACACTAATGTCTCAACACTACCAGTGTGTGGAAGGCTTGTTTTGTGTTGCCTACAGAATCTAGGACTAACGGAGTTTTTGTGACAAAATTCCAGACAAAGGCAATCCTTAAAGCTTAACTTTTTTCCTGCTTCCTAACCCTTCAACTAGTAAAACTTGGGTAAGGTTAATTTGTAAGATGCCAACCTATGTGCTGACACTAGCAGTGTGTGAAATGCTTGTTTTGTGTTACCAACAGAACCACAGGCCGGCTAGCTGAATTTTATACGTAGAATCAAGTGAAATGTCCAGAAAGGTCCCATGCCAGCATTTACACTGGACTTTCACTAAGTGGTGCTTCCTCTCGACATTTTACTGAGCTAGGAGTAAATTAAGCTGCAAAATTAAAGGTTTTTAGATTTTTGAGCTGTAATTTCTGTTTTCGCTGCAAATTGTATGTTGCAAGTAGGTATTTGGCGCCCTACAATAGACTTGTATATAATAGTGATCAGCCATATGTCTGCATGAACCTATAATCTTTTGTATTAACATGTTGCATTAGGGCCCTGTCACACTTGTGCGTATATTCAAGTGTGCGTGAGTTGCGCATTAACATTTTTAAATTTTGTGGGGAGGAAGTTGTTTTCTACTTTGACCCACCGTTGAGCAGTCTAGTTATCAAACCAAAGAAATTACTTATTCGGCTGCAAACCAAAATCATGGTAATATGCAACTCACACGGGCCTGTATATACGCACAGGTTGACGGGCTTTAGGACCAGTATAAACATCATGTGTCCCGCAGGACCAGTACTGTTACTGTAGTACTGTAAAAAAAAAAGATTGCAAGCAATGCTAGTCCCAAAGGAGATGCTTGGACTGAAAATCGTAAGGCAGTGTCTAGCTGCCTTGTTTTTTTATGGGATGATTGCATTTGCCCCATTTCTCCGACATATATCGTCGAGAACAGAAAAAAAACGGGCATTTAGAAAACAGTGCGATTTTCCACCCCAACATTTGCATGGAGATTTGGCAAAACGGCATCACAGCAGGTGAAAACTCTGGCCACTCTAGTATGATCATTCCCAAGTTGAGACGATTCGAATTGTGTTATGTTATGTACCTTTCTGGTTGCTTGTCATGGTTTTAACATGTGCCAATAACCTTTGTCATTTCACCCATATGTATGTTGCACTGTGGAAATAAAGTGTCACCACAATTTTGATACTGACTATGGATTTTTTTGTTGGTTAGCTTGTCTGTGTGTTTGAAGCGTATGTCATGTAGTGAATGAAGGTGTGCATGAGCTATTGTGAATAAAATCAAGGTCATTCATCTTCAGCAGCGCCCTCTATTGACTTGCGATGGTACCTCAGCCAATGGAAGACAAATTCAGATATTCAGATGAAGTTCGTATCATCCTCTTATACCAGGCCGACCGCTTGTATGTATCGAGCAACGACCCTGGCGTACCGGCTTGCGATCCGTCCTCGCTGCGTTTTTGTTGGTCAGTTGTCGATAACGATAGCTAAACTTCATTTAACTACTAGTATTAATTAGCTACTGATTAGTAACTTGGTACGGAAACATTCCAGGTAGTTAACCATCATACAAATCTTGCAGTTATGTCTCAAACAAAACAAAAAACATGCTTCAATATACACCCCAACATACTAGCCTGAGTGTCATCTTAGTTAGTATACCTGGGCTTCCATATTTTTGTGGATATTGTTTATTATCATTTATCTTCTGTTGTTTTGATTGGGCTGGGATGCACAAAGTAAATCTTCTGCTCCCCTCTGTCCTTTACCTTACTGTAATAAAGCTTCCCCTACTTTGCCCCTCGTGGGGTTATCTGGGGGTCAAGTAAGTTGAAGAAAAGAATAGATGTAAAACAAATATTCCCCCCTAGGCCCTGAGAGAAAATATGGGACCCCCGGTAAACTAACCAGGATGACTCTCAAGCTACCCATGTCCCGCTCTGCCCGTTACACTATAGCAGATTCTCTCTCCAAAATGAACACTCCTCATCCTTGTAGTTCATTCTGGGGGACGCCACGGAGTCTGTACTTAGTTCTGTGGCGTTGTCTTCGGCCAGAAGTCCTGCAGGAAAGGTGCCGGTTCGCGCAAACGCACTGAGCAGCTGATACAAGGTCAACGACCTCGGGTTAGGGGGAGATAATTCTTCAAAGAAACTGGTCCAAAGACTGTCCTCTTCGCAGTGATCGGATAAGGAGATGTATCTGTTGGACACTGGGCGTTGCGTGCTGATTTCCAGGTACTCGGACAGGTCGGTAAACGGGCAGGTGTACCGAAGGTCTGTTGCCATGGAAACGCAGACGTCGTTGGCGCTCGTGGTGGTGTTCCCGTCGTCATGGCGACGGTAGAGGCTGAGAGCCTCGTCTTCGTGTTCACTGACGATGTCTGATACAAATAAAACAAATACAGGCGTCACAAAATGACCATAAAGAAAAGAAAAAAATTCAACTGCATAATATGTATGTCATTGTAGTTTTTTGCCTTTGCAACTGAAACTTGCAAATGTTTACTTTCAATGTTTTTTTTCTGAATCTAGATCACCAAAGCTTTTTCACAAAGTTGTGTGCACGTCTGAAGGCATGGAAGCAAGATTAAGCCAACCGTATGAGGAACAAATCTATGTTGAAAACTATGCGAAAATTGCGATTATAACGCTTTTCCAAAACCAATTCTTGCTGATTGTAGCTGTCCTTCGAAGAATGCGGTGCAGCCCTGTACTTCTCTGTTGCTTGCATAGAGCCAAGCCACTTAGCAGCAAAGCTGAAGTCGGAGATTGAGAATATGAAGAAAAGTCGAAGATGGAGAATATAAAGAAAGGCATGATCTTCCGATTTCTGACACTTCCTTACTTCGCAAAAGCTTGATCAACATCGTGTCGTTCATTTCTATGCCCATCATGACGTCACATCCTCCCGTCATGCCCAGCGCGACCGAGATGTTCCGATGGTCGGTGGCGTTCTCGTCGTCGTCTCCTAGCAACGTCCACCAGGGGGATTCTGGGAGGAGTTGGTTGTGTATGATCTGCTGCGCGGGTTTCCACCTGCTCAGGGTGCACGTCTGCTCCTCATGGGGGAACCAGAAGTGGTGGTCTCCGCGTGGGACAGCCTGGAACATGGGAGGAATTTGTAGAAAAAGACATACGATGCGCTTAAATGTGCATGAAAAACGAAAAACGTTAGCGAATCAATGTTCTCTTGCTGTACTTAATCTGCATCTAAGAAAAGGCACACTAGAGGGTTGCCATTGGTCGGCATACTGTATGCCGATCAGTGTTTAAACAAATCATAGCTTTCGAAGTTGTACATCCCCTTTAGGATAAGTCCATTGCGACATGCCCATAAAATTGGAAACCTCCGCCTGGTTTAGCAGATACTTCCCAGGGTATATTGTATATAGTCTCCAAGCAGACCTACGGGTCGGCAAAGACCGTATCCAAGTTGGGTTGGCTATGAGACTTGGGTTGGCTATAAAAACTCCTTCTGCCTGTTGGATACGGTCTTTGCCAACCCGTAGGTCTGCTTGGAGACTATATTGTATAGGCCGCGGGAGAGGTTCTGCGTATTCCTAGGGAAATTAACAAGTCCTGTCCCTGGTGCTGAATGCTCCACACAACTTGATGTTGACAGACCTACCGACAACACCCGAATGCTGGTTAACTAAAACATGTTATAACTTGCTAAATGTAGGTAAGAAACACCGCACCTTTAGCAGCTGCCTGGCCGTGAACTGTCTGAGACACGAGGCGTTGCGGCAGCCGGTGGAGTTCAGCACGCCAATATTCTCCTCGGAGGAGTTCAGGAGGGGTCTGTAGCGCCTGTGTTCTACGTCAGACAGCCAGACGGCATGGAACAGTCCGCCGGACAGGGGGGACGTCAGCAGGCATAGGGCATGGGAAGCGGCTAGGGGGAAGTAGTTATAAAATCAGGAATGATCTGACGATGAATCAGCCTATAGTCATCTTTCATCGGGTATCATCATCATCTCAGGGTTATGTCCACCCATGTGACAAAAACAAAATAGGCAAATGATATGGTGCAAACACAAAAGAAATATGTGGATTTTTCTCTTTCAGTTTGCTAACAGGACTGAAAAATAACTTGATGGAAACAAAGATGAAACGGCGACAGATGATGATGTACTGCGTGTTCTAAGGTTGCCGTTCAGTACCAAGGACAGGGTTTTTGCCGGTGATGACGCGCGATGTAGAAAACTGCAAAAGTAGCTCTTGATGGAAAGGCACATTTGTATAAGAAGTGTAGTGTTCAAGCTACTCTTTCATGAACTTCCTAATAGACGGAGCCCAAACAAAACTCCAAACATGCTTACCCTGCCCCTCCCCCACCAGTGTGACGCCACCTGGGTCTCCTCCGAAGTCCGCGATGTTGTCCTGAACCCACCGCAGCGCCGCGAGCTGGTCGTGCAGCCCGTAGTTACCTACTCGGAGAACAGATAGAGGTTAGACGAGGTAACCGGGTGTAACAGTGTGCAAAAAGACTGCTAGATATAAGCATCGTGTCCCCAACATGGAAAAAAGTCAGTAATAGGCATCACTTAGCATTTGCACCTGTTCGTTTCAAACGCTACTAACAATAATACTTATTTGGACAAATAGCACATAAAGATTAACAGCACAAAGATAGAAGTCACAGCAGCTTATACGTCTTCAACAGTTAATAAGATCGAAGACAAAAACAGAAACATCAAACAAAACAACCAAAAATAGGTAAAAGTTCGGCTAAATTCCTTTGTAGATTCCTTTGCAGGTAATATTTTCGGTTCGGTGCTATTTTTGACGAGTTTGAATATTGTAGTCTCTTAAAATTAACGTTCAAACGTTACCCTAGTCCAGCCCGTCCTCACCTGAGTAATGTTCCGCGGAATCCTCAGACAGGATGCCGAGCGCCAGGAATCCGAACACGTTCTGTCGGTAGGAGAAGGTCACGTGAACAGCGGTGGCGTTGGAGGCCACCAGACTGTGTGACGTCACCTGGAAACGGACCGAAGATCATTACAACGCTGAGGAGCTAGACGACGACGATAATTCTAGTCGCTGGTGTTGTTTTGCTGTTTCCTTTTCGTTGCGATTTCTAGATGTCTACGGAGCAATGTCCACATGTGTTTTTGAATTTGCCCATTGCACCCCTGGGCGGACACCTACTCTTATTGATAACTGTGATCTTTTGAGACCCCCCCCCCCCCCCCAAAAAAAAAAAACACGGAATCGGAGTCTTCACAGAAGTTCCGACAGGTTTGGTGTATGCCAAATGATAAATGTCCCTTGTCAGCCTCTTTATAACAAATATATCTACAAATCTGACCTTTCGTTGTCGTCGCGTTGCCTTGAAAAACGCCTTGTGATGAGGGCCATCTATCGTGTCCAGTTGGTACTGCAGCAGTTGCGGCAGCGAGGGCCGCTCAAGGATCCAGACGATGACCGGCAGGGGGCGCTCGGGGTGGAAGTCCGGCGTCCAGACGTTCAGGTACAGGCAGTCTTCGTCTCCTGGGGGACGGGAAAGGCAGGAGCGAACGAATGACCGATGAATGAATGAATGACTTTTGCGATTCGATTGTGCGCTACATTTAAAGCTCCACGCTTTAGGCGTCGCCAAAACAATGGAAATCTATAAATATGACCGATAAGAAAGTCCACTGAATTGGCCAATTCCCCAATGTCTGGCAAACAGAATTTTGAATCGCTGGGATGCGTTCTAATGATAAGAGGAATGCCATCATGGACTAAGAAAACAAAAATAAAAAACACACATATGCTAAATGATCTACTTACCAACGATATTTCCGTCTTGGATGGTAGGACAAGACGCTTGGAAGGTGTCCGCGTACTTGGTCTCATTCCGACACGTTTCGTTGCTGTCTTGTCTGGTTACGGTTGGCTGCCATCTCAATTGTCCGACAGGCGGTTCACCATATGGGATACCTGCATCAATGAATGCATTTATCAATTATTATATCTTTTTATTTAACATCTAAATTGAATTCTAAGGTTAAGGTTTGTACGTATATATTCTTTCATGCTATTATTCAGGCATAATTGTTGTTGTTTTATGATCAGCACCGTAGTAAAATGGTGAACAAGTGGATCTGAAAAAATACAAATTAACGAAAGACAAAGAGCCCGTCCTCCTCTACTCTCACAACCGCCCACAGGCCTTCTGTAGCGCCACGAAATTACCGGATTTAGGCCCCTACCGGACTTCAGGTACCACCATTATTGGCTTGAGAAGTCTTGAAAATAGCGCAACATTTGTTTACCTTTAAAGACAAAAAGGATAAAAGAATCCCATCCTCCTCTACTCTCACCACCTTCCACAGCCAGTCAGTAGTGCCACATGATTACCGAATTTTGGCCCCTTCCGGACTTTGGATATCTCCCATTTACGAGAGTAAAGAGAATAGCGACAAACCATAACATTACCTTTAAAAACAAAGCCCATCCTCCTCCACCCCCACCACGGCCCCACAGGCCGTGTGCAGCACCACACAATTACCGAGTTTAGGCCCCTGCCAAACTTTGGATACCTCCCGTTTACGGTTAAAGAAGTGAAGAGATTAACAACAAATTATAACGTTACCTTTAAAGACAAAGAGCCCGTCCTCCTCCAGCCCCATCACAGTCCCACAGGTCGTGTGTAGCGACACACAATTACCGAATTTAGGCCCCTGCCGGACTTTGGATACCTCCCATTTACGAGAGTAAAGATAATAGCGATAAACCATAACCTTACCTTTAAAAACAAAGAGCCCGGCCTCCTCCACCCCCACCACCGTCCCGCAGACCGTGTGAAGCGACACGTGCGGCCGTGCCTTCCCGGACATGTTCTCATAGAACAGGAAGTACAGCCGGAACTGCACTCCTAATATGGACAGGAGAATCAGCACGCCCAGCATCACTGCGCATGAGCGGGTCTTCAGGCATGCGCAGACGTCCTGTTGTTTCTGGTAGTCGACCTCTGACGTGCGCTGGACGTTTAGCAAGGTCACGTTCTCCAGACCGTCCTCTTCATCTTCGTCTTCTGGAACTTCTTCACTGGCTTCTGCGGAGAACAGATAAAAGATCATAAAACAGTTTGCAAGATGGTTTTGTGGTTACGGTTGTTGTTGACTTAGATCGAGTATTGCTCTTAGGAAAGGCACCTAACTCCGATTTTCTCACTCGACTTAGGTGAAAGGGGGTAACTAACTGTGGCCAAACAGACAATTGAATAAACAGTTTGGCGTTCATCAAGAATTCCGGATCCAAGCAAATACAAACTTCATCTTCGGGAGCATCTTCACTGGCTTCTACAGAGAACAGATACAACATTTAGGTTCGGGTTGTTGGCTAAGAATGTAAAGTTTTGGGTTCAATTCCCTAATCGAATATTGCACTCCTGGGAAGTCACTTAACGCCTATTTTCTCACTCGAATCAGGTAAAAAGGGGTCACTTCCTTCGGTTAGGGACGTCCTCTTGGATGGGACGTTTAGGAAGATCTGTGTTTGAGGAGAACGACATTGGTTTTAGGCCACGTTTAAGAACACACCACACTTGTCGAAAAGAGTAGAGGTCCATCCCGATGTAAGTGGATCAAATCTTTCAGTCCGGTATTACGCAACTTGTGCTTACAGTACAAAACTGATGTATTGCGCATTAAGGCGGTTTATCGCTCATGTGAAACAAACAAATAAACACTTTGACATTCATTACAAATGCCAGATCCAAGCAAATACGACATTGCTTGTCTTTGACATCTGGTTTGTTTTATGCTTGTAACTTTTATCTTTTCATTGTTAATTTTTGTGTCAGGGTTAGATACTGTGTCCATATAAAGACAACCTTTCAAGGTGCCATTAAACGCTTTGTTCTACGCTGCATATATTTTGTCAGATGTTTAATTGTTACCACTTCCCACACAGCATCTGTCCTTGGTGCTGAACGCCGGTCAAGCAACATATACAGTCCAACAATTCATGCAGCAGCTGTCGGCGTTGTCGTTGCGTTGTATGTATGTTATCGTCTTAGAGTAAATTTCACCATTTTTGATAGAACGGCTGTCTTTTCTAGCTTTGAAAAGTATTTGTATTTTTTTCATTTCTACTAAAAAGTAATTGTAATGTGTTAACCCGGTGTGAAATGTCTCTTGTGGAACATTGTCTAGCAAATATCAACATTGTTGTCGGTACTACTTAATGTCCTGTATGTATTTCCGTCTGATGACTTCATGTCTCATTACGGACACGCAGCTGACATGCAGGTCACACCTGATGATGCCTGGATATAGATTTTGTCGCAGGTGGAGGGGGGGGGCTAAAACCAGCAATGTATTTATTAAGTTACCTTTATGTCTTATGCACATTCTCTCGCACATGCATAAAGCCTACTATTAGTAAGAGACTTAAGATATCGTCCATTGTATGTGTGTTCAAACTATAGTACCAGTGTAACTATCATGTGAAGGGGTTAAGATGGGTTGGTCGGCATGCCATTCAAGCTTGCGTCCAGTACGTGCCTCTCAGAACAGATCGCTAAGGTACAGTACAAGATATATTGGAATGCACTTTTCATATTAACCTGTAATCTGTTAATCAACGAATTGATTTGTCTGGAACTCTGACATGAGTTTTATCATCTATGCATTCTCGTTCTTCAGGCAGCGTCAGTACTCAAGGTAGCCTGGACGCGAGACTGTTAACAGTGTTGCCAGGGCTTACACAGGCCACCTCCTCGGCTATAGGGCCCACATGCACCCAAGGAAATATTCCCACGGGCCCTCAGGGTGTATTAAACTCTGGGGTGTCTGTGAGAAAAGTTCCTTGGAGGCATACTGGCCTGAAAGCCAATAAGCTGTCATGGGTAGGCCCCAGAAACGGTATCGCATGCATGGTAATCTAAAGGCTTTCATAGATAACCCACACCAACCCTCTTGTTAAACTCCCCTCACCTGTACCTGACGAAGGCGGCTCTTTCTTCCCCAGGTCCCCCTCCACCGTGAAGTCGTCCGACGACGCCGGGCTGAGGAGTTCCACCTCTTCTTCCTTCGTCGTCTTCACCATCTTCAGGACACTTTCTTAACGTTAACTTTTAAGGTGCAAAATCTCAACTTTCTTGTAAGTAGCGCGCTGTGCGATACATACGGGATGCGGGATGCTTTAGAATTTTAGCATGTCGTTATGAACATTCTGTGCCAAATTTCCCGTCTGCTGACTGAGAGGCGACGTGGACAATCGTCTGTGTCCGTCAATACGGCCCGGATCTATCAACAGCGACTGTGCGGGGACAGTCCTAAAATGTCGATATTACACCATAATAAACATCATTTTGCTAAGCCATAACATTGTACAAATAAAGTGGCTTCTCATGACAGAAATCGTTTGCTGCAAATATTCTTCATAACAGCGTGTTCATACCAAGAAGGAAATAATTTATACGAACATTTTTGTGCTAATTCAGATTAAAGCTTGTGGACGAAATGAACTCGTTTATGATTTAAAAAATGACATTTAACGATCCCGACTGGAACAATAAGCACATCGCCCAAGTCTCCCAGCTGTTACACACGCAGCCGATAATCCAGACAATAGGACCGGCGGCCTTTTTTACACCCAGAGAGAAGCTGTCGAAAACAACAAAGCGTCGAGAAACAAGTGGGCTAGGCTTTAGAAAAAACGCGCTTAAAAATTTGCACTGGTTACCCTTTTTTCCCCTTTTCCTGCAGGTCAATTCAACTTAGACAAGCGGTTGCCCCTCTTAACATACATGTATATAATAACAATGTTCTTACATGATAGTCAATATCATCGGTCACGTGACGAGAGAACTCCAAGACGAGACCTAACTTACCTGTCTGAAGACAGAGTACGTTTCGAAAGGTCCTCAAAAGTAGCAACCGTTTTTGTTGTGTAAAAGAGTTAAATGAGTTGTCAAAACAACTTTCTTATTTCACAATCAACATTTGGACTAGTGTCGACATTTTGACAAACTTCTATCTCTGTCTTCCTCACGGCGTAATTCTTCCGTATGCAAGCGCGTAAAAATATTTAAGAACATACATGTATGTATTATGATCCGTTTATTCCCATTCATCACAATCTCATAATATTGATCAACCTTTCTCTACCTAGCTAGGCGCTTTTACCTATAATCGATGGCTTGAATGTCAGACAGCTTACTACGATTTTTGTATTACATGTTTCGCTACCTTGTCTCCGTGCCAAAGTGTTCTGCTTTTGTTAGACAACAACAGAAAGGCTGGATTTTTAGGACATGGATTAAATTCCACGAAGTCTGGTGGCAGAGTTTTCAAAGGTTGATGAATCTTGTGTTATGAATTTCCGGATTTTGTTCTAGATCCTGAGCACGTAGGCAGGCAGGTTCTAGATCCTCAGTCTCGTCCAAAGAAAACACGCTACTCTATTTTCTGTGCACACAAAAAATCCCTGGTTCGAGTACACATGATCGCGCCAGCTGGCCGTAACATCACAGAGGTCCCGTGGTGTAATGGTTAGCACTCTGGACTTTGAATCCAGTGATCCGAGTTCAAATCTCGGCGGGACCTACATGCACGCTCTTATCGCTTGCCAAAGATAATCTATCCATTCTTTTTATAAAGACCAAATGCCATGGATTCCAGAGAATGTCTAGTAGTAGGCATTCTTCATTGTGACAATGGAATCATTTTGAAGACAACATGATAAAGATTCATGGCTACCCTCCATCCGCGTGACAGAACAGCTACCTGACTTAAAGACTACATTCGGTCCGAAACTGACATGGCCTACTTTCATCTCCAAGCAGATGTAAGAACCAACGTTTTACGTTTGATTTTGCAACATTTCAAGTATTGTACTTTTTAACAATTTGCCTCAATCTAGTAGGATTTACTTTGATAATGTTGAAAAACACGCTAAAATACCGAGACCGAGTCGGATCCATCCATCTGCGTAGAGCTTTGCTTTGCATTTTGTTCACACAAGGAGGTTTAAATTTAAACCTCCTTGGTTCACATATATAATGCTATGCAAAATTAAGAGAAGCCGTGCCATAATGTGAAATGTATCGTTCCATATCTTATGTATCGAGTAATGATATTAGAGTACACTAGTATGAATAGTCCGTAGTTGTTAATATTCCATGTTATTTGCCATACATTGTACCTGATGCAATTGTTGTGCAATAAACTTGACTTGCATAAACCGTATAAACTTCCACATACATCGATATAGCTAGATTAACTACATGAATGGGACGTGGCCCTCTTCTATGTAGTCGTTTTATGCTCAGGAGATGGCGTTATTTAGCGTCCAGCTGTTTTGTTTGTTCTGTTCTGTTTGTGAAAACAAATGCGGTTTCAATAGAAGACATCTGCTTGTAGGGGTAATGTCACAGAGGTCCCGTGGTGTAATGGTTAGCACTCTGGACTTTGAATCCAGTGATCCGAGTTCAAATCTCGGCGGGACCTGGAATCATAATAATTGTGTGGTTCATTCTTTTTGAACAAGATCATTAAGAAGTCTTTATTAGCTTTAAAAATTGCGACGCCGTTTAAATTTATAAAAGTAATGTTCCGTTTGGAAACATTTCACGGTTGAAAATAGCCAAGTCAGCATTTTCTTAGAAACCCCTCCAAGCAGTTTTTACACTTCTTTAACAGCCATTACAATATATCATCCCAGTTGATTAGAACAATTGTTCTTCTTTTTCTGGAACCCTTTAACAAGTCTATCTTATAAGCCTGAGAATTACTTATCAACAACGTGTCAAATTTTGGTGCATGCATCGTTTTGGCACACTTTTTGGTATCCACCGAAATGCTACAGCGTCGAATAAACTCAACACAACACTGCTGATCACCCAGTTAGTTCTTAAGTGCCTCCACACTACTTTCTGTATTCTAATCTTTCATTTAACAACGGTGATTTGGAGGATAGCACCATTCAACTTGTTTCTCGCGGGGCCAAGTTTTATAGAACAATAACCATAAGCAGAACATGCTTTGGTCGGTTGAATTACGTACATCAATAACAGAGCAATACATTTAAACTAAAGAAAACTACTTGCATCACACAAGAGACACGAGTTATGAATGAAATATTTTCTTTATTTCTCCAGAGATACACAGCTGTATCCAGCTCCTACTTAGTTACCCCTGTGCAGTACATAACTTCTACACGGTCAAGTTCATTCGCAGTCAGACTATCGAAAGCTACACCCAGCAAAGCGCCAAGGTGGTCACAGTTGGAAACATGATGAAAACAATGTATAATTAAAACCAACGACAGAAATAAGAGAATGTACACATATCAAGTAAATGAAATAAAAGTAACATACTTAAAGGGCACAAGATATTCTTGGCAAATGAGGACACAAAGTGAATTTTCTCTTTTTTCTCCCAAAGGGAAAAGTCTTAAAGAATTTTAGGTGATATTCTTGGGCCAAAGACTTAGTTTGCTTAACTTATAGTATATTCACTCGGAACCCATAGTATTTCTAGATCTATAACTGCTCGTTGACTACTGTTAGCACCTACTAAATATGGTACAGTACATGAAAATCACAAGAATAAGACAAAAAAGACAGAAAGAAAGACAATAATCCCGCAGGGTTAAAGTTTAGAAATTCCCACAGAAAGAAAAGGGTTTTGTTACTGATCAAGTCCAAAATTTTCAATTTTTTTTCATAGTTCCCACAATACTCTATCCCTGGTTAGTTTCAGCGTATAGTCTATTACCGAAGAAGGCATTTTTAGGATCTACCACATTGTTGTTGTTCCAATATTTGTACATGATGACATGTACACTTCCAAACAAGCTTTCCCCCATATACATGTACAGCCAGTTTGTTGATCACAGCATACATTTTCTTGTTTCAGAGGCATGATCATTTTTTATACTGAAGGTTTATGGCATCAGGATTTTCACACTAAGACAGGAGCTATGGCTAATGTAAGAGAGGTGTGCTCACATCAAGAAGTACATATTGCACTGAAGCAGTGTCTCTGGGCAAGGCAAGGAATACAGTTCACATGGACAAAACAGGAACGCACTCCCGCAATCAAGCTGGACAGGAAGTTGAAATACATACATGACCACTTTATGATAGGAGATGGCCACATGTAGATAAAAACCAACATGCAGAACGCTTCATGCTAATGAATACTTGATCGCGGACTGGTGGTAATTATGAGCCAAACATTTTTCATTCTCATTTCGCCAAAGATGTTTTGATTTGCATTTCAAGACAAGTTTTCAAGTTAGTTTGCAAGTGTAGCAAAGACGTTAGTGCAGTTACTCAGAATACAATTGAAAGTGAAGTATAAAATCTCGTAATACACCACCCACCATAAAGCAGTACATACAGATTAGCATTACATAGTAGAAAAAAAGAGTGCTGTGTTCACTTGGCAATCTCATGTCTCATATCTCGTTTCTACCTTCAAAGAAGACTGACAGCAAAAAGAAGGAGACTTTCAGTATACAGATCACAAAGTGTATGTTTCCAAATTCATTGCGGACATAGCATAATGGGGAAACAGTCACTTAAACTTCATTTGTTCAGGCTGTGGTAAGGAAACGACAGCAAATATTTAAAGATTTACAGTTGTTAGCATATCCCTACATAAGGTTGCAAGGTTAGACAAATTCTACAACCCCCTCCTGCTTAATGGCATGGCCCATCATCACCATCTTTGGGTGGGTCTACTGGTAAAAGAAGGGGTGGTAAGCATTGCTGGTGAAGAGATTAGTCCTATACATTTTGATGTAAGTTATAGCTTCAGTCACACAATCATGCAAAACGCTAGTTAACACTTTAAAACTCATGCATGCGCTCAGCCATACTATCTGTCCAGTTGCATTATACCCAGTATCACTCATTGCCTCACAAAAATTATTCTTTTTTCAGCTTTTCAAAAAGAAAATCAACTTTCTTGTTGCTTTTTGCCACCAATTGTAAACAATACTAGATCTTGGACCAAGCTCGTCTAAACCGTGATAATACACTTGCTGTATCACTACTAGTACACAAATTTGACAATAACCCCTGACTACCAACATTCAAAAAGTACCTTCATCTCTTTTTTATTTCTTTTTAATCCTTTTTTTCGCTCAAATTTTTTTTATGGGTTCTTTTGTACTTCAGCTAAAAAAGAAATTTGAAGATACTGAAGTTTTTTTCTGGGCATCCAAATATGATCACATTAATCGTTTTTCACGGATGCCCTTAAAAGGTACCATATCGCAATACGCGGCATATGCAACTGGACGGGACCCGTCGCTAGAGGTCTTCGTCATCCTCTTCGTTATGTACGCTACTATCGTGTCCCAGCGGCAGCGGTTGCGCCGCCGCCATGTTTGCTGGGAAGAGTTGTTGCCTGACGGAATTTGTCGGTTGAATCTGTGAAGAAGGGGAAATGAGAAACCAAGTTAGAAGAGGGAAATGAGAAACCAAGTTGAAAAAGGCAATCAGGTGGTAGACTATGCATTAATAAATGAATTACAATTAGACAACGCTTACACTGTGCAAATATGTTAAAACATTAGAGGATGCTTAGATATTAGAAACTTAAGTGTTACACCTTGTTACTACAAATGTAGATTATATATCTAGCTAGCTTTGTGTTTCTATAGTTAGTAGAAGACCCTATGAGAGTCCCGGTACATTTCTTGTGTCAAAAATTTCAAATTTTGAAGAGGGCAGCTTGCACAAAAAATTGTTATCCCTTATCAAAGTTCCTTTCAGCTCCTACGACGAATGTGAATTACAACTCTGCCAAGTGTTTTTTTAACAACTTTTAGACCGAGATAATCATAAGCCTACCTGAAATATAGGAACAGTACTGGGGATAGGTGAGCAGAACATCTGTGCCGCTCCACCCTGCAGCCCGAAAGGCTCGTGGCTCTCCCCTGCGCCCTGACTGGTCGGACTACAACCATTCACAGTCCTTTCCCCTACCCTAACTGTCGAGCCTGGAAACTCTGCTGGACTGCCGAACGCTAAATGTGACGGTTGCTGTGATTGGGTGCTAGGTACTACTGCATTCTGTGACGCCACCTCCGATTGGTGGTTTTGAACCGGACTGCCGAAATGTTGTTGGTGTGGTAGAGACTCTGATGGGCCAGTCTTGACGGGGCTGTTAAAGGGGCTTTGAGGCAAGGCTCCCGATTGGTGGGGACTGCCAAACAGAGTTTGTGGCTGGTCATTTGATTGGCTACCGGGAGGGGGTCTCCCAAAGGGGTTTTCAGCACCCTGAAGCGGTAGTGAGGTGGCGAGGTCAGCTCCCATGGAGGACATCTGTTGCGTAACAGCCAGGAGGCCGTTTTCTTCCACAGTCAGGATCACCCAGATGATTTCTGAAAAACATAAAAGGGCGAGGATCATCACAAACATGTATGATGAAATTGAAACAACACCCAGACAATTTCTAACAAGCACAAACATACACACCAAAAATCAAAACAAAAACTAAAATATCACGTAATGTCAAGTCCAGGTGCACAAAGCTTTGGACAGTAAATTTAAGTTGGACTGAAGCTGTCTGATTCCCACCAAAAAGGTTTCACAAGTACATGTACGACACATGCTCTTCTTTCAAATGGCAATGGCAACGTGACTCATTGCTCCAAAGATTAAAACTGTCCTTTCCCACAGCACTAATAAATTGCATTTCTGAGATTCAACGCAGCAATTAATGACATTAGTGTTTGGTGGTGCAGATTACAATTAATCGGTTGCCTTTGGTCTCCAAACATGTTTTTGTGTTACCATAAAGTACATGTGTATAAAGAAATAGTGCATGTACTGCAACCACAAAAGCAAATTTTCTCATAAGAGTCAAGCATAATTATAACCAACCTGACTTGAGCATTGTTGTGTAACATACTTTTGTGAATGAGCATGCACTCAACTATCACCACCTCAAATTTCTTCATTAGGGTTTCAATCAACCCTTAAATCAAAACACAAGTTCTAAGTAATGTCGGGTTGAAGCGAAAATGAGCTACATGAATGAGATCCGTTGCCGCTTGTGCTTGTAATTTATACTTAACCCTTGTCCTGCTGGACTTTTTTTACCCTATAGTAGTCCCTGTGCTGGGCTTTTTTTACCCTTTTTAAAGGAGGGGTACTGCTTTAACTTTGCTATTTTTTTAATACTTTGCCCACAAATAACTCTATAAAGTTATATATCAATACAAAGCTAAGAGTCTCTACTTTTCAGAAATATATTGAAAATGTTGCCTGCACCTACCTGTATTGATTGATAATGGCAATAAATCAATAAAAAGCCCTTTTTTCAATAACCTTTTGTATTGAAGTATCTGAACCATATAAAAAGTACCAATATCAAAGCTGCAGCATTCCTGACACATCCTGACAACATCAGAGCTATATCTATGATGAAGAAGTTCACCCAGGTATCTCAGCAGGTAGGTTTATGACCATACAATGTCCACGGTGCTGAACTGGCTTTTCTGTAGAAAACCTGAGCCATCTAGAATTAGTATACTTCTTTCTTTACCTCTATTACAATCACTTTCCTACACATCAGCTGAAAGCTTACAACAGGTATTATCTTTGGAATTCCAAACAAAGTAATATCATTGAATACAAAGGTAATAAAGATACAAAAGGCAATAAAAAGTACATTATTCCACAAAGTTTCTATATACTGCTGCATAGCACCAACACAGAGGTCTCTACCAAGACTACAATGTTGCTGACCAGTCCTGGCAACATCAGAATGATACATGTGAAGAAGTAAAATACACAGGTATTGTAACAGGTGAGTACATGTATATGGTTGTAGACTGCCCTTGGTGCTGAACTCACTTTTGAGCAAAATCTACACCCTCATACAGAACAGTACACTTCATGCTGTAGCCATAGAACAATTGACATTCTAGCTTTCTATACATGAGTGGAAAGCTTATAGTCTAAACTTTCTTGTCATATCAACATACAGTTGTTACAATCTATACTGAAGGCTATATTATAATAAAGACATAAAAAGCAATAAAAAGTACATTATTCCACTATGCTTTCATATGCCTTTGTATAGCATCAATACACAGGTTTCTACGAAGACTACAAAGTTTCTGACCAGTTTTGACAACATCAGAATAATATATCGTATTATATGTAAAGAAATACGAATTGCAGATATTATAACAGGTGAGTATATGGCTATCAAAGTCTGAGACTGGTCAGCCCCACAATAGAAATTATGCACCACTTCCCCGCCAGCGACCACGTCCACTACCTCCCCGGGCACGCCCACGCCGTCCTCGGTAAGTGCCCCGAGCTCTTCCAGGGCTAAAGGTAGCGTCAGCGCCGCTTTCAAGTTCATCAGCAACGTGTAAGGGTCCCTCTCCGCTTGCCCCGACATGTCTTCGAGGCCGATGTTGTGACTCCCCGTCTTCGCCAGAACTGTCACTGATTTCAGCGGAATTTTCACTTGATAAAGGATATTCCACCACTGAATCGTTCGTGAAAATGTCCTCTAGAACGTCTTCGACCGTGTACCGATCCATTTTGGCGTTTAAACACCGATATTGCCGCCAGAAACACGGAAAATATCTCTCCGAAAACATACCAGCAGACGACGCACCATGATGGCCGCCTCATTAACATATGGCCTCATTAACATATCACGCATGCGTCTTGGAACGAATTGCGCAACAATAATTTTGACCCTTGACCCCGACGATGTGGCAACACTATGTTACTTCCGGGTTTCGGGGGTTACGCCGGAGTGGGACGCGTTCGTGCCGGAAATACCCCCAGCGCCTATATATAGGCGGTCCGCAGGACCCGCACATTATGCGTAGCGCCTATATATAGGCGGTCCGCAGGACAAGGGTTAACATACATACATGTACCTGTTGTATATAGAATCTAGTGCATAGGTTGTACTAGATTTATGTACATGTGAGTAGCCAGTAATCTTATACAATGCTTTGCCTCACATTGTACATGGTACAATTATTGTGCAATATTATTTGATGTGACTACCAGAACCCAAAACACTCCTGTAAATGCATTGAAGTTCGCATGGTTTTTATTTCGCGGAAGGGAGAAAATGGACTGTTTGCGGCGGTTTTAAGTTCGCGTTTGAAACAATAGTAGCGCTACAGTCATAGGTGGGCAAAAAGATTCGCAGTGGTTTTAGGTTCGCGCTGAAAGTGCACCGCGAAAACCGCGTACATAAAACCACCGCAAACCTTTCTGCACTTACAGTATCTCATTAAGTCAGTTTATTTGTTGTACATTGTAGCATAAAGCTGTGTACAACAGAAGGCATTCCCACGCTTGGTTGGGTATGTCAGATCATGTTCCATGGGCTCACTCATCCGCATAATGAATTGTGTGTCAACATGTCGCATCATGTAAATGCCACTGATCAAGTCTTAACTGGTTAACTCAAAGTTGACATCAACATTACTACATGATCATGACCATCGAGGTCCATGTCAGTAAAAATTACACAGGCACTGGGTCAGGGTGATTCATTCATAGCTTCCATGTTTCAGGAACATAAACCATTCTACTCGTACTGGTAGTTGATACTGCATTTTGTTTTCTTTAAATTTTTGGGGGGTGATCAAAGCTGAACTGTTATTTGTGTTACAGAAGCAGTGGATTGATCACTCTTTGACAAATACTGGAGCTGGACAGTTAAAAATTTGGGCAAGTCCAATTTTTGTGTTGGAAGGTACAGTTCGACTTCAGAATGATTCCTCCAAACTTTCAGGCCAATGCTACTATTGTTGCTCTTTACTCAAGTCAAGTCAAATTGTACTTGCACAACAATAGGTAGCGTGCGTAGTCCAGTGGAACCAGAAACCATGAGCTCGATCCAGGCTGTGTCGCTCACCCGACATGCGCACTACTGGAAAGGGCTGGAGTCCTTAGGATGGGACGTTAAGCTGTGGTCCACTGTTAATTGTGCTTGTCGAAAAGAGCTAGGGGAATTTCCCCGGTACAATGAGCATCCGTCTTCTCTGTCACAACCAAGGGAGGAATGGCACTTTCCTTACTTTTATTTAGTTATGTTTTAGTCCTACCACCCATCCTTGGGCATACTAGCAGGTCACAGACTAGACCCCTCCATGCTATACACCATACATGTCAGGGATCTCCCCAGAAATATAGAGCAGGATGCATGGGGGGAGGGTGCCAGGCACAGGATACATGTGGTGAGGGGGTACGTTTGGAGGGTTGGAGGGGGGGGACGCACACCTCTCAAAAGGAGAGCGGCTGTTGCATTTTGCCTTTTTCAGACATAATGGAAGTCATTTCCTGCAACTTCAGCATTACATCTGAAATTTCTAGTTTTGAGCAAAATTACATGCTTTGCTGGGTAAATACTGGAAAAAATACCATAACTTTGAAAATCAACAGGATGGAGGAGCGCCACTGTTCCATTCTTTAGGGAGATCCCTGCATGTGTTTGGTGTTATATATCACAGGTATAACCCACCTCCAAAGTACAGGTTAGCGGGGGTGCACATTCTCCACTGCCCGTGGTACACCCCGGCGTGGGACGGGCTGACCATGTTCACGCTCACGTCCGTGATGCCCCGGGGGTCGAGGGAGTCGACCAGGACTCTGTCGTTGGGGCCGAGACGCTCGCCCGCCAGGAACCTGAGACACGAGCCCGCGGGCCAGGGCTCCTCACCTGTGGAGAGGATGCAATGACTGAATAGCTACAGGCCTACAGCAATGGATTTTGTACCGGTGTTGATGAGCCTGTATAGATGCAGCACAACAGGTTTGCAAGCACAAGGGAGCTGCTCATATTGCTGTACATGTACACATTGAAGTGAGATACATAAATACAGAGTTTATGCATGAACTTCCATACATGTACTAGTACCTGACTACTAGTATACAATAGTTCAACGAAGATTTTAGGACATTTTGTATGTGGCTGACTAGAGCTGATTTTAAGCGATTTAATAGAAGCAACTTGCAAATATTTTTGGCAGAGGCACAAAATACATGTGTACTCCATCAGTCAATGAGCTGAAAGGTGTAACCGATCAAACTGGAAAACAAAACTCTACCAGGGGGAGCTTCTGGCATCAGCCTTGGGCATCAAACCTCCGCACATAAAAGAACCCGACACGCATATCGAGAAGATTAGGGCTGCCCTGGTGTGCTTGGCTAAAATATGAGCTGTAGCGAAGGCACATTGCACTACTGGCTACATGTACGTGAAAAGGCATCATACTTCACCTCAGTTGAGGATGACAATAGAAGAAGGTAGTCTAAAGCAGATATAATGTCCTACCTGAGTTCTGTATTCTCCATGTTTTGACAAACTGTGTGTCAGGTGGGACGGACTCCCCCTCTCCTATCGTGATGTCGGCCACGAACGACATGTTCGGCAGCGGCTGGCGCGGCGTCTCCAGGTCATAGAACGCACCGACGGCTGCTTGGAGGTTCCTGAAGACACAATGAAGTAGTTTCACATACATAATACAACTTCAAGTGCACAACATAGTGTACTTGGGTTTCTCCCAAGGGTATAACAGTGCTATAAGAGGGTGCATAGCAGGTGCATTAGGATTAGCATCTGATGCTTGCCCGCTTACTTACTTAGAGATTACATTTTGAGATGATGTTGCCTAGTTTCTCTATCGGTTACTGTTTACATATGAAGCTGTAGGAAGCTTAGATACCATAAATCTTCATGTGAGTTCACTGTACACAAGTTTCACCAAAATTTAATTGTTTCCTGCATCCCAAGTTTCAGCGTTATACCACAACAAATTTCCTGGACATGAAGGCTCACACAGGACTTTGTTCAATATCAGACAGAAGTAAACACAGACATTATCATGTTACCTTCGCCAAGGTTATGTTTTCAATTCGGGTGCCATTTATTTGTAATTGGCTGTGTGTTGTTTCCACCAGAACTTGTTTATTCATGAGAAACTGAAATCGGCCTGCAGGTCACTTTTCATTGGTGTTTACAGCTGTTCCATTCCTCTACATATTCATAATTTTGTGCTGTAGCCGAACAAAACAGTTTTATCACCTTTAGCTGCTAACTCATTTCAAAAGGGGTTGGGCCTTACCCATAACAAGAGGACTGAAATATGCAGCCACACCTTTTTGGGGATCCTTTCTGAGTTTCAGTTTTGGTGAGGTGGACAGTTTGGCTATCTGGTTACCATTGGTGACCACTGCATTTGTGACACAACAGTCCCAAAAACATGGCAAAATAACAACATACCATATGGATACATTTTTCTCTTCCTTTCGACACATGTGACCCACATATTATGTTTCCATCCTTCCTCTTCGAATTTGTTTTCGTCCCAGTTTAAAGCCCCCCTCCCACTTCCCAAATGGCCATCCAACAAACTACATCTTCGCTGTGCATATAGATGGACGGTAAATATGTTAATTACTCCCCATGGACTTCTCTGCCGTTAGAAAAACAAGGCAACAAATGTTGTATCGCGACACGTCACCGACCCTTTCCCGTTCGGAGGGATTTGTGCCGAATTTACACGTACCAGTTGTTCATATCGAGGAAAAATGCACAAGCGGACGGGTTGAGCTGGTAGTTGACCAGTTTCTGCAGCTCGGCCACTAAAACCTCCCTGTCCGTGGTGCCCATGGCGCTGAACTTCTGCATGAAATCAGCCTCCAGGTCCTGATCTACCTCCATCCTCGGCCGATCCGTCCTCCGATAGGTGGAAAAGCGGTAAAATCGGGTTGAATCAGCCCCGAGTGAGACCAAAACATTGAGTAGGAGTCATTCTGTAACGCTCCGAGCTGTCATCATGACGTCATCAGAGCAGCACTGCGCACGCGCGCTGCGGGGCATGGTGGGTAATGTTACCCACAAGTCACCGCGAGATGTCACCTCTGACCTCTCACTGATATCCAAAACATTCTCACGACATCAGCTGTTCTTCTGCGGTTTTCGTACAATTCCTCCGTTCTTTCGACGCTCCAGTGGTTCATTTCTCCTCACTGAGGTAGCACACACACCAGGGAGCGCTCAGGACGACAGGACAGCTGACAATGTCGTCCGATCGCGTCATAAACAGCCTGAGATTCAACCAGGACCACGGTGAGAATCATCATGTACCTTCTGTTGTTTTGGAGGAAAGAAAGTAATCTCCAAGCAGATGTGAGGATCCGGTCGGTGTTTTACGCCTGATTTTGCAACAATAAGTACTCTTTTCTAGTTCGTGTATTGTGTTTTTCATAACTAGATACAATACTAAAAAAGAGTGTTGCAAAACCAAGCATAAAGTACAGAGACGGTTCCTTAAAAAAAAAAAAGTTACATCTGCTTGGAGATTAGAAAGAAAGTGCCACAGTTGATTCTAGTCAAAAGCATAACTTTTATCAAGTAGCCACGGTGACTCTGGTGGGAAGACGTGTTTACTTGTATATTATACAGTGTCTTCCAACAGAGGAATACACTGTATAATATACTGGTAAACACGTGTTCCCACCAGACTCAGTTGCCACGGCTATACTTTTATGTAGTCTGTGTGACTCCGGTAGACTTGATAATTGCCCCCTGGATCTATCAACCTTTAGCACTCTGAAGTAGCTGTTAACCACCCATTCCCTATAATCTGGTTATGATTAGTTCCAGAGTTAGGCAGCAGGGAGAAGGTTAAAGGCTACTTCATTGTTTGTTCCCCTCAGGTTGCTTCACCTGTGCCATGGACGACGGGTTCAGACTCTACAATGTGGAGCCGCTGGTGGAGAAACTCAGTCTGGGTGGGTACGGATCCAGGATGTTCCTGTCAAATATAGGAGTGACAGAGGCACTTCACTGCACATTTGCACTTTTGACAGGATGTTCTTCGTCTTCTCTGTGCTGCTACCTTTAACATACATGTACTAAGCTTGCAAATTGACCGCTCTGCCCTCTGAGCTGTTGCTGTGTCAATCAATCAATCAATCAATGATGATGAATCAATCAATCAATTAACCGTTCAATGGTTTTATTCACTAATTTGCTTTGAGTGGACATTTGCTGTTTCAAAGGTATTCCTATGCATCCTTTCAATAAGACTTTTCCACTATTGACAGGATGTTCCTGTCAATAGCAATGTTTTCTCCCTAGTGTCTCTTTCTCAATCTAGTGTAGTGTACCTAAAGCTTGTTATGTTATTTTCTCCCCCAGCCCATAACGAGGTTGGGAGCGTGTCCCAGGTAGAGATGCTGCACAGATGTAATGTAGTGGCTGTTGTCGGGGGAGGGAACAAACCTAAGTTTGCTGAAAATACAGGTGGGTATGATGATCTCTCAATCTCTCTCTCTCTCTCTCTCTCTCTCTCTCTCTCTCTCTCTCTCTCTTCTCTCTCTCTCTCTCTCTCTCTCTCTCAATCCCTCTCCCTCCCTATCTCTTTTACTCTCTCTCAATCCCTATCTCGCTCTCGCATTCTCTTCCTCTCACTTTCTCTTTCTCTCCCTCTTGTTTTCTTTGCCAAATTCACTTTATATATTTTTTCTCTCTCTCCCTCTTACTGTCTCTTCCTCTTTCTTTATCTCTCTCTCCATCTTGCCTTGTCTTCCGCTCTGTCTTTCATAAATGTTCTGTATTCATTTTTCAACATAAGAATGCTGAGAAGGAAAACTTTATAATCAATGTGATGTGCTTGTTATGTGTTCTCCAGTGCTGATCTGGGATGACAAGCAGAAGAAGTTTGTGATCGAGCTGACCTTCACCCAGCCTGTTACTGCTGTCAGACTTAGGAGGAACAAGTCAGTCTTTTAAGCTTTACGCAGTATCATTATTTTTGTGATACTATAGAATAAGTTACTCCAACAGAACAAAGAGTATTAAAGCAGATCAAACAATGTTTTGTTATTTCTTCTCAGTGAACTTCAGTAAAGATGCAAACCCCAAATGTTGTTGATTTTTGTTGTTGAATCTGTCATTTACTTACAAAAAGACAAAATATATAGACATCAGTTCCATTTATTTCAGTTCAGATTTTTGGGACAGATGGGATGGAATTTTTGTCAGTCCCAACAAGGAAATTTGCCTCCCGATACTTTGAGAGGAGTACTGGAAGAAAACTAACCAAACTTTGTAAAACAATCTGTATTGATGGGATGTCCCTGTAGCAGGTAGCAGCTTCGCAGTTGAGCCTCCTGTTTCCAATTAGTTGGATTCGAGAGACCCCAGATCGAATCCCGGGAAGAGTATCCTTGTCGGAGCTGCACTGTCTTTCAGAAGAGACGAAAAATGGGGGTGCCTTGAGCTCGTTACAACAGCCTCATTACACACATGGGTACCTACTGGCTGAAGTAATACAACCTGGTGAAATGTATTGTTTCCCTCCAGGATCATAGTCGCAGTGCGCAGCAGGATCTTCGTGTTCCGTTACCCCGACAACACCAGTAAGCTGTTTGAGTTCGACACCAGGGACAATCCCAGAGGTGAGGCGGTCCATGCACTCCCTAATTCACTAATACCTAAGGAACCATCAGCTGTCACTTTTTTCTACTTACTGTACTTAAAAACTTTGTAATGCAAACTCCACTGTCCTGGGCTGTAATGGCTTTCGGCTGGCAGCAGATGTTGGGCAGGCCGCTATAAATGCCTGACAGCCTAGATGTTGTAAGTAGTGTTGCAGATATTGTCATTCAATTTCTATCTGTAGCTGGTCATACAAGAGACAAAACTTTTCCCTCTATTGATAGGCTGATAAATGTGATTGAGTGTATACATGGTTCTAACCTGGTATACTTGACCCAAGGACATCTACACAATGCCCATGTATATATGACGTCCTTGCTTGACATTACCTAGAAAAAACGAATCCTTTATTGTCAAGTTGATAATTTCTATACTCCCCCCTCCAGGTCTAGTGGAAGTGTCCCCCAGCACGGATCACCAGATCATGGTGTTCCCTGCACACAAGTGCGGCAGTCTGCAGATTGTGGTCAGTACAAGCTTATTTTTGCCATTCAACCAGTCACACAAAGTAAAGTGGAAACATTTGGTGAAGGAGCTTTAGTTTTGCAAATTCTAATGTAGATGTGTAAAATCTATCCACCAAGTCACTAGAGACAACAGATAGTGGATGCCATCTGAAACGTCTGAACGTTAACGTTTACAAATCTTATCCAGCTGCTCAGGTAACTTTTGCATTTTGTATCTTATCATGTCCTGTATGTCTAATCTTCATCAACATATCCCAGCCATCATAATGGTTACCAGTAAGAATTTTTTTTTTTTTATCAAAGAAATCCTGGATTGAGTGTGTCAAGAAAAGACATCACAGAGTGCGGCCTCACCAACGTGGGCCCGCTGGACAGAGCCGCTTGGAGGCGCTGTGTGAAGACTGGCCGACTGCTGCCTACCCCTGCGTCAGGGAACCCCGAAGCAGTATAATCTAATACTGGATACTACTACTTCTACTACTACATCATCTTTTTCTTCGTTTCTGTCCAGGACATTGCTACGACAGAGGAGAACATCTCCAGCTCCCCCGTCACCCTGACAGCGCACCAGTCAGAGATCGCCTGCATAGCTGTCAATCAGCAGGGAACCAAACTGGCCTCCGCCTCCAAAAAGGTCAGCTGTACATTTGTCAGTGCCGTGATGTTATGTAATATAGCCTGTGTTTACACAGTCTCTCGCTGGCTGGGGTTAATGACCCCCTCCCCCTGGGGGTGATAACTGTCGGGCTGGCTGCTAGAAGTGCGATTCAGTCAGGCTTATACTTTGTAATATAGCGCATATTAGAATGCTGATTCTGATAAAACTACACTGTGCATGACTGTCCGTATGACTAATCATGTACAAATCTATGCAAGACCGCAGAAGTTAGGCTGTCCCTTGCCCTTGAGACAAACTCCTTCACCACACCCCTTAATGACTAATCTGGAAGAATGTCTGTATCTGTATAGCCTGTATAACCAGCCTTCGGCGTAACACACCAGTTTTGCAGGCACGCGGCGCAGCAGCAGCTTGTTATATTACACTGACAGCCTGTCACACCTAACTTTTGCACATATGACTGCAACCGTTCTTCAAAGCTATTTGGTGAAGGTGTTCCTATAGTATTTGATAACAACGCGTTCCATTCTACTATAATGGTTCTCAGGAAGTCGAATTTTTGAACATTTTTGAAGATATCTGTGGCAAAACGTATAGCATCAGGAACACAGTTAGGGAAGACAGGCTGGGATTAGGAATAGAGAGGAGAGGACACAAGTTTGCTGTTATAAAAGATCTTTTCCATCAGCCATGACCATTCCTGTCTGTCTTCCCTGACAATCTTTTTTTTCTGATGGAATGATAGCTTTACCATATAGACACTGACTTAGTTTATTTGTTATGTCAAAGGGTATTTTCTCATGTTGAGTTCGAGTTGAGTTTTATTTAGATCCCCAATTCCCATACACTACAGATAAACATAGATATATCCCAAATCGTTGCGGTTACCAGAAGAGAAGAACCAAACTTCGAAGTAGTGAAGAAAATGACTGAGGATAGAGCAGTTTGGAGAGCGTTCATAGCGAGGCTGACAACTTACAGGCCGTTGGCCTACATATGTAAAAGCATCAGGGTGAGAGAGGTGAGAGGATATACCATATGTAAGTGAGTGATGTACCATACTGCAATAGAACAGCATTTTCTTGTTCAACCCAGGGTACCTTGATCCGCATCTGGGACGCCCAGACTAAAAAGATGCTGCATGAGTTGAGGAGAGGTTCGGACCCTGCCACTCTGTACTGGTGAGTTATGCTCTGATGAGTTCTTTAAATTTGAACACCTTTAGTACAGAGGTTTCTCAAAGTGCATGTCAAATAAGCTAAGCTTGAGGGTGGCTTAGGTGATTTTGTGGTCAGGGCTGTTGGCTTTTAATTTAAAGGCTCTGTATTTGAACCCAACTGTTGTGCCCTTGGGAAAGGCACTTTACACCTATTTCCTCCCTTGACTCAGGTGAAAATGAGTACCTAGCTTTGGTTAGGGACGTATTCTCGGATTGGACATAAAACCGTGGGTCCCGTGTTTGACACTTACATGCAAGCACATTAAAGAACCCACCACACTTATCGAAAAGATTAGGGGTCCATCACAATGTGAATATATCAAAGACTGGTCTTATGCAGCTTGTACTTACTTTACAAGAGTTGTGCCCAAAAGCAGTTTACTGGGTATGTAGAACAAACAAGCTCCCCTTCCAGCTGTGTGATGAAATTCATGTTGGATAAGGGTAAGATTTTGTGTTGAAGAAGTCCCCCGTTCCTCCCTTGCAGCATCACCTTCAGCCATGACAGCTCGTACCTGTGTGCGTCCAGCGACAAGGGAACCATCCACATCTTCGCTCTGAAGGACACCTCGCTCAACAAGAGATCAACGTATGTAATATGAATGTTCTTTTATAATGCCAAACTTCATTTGGAAGACAGTGACCCTATATCTCATGTTACACGTAGAGAGACGAAAACACAGCAAATGGTCCATTCTTTTTAAAAGTTTTTTTCAGAAGAATTGTGAAACTCTAATTAAGTAACCAAGAAACTACACTGTCCCGACTTGGCATGTTTTCTTGCCATTGACGTAACACAAAGTTAAATGTGTGTCTCTGTTTCAAAGTCTCAGTAGTGTCAATTGTATCATGTCAATGATCAAATCATGTGATTGCTTAACCCTCTTCTTTCTGAGCTGTCACTGAATCAGCTACACATCCATGATCGGGGTATGAGTGCATCCTAAGGCCACACCAATTTAATTTCTTGGTTAACAGATTTTTATTTTTAATTTTAGCTACAAAAAAAATCATGAAAACAGAAGGATGAGGTGAAAACTGGTACCTGACCCTGTTCACTCGCTGAAACTGTGTGCACCAAAGTAAAAAAATTCCTCTGAGATTCTGTTTTCATGTTGTTTTTCCAATCTAGCATTTTTTTAAATAATTTTTTTTCTTTCATTCCGTTAACCAAGAAAATAAATTGGTGTGGCCTAAGCAGGGAGAAGGTTGATTGAATTTTGACTGTTTTTCCCCCTGCAGCCTGCGTAAAGTAGGATTTCTGGGCCAGTATGTGGAGTCCCAGTGGGGCCTGGCTAACTTCACCGTTCCGCCGGAGTGTGCCTGTATCTGTGCGTTTGGACCCAACTCCTCAGTTATAGGTCAGTACAAACATAACTACATGTTACACCTTTCACGCTTACATTCTTTCAACGAATCGATTCTAGTCACTTCCAGCAGTTCCTACTAGCCTTCTATCTAAACACATTTTTTTAGTTAGTTTGTGAACTTTGCAAACATTGGACATAACAGTTCACCCTTTAATAGATATGACCTCTGACCTCTGAACGCACTTGCTTATTTTATCTTGTGTATATAATAGCAAGTCAACGATGTTAAATTGTAAAATCGACTTAATAATTGATAGTAACATTGTGTAAGTAGTGATGTGTAAATTGCCATTGCCATGTACTCGTCTGTCCCTAACTGTTGACTCTCAAACATCAGCTGTGCTGCCTCGAGAGTCAGTGTAGTGTACTGTGACATTTGACAATAAATAAAATTTAAAAAATAACTACATGTACTTCCACCTCGGTGCTTTAAAAATAATATCTCCTGAAACATAATTTGTATTATAGTTGGTTTGTGAACACAGTGACTTCGTAAAAACCTATGAAGGTATTTCAGAATCTGTTTTTTTTCTCCGCAAGGGCAGGCCTTGGCCAAGAAACTTATCAAATTTTGGAAAAGATCTTGATCCATAATATACTTAAACAGGCCTAGGGGGAATTTTACCTACTTTGTTTGGGGTTTTCCCCCCAGGGCTCATTGAAAATCACCAGCTGGCAACATGATTCCCCTGGTGAAATAAAATAAACAAACAAACAAACAAATCACAAGCATGATGTTGGCTGTTGTCATCTTGTTCTCCCAGTCTAGGTTCAGGTTATTTTTACTTATTTTGGATTAGGAAATACAATAAACCAAGGCAATGAATCGAAATGGCCTTGTCACACACTTTTCTCTCCAACAGCCCTTTCTAAGCTGCTTGAATGTTCAGCTAACAGTTCTACTGTTTTCTCCCAGCCATCTGTGTGGACGGTACCTTCCATAAGTACGTCTTCACACCGGAGGGAAACTGCAACAGAGAGGCTTACGACGTCTTCTTGGACGTAGGCGATGACACTCACTTCTAGACACTGATATAGCTTACATATGAATGTATAACAGAGTAGAGATTTCAATCTTGCAGAGTCAATGCTAGGAATGTGTAAGGGAGGTTTCCCACTTATATGAGTTTCAAAGCAATTAATTGATCTAAAGTGGATTGAATCGAAGTTGACTGTCTTTTAAGAGGATATCTTAAAATTTACAGACTCTAATCAGAATTTCTACTGTCGGAGAGATTCAACAATTCTGATTGAAATCTCTACCCTGACAATATATTATATAGCGTTATATACATAAACACCAAAACTTGTATATACACTGATGAATGTTAGTTTGCTAAGTGTAAAGACTGAATGTCTATTATTTATTTGCCATTTTGTAAAGTTTTATCTAATTCTGTAAATATCTTATCTAATTTGTATGTCAGTTTTTTTCCAACAACTGCAATGTGAGATGACTTTTTGCTGCAATCCTTTTAACCTTCTCCCTGCTGCCTAACTCTGTAACCAATAGAGATCTGGGTGCCAAATGGCTACGTCAGTGTGCTAAAGGTTAAATTAAGTAAATGTGGAACAAGCCAAGTACATGTGTAACTGAATCAATCATTCAATGTCTTTTTTTTCTTTAACTTGCAAAACATAAAGATATGTATAAATATTGGTCCCTTTAGGACTTTGGTCCATTCACCTTGAATATGTACTGCAATACATAGAAATACATGTAAGATGCCTTACAACTGACCTGTCTTACTGTTTATAATCTCAAAGCAAATACATGAACCAGAACTGCATTAACCCTATCCAGACTGGGCTTTTTTGGTATATCTGGGACTGGGGGGGGGGGGGGGGGGGGGCTGATTCGGCCCCCCCTCATAATTTCCGAACGGTATGATGTATCATCACCAAATTTGCAGGGAGTGATATTCACGTCAAGTTTTATAATTCCTGTAATTTTGGTGACGTTATGACATAATATGACGTAATTATGACGTCATTGATGTGATTTTATTGGCTAAATAGGGAATTCCCGTAATATCTAAAGGTATTAAACAAAACGGTTTGTATTATTCATTTTAAGGTATGCAAGGCATACAACGTCAATGGTAAGTACGTTGACGTCAAAATGACGCCATAGAGTGACGTCATGTGTTGTTAGCGATCCCTTGGGATCCGCCATCTTGGATCGGCCATTTTGAAATTTTTAAAAATCCTTTTTTTCCACTTATGACCCCAAAGGACACTGAAAATAGACTAGAAACGTTAATTTAAATGTTTCTGATAAAGAAAATATCAGGTATTGACGATTTTAAAGGCAAAAAAGACTGCTGATACCTGAAATAGTGATAAAGTCCGCCATCTTGAATTTTGACTGATTACGTCATCAAATTAGCATAAATTATGAATATTAAATCAGGAAAGTTACATCTAATTACATATAATGTTATACATGTAGGAAAACTAGTGTAGTTGTGCAAGAAAACCTGAGAAATATCATTGTTTTAAAAAGATTAATGATTTTTGCATAAAATGCCTGTCAGAAACCCGTTGCCATGGCAACATAAAAAATGATAAACTTTAACCATTAGTATAAAATTGTTTCCAACAAAATTTTAAGAAAAGTCACCAAGTTTGGTAGTCGTAGCATACATCGTTTGGCAGTAATACGGTGTCAAAGTTGCCGCGGGCACTTTTAGCCCCCCCCCCCCCCCCCCCCCCCCCC
Organism: Branchiostoma lanceolatum; assembly: GCA_035149815.1. NCBI lineage: Eukaryota > Metazoa > Chordata > Leptocardii > Amphioxiformes > Branchiostomatidae > Branchiostoma > Branchiostoma lanceolatum. The sequence goes on along the minus strand of CM068868.1, from coordinate 3,673,431 downwards.
CAGTCTGGATAGGGTTAAATGAAAAGCATCATCATGGTCTTTCTTGCAACAAGAGTCATGTTACTGCACCTAGTACAGAACCTAATAAAATTTCCCATATAAATACTTTTAACGTACATTTTGTAGATTTAATCAACAGGCTACAAGGCAACTTCCATGTAAGAAACTCTCTGATTTTGATCACCTTGAACTAAAATATGATTTACCCGAAATATACTCTGTAAAGCAGCCTTTAGATTTTCCAACAATTATCTACATCTCTATCAGTCCTGTACATACATATTCAACTACTTTTAAGTCACAACATCGCCAATCATATAACAATATGGCAATCAACAGATAAAATCTAATATTCTTGACTAAACACCAAAATATATCTCATGTTTTTCAACTTCAAGGGATTGTCAAACTATAGTATGTGTCATAGGTTAAAGGCTGAGGGTCAATCCAGCAGGTGCTTGCAGTTTGGGGTCAAAAGTTGAAGGTCAGTCCAGCAGGTGCCTGTAGTGTGGGTTCACGTCCAAGCTGCAGGTCTGACAGGGGAACTCTTTGGTTAGGAACGGCTCGTACCTGCATGAGATAGAACATTATGCTTCACATACTGTAGATGCATCTACTTTCAGGGTGGTTTCATTTCACGGTAGGAGGAAAAAGCTGGTCTGCACAGTGTTTAGTGTTGAAACAATTTGGCAGTACAGTAGAATGGAAAAAAAACCCTGGCGATTTCGTGGTATGAGGTAACAAAACCACAGCAAAGGTTTCAAGATTTACAGTAGTAGGAAATCCACTTACCAAAAGTTGATGGCGAGGTTCCTGTGCTGAGTGGAGCTGGGGTAAGACTGGACCTCGTGCCACCAGTGAGCCGGCATGTACAGCACCTCTCCCTCCTCTATAGTACAGTTCATAGGCACGGCGTCAGCAAACTTAGGGAACCTCTGTGTAAGGAACAAATAGTACATATAGAATACAACACGGGGTATTCCGTATCACCCGAGGTTCCAGCCCGACCGCGGGTCGGATCGCCCGACGGCCGGAGGGCGATCCGACCCGCGGGAGGGCTGGGACCGAGGGTGATGCGGAATACAACGTGTTGTATTTTATTTATGTCATACCTTGGTCATACCCACCCGAGAAAACATACATTTCAATGCGGAATGCGCCAGAAGTTGAGGGAGTCTTGTGTCTTCGAACAAGAAACTGTAGCAACATTGATTCCAATCTCCGAATCCGGTATTCGAATTTCCGACGGCCGCACAACCGGCGCGCTCGAAATGCGTTCGAAATATTCTATGGAAGCCTGTGTGATAACACTTCCGAACCCTATGTGATCCGGATAGTTATCACACGGTCCGGAACACCCGTATCAGGCCCAGGCATGACATAAAGTGTTATACACAGGTGCCACCTGAGTGTGCTGATATGTACAGCACCTCTCCCTCTATAGTACAGTTCACAGGCAAACTTAGGGAACCTTTGTTTATTAGGTACAAACAGAATAAAGTTTTAAAAACCAAAACTCAAAGATATGAAACTATTGGCTCTAGAAGTAACTGGAGCCCTCTGATTAAACACAAAAATCTATACAGTCATGATAATTGACAAAGCACATTTTGCATTTCACCACATTGTAGAGAACTTTGAAATAATCCATGTGAGTTGAACCTTCTTAGTTCTTACCTTAAAGTTAGGCTTAAGGATGTCCACAGGAGACATGGCAAAGGTGCCTACCTCCAGCAGGGTTTTCCTGCGGAACTTCCCAGTCCTGTTGTTGAACCACAGGATGGCGTCAAGGATCGGTGCCTCGTACAGCCTGGTGCTGTCGTGGGGCTCAAACAGGATCACCTCTTTCTTCCCACTTATCTGGAGAGAAAATAGAATAATGTTAGGTGTAAACATGCATGGGTTAAGAAATACATACCAACGCGGCCGCGACCGGCATGAAATGGGACCACACAGAGCCCAATCCCTGCCCATGGCGACCGCCTCATTTTAAAGCATGTGTCGCATCGAATACAAATGTCAATATAAAAAAATGACAGGTTCATGCATGTTGCTCAGGGGTTTCACACTAGCTGTTATGTTTATTACATGTATTGCAGTAGTAAACAAGCCGCTAGGGGACCCATAATCTAATCATTTCCTTGTCTCATCAAGACCTACCCACCTACCAAATATCAAGACAATCCATCCAGGCCTTCTCCAGTTATTCTGCTTTTTTACACGCCCACACACATACAAACGCTACCCTCTGCATATCCTTCTCGGCGAAGGTAATTAAATGTGAACAGGGACATCTTTTTCTTCTGTATATTCTAAGGTAAAACCTGCACTCTTGTCATGGTGGATGCTTGGAGATGATATAAAACTGAAACAAATACTATTTGAGAAAATTAAGAAATCATGTGATTGGGCATGCTGTTTCAGGCACACTTCTGCTGTTGAGTTGTTGACCATCAGGAGTGTAACAGGGGCCCGGATGCCTGTTTACTGTGCAGAGATCTAGAGGGGAAAACAAGTCCACGGACCAACAAATAAAGATCAAAGATGAAGTGTTACCATTTCCATGCGTCTCATTGGTCAAGAATGGGCCGATCATATCACACTGTTTCCCTTTACCATACTAATGATTCGTTTTCAGTAATAACACTTTTCCAAGTAGCTCAAGTCAGAAAGATTTCCAATTGTGTTTTTAGAACAATATTATCAATTAACGAATTTCAACTCTAATTTAATGAATATTGACAAGTCATTCATAAATTTTATAGGCCATCAATGTTTCATTTAATTTCATTCATGTATTCGTTTTAGAACAGGCTTATGACCATTGGATGATCTGCCAATAATTGCATATAGAGTGAAGCTGAATTCTGATTGGTCCTTAGATTTTTATTCATATTTCCAACAGCCAATCAGAAGTCAAAGATTTTTAAAAATGCAACCACAAATCAAATCAAAAGGCTAGACTGCCATAAACAAAAAGCTACATCACACACCAAAAGAGACAGGTAGGATGCTGTAGGAACAAAGTTTGTACAGTAAGAACTTCTGTTAGAAATCTAAACCTGTATGTGTTCAAAAGAACATTAAGTATGGGCCAAAGATAGAAAAGAAAGCATGCAACCTGCAATGGTCAGAATGCATGCGTTGCATAAAAGAATTTTCAAAGCTAATCACTCTCCAAAAGAGATGATGTATCCGTTGCCTGTAGGAGCAGTGCATTAATCTGTACAGTAGCGAAGAACTCAGTTTGGAGATCTAAACCTGTATTGCAAGTGTTCAAAAGAACATTAAATATGGGTTAGAGATAGAAGAAAAACATGCAACCGGCACAATTCACAATCAAAAGTTGTACGGTAATACAGGAAACTAGATCACACACCGAAAGAAAGAGGTAGGTTAGTATCATTTGTGAGTCAACCTCACACTGTACAGGAAGAACGGTACATCTTATTATGTGCTGTACATGTAAGTGTAAATTCAATGTCTTACCTGGCACAGTAGGTTTTCCCAGGGGTCAAAGTGCAGCTTGCCGAGCGTGTTGCCGTCGCTGAGCCACATGTTCAGATCGTGCCAGGTCAGCAGGTCATTCACGAACGGAAAACCTGAAGATTAAAAAAAGGCCCACCTTGATAATACAGTTGTATTGAATAAAATAAATTGTAACATCCCAATTTCTTCTAAACATTAGTGCATTAGATATGAGATCTATGAAGATTGCCATCCAAAACATCAAGTCTCCCGATGTTCTCAAATAGGTATGCTGTCAGCTTTTCATCAAGCTTGCCTGCCGTTAGCTTTAGTCGCTCCCCAATGAATGGGTACGTGCCTGTATTGGGAGAGGTCTACCATAAGGATGGGGCTAAAGCTAACATTTCATACGTAAAAATAATACAGAATGAGAAAATGACGTCAAGAAACTAACAGCAAGTGAGTGAGAATTGCACAAAATGTGAACTAGATTTTCTTTTTTTACAATATCCTAAGTCTTGACCTGACCATGATATGTATAGCCAGAAACAGTAACAAGCCTTGTGTTCACCAGGAATGTCTGCCTGTAATGAAGGCATGTACTGTGGAATCGACGAGTACTCCAGGTACGCCGAGATGTTCTTCACCTCCATCCTTGACGTCTCCTCTATCATGTCCAGGAACTTCCCCAATTTCAGGTTCATGGTCGCCGGCCGCACCACAACCAAGTCCGGAAACGGCAGCTTGTCTCGGAGTTGGAGGGGAATCTGGAACGTACCAAAATCCTCCCACAGGGAGGCCTCCTCCACTCCCTCATACTCCCCTCCAGAAGTCAGCTTTATGCGGACTACTTTCTTGCCTAATCTTTCCCTGAGGAATTCGCTGGACCACTTTTTGAGGACATTCCACTGGTCCATTGCACCCGTGATTATGACTGGCCGCGAATGTTTGATGTAGTTGTGGAAGAACTCTGCGCGTGTGGGCATGGGTATTCTCTCACATTCTACTATTCTATCCGAAACTTTCTGTTTTCCTGATGAGCTTGGTGATTCCATTCTCTCTCTGCCACCATTTTCAACATTAAGTGTGACAGAGTCTGAGTGTCGATATTCCCCTACAGTCCTGAACTCATCGTGGACTTCATATAAACCACAGGTCTCAGCCTCTGTAGGCGCAGTGTGACTGTTGACCATGAACTGTTCTGTTGTGTTGGTCAGACCAAACTTCACACCCATGGTAAAACTGCTGACATCAGACACATGGAAGATGTTCCCCAGGATTTCTTCTCTATGGAGGCCTTGGAATGTTAAGTCTCCTTCAAGAGTTCTGTCAAGTAAGAGAAGGAAGAAAAAAGTTCAAACATTAACATTTATCAAGAAAAAAATCCATAGATTTACACCACAGGGAGTAGACAGCAATTGTTTCAGCAACTATCTTATTGTCCTCAAACACATAGATCTGATTCTGCTATCCTGTACCTGTCCTTGGTGCTGATCATGTAGCTACATGGTCTTTTATCAATGTGTAACATACAAGTTATGTATGTCAGATACCTAGGCGGAATGAAGTATTGTTGTTGACTTGTCTGCGTGTCTGTCTGTCTGTCTCTGTGTATGTGTATGTACGTATTTCTGACCTACTAAGCAGCATGGGTAAAGGATTATAGTCTGCCATCTCCTTGTTTTCATGATAGGTTTTGAATTATTATTTGATGGTGTTGAATTACATAACCATAATGATTATAGAATCGTATACAGTGAAATATATAACAATATTCACACCTGTAAGTGTTGCAGTTCTGGTTGAGGAACTCCACCATGACATCAGGCGACCTTGACTCTGTGTAAAAATATGCCCTTGGTTTGGCCTTGGGAGGCCGTATCAGATAGTTCCTCTCCGTGGGCGTTCGAGGGAAGAACGCGACTTCCTTGGGCTCACCTTCAAGTTCTCTATCAACTGCCCACTTCAATTTCTCTCCTGTCTCCCACCTGGGTGTTTAGCAAGGACAAAAAATCAAGCAGTTTAAGTTCGATAGTTAACCTTCAAATGTTTGCAGTGAAATTAAGCCCCAACAAAAATAAATATATACAATACAAGGACTCAGATGATATGCTTGTCAAGTCCCAATTACATCACAGTCAAAAGTCGAGCACTAAAGGTATTTGTCATGCAAGATTAGATTATCCACATATTGGGTCACTTTCCTTGGGAAGGTTTGGTGGTAGTGTAACAGCTGGAACTATTATATCAATAATCATCATCATATCGTGTATGGTGTGTATAAATCACAAAACTAGTACATTCCCCTCAGAAATGTTGTTAATCTCTTCGGCAAGTCCGTAGCTCGACTTCCTACCTTTAGTCGTAATAAAAACCTACGTATACCTGAAGTCTCCGTGAATCACTCCCACCCTCACTCCTTTCTCGTATCGGAACGCCCTCTCCAGTGACACGAGGGTCGACACCACAGTCTCATTAACGGGCAACACGCCGGCAACGATACAGGCGTCTTGGAGAATCATCTCTACGTCCTGAGGCGAGAACTGGTGTAAGGAGGAAGAGAGTTTAAACTGGAGCGCGAGAAATAAGAATGATATCTTCAGAACCCGGGAGAGATGGTCGGTTCTGGGCGACATGTTGGATAACGGGTGTGCGGGAGACACGACACATTCGTTAATTTTTTTAAACTTTCCCAAACATGCAAACACTGGCTAAAAGTTGCAACACTCGCCTGACCCCCGCAGCGCAACAAATCGAACGCAGAACGTACATGTACCGTCTGGGTTCCATCGTTCGAACGCTGGAGTTCGAAACCAATTTGACTTCAAATTTGACGATTTTTACATGGTCCATTGGGTCGATACCTTGTACTAAAATCCTCTGTCTCTGTGTAATTGACTATTATCATGTCGCTTCTCATATTGCATGTGGTAGCCACAACTATGCAGCTTCTAATACCAAGTAATGTGTCTTGTGACACCTTGCGAAATGTATCAAAAATGTAAGTAAAACGCGGGATAGTGTGCGTCCAGGCTGGAATTTCATCAACGTCATTTGCGTGTGGTCGCATTTTTTTTCGGGGCAAACCCGGCCCGTTGCTCCTCATGTAACATAGACATTTTGGTATCAGGGTAAAGGTGACGAAAAGGACTATCGCGCTATGTAATTAGCTAATGATTGGATCTAGGTGAACAGTTAAGTTGTAAAGAAGACGAGCACAAATAACTAGACCAAACGCCGTCTTTATTAATATAGAACGTTGCGCAGAACAGATGCGCATAGCCGTCTGCGGTTCTACTGCGATGAGGTCGGTGATTCGTTGAAAAGTGGTTACACGTTGCTGAGGTCAGTTAACGTTTCTAATGTTTTCTCTCAGCTATCTGTATGGACGGCACCTGCAATGAGTACGTCTTCACACCAGAGGGAAACTGCAACAGAGAGGCGTTCGACGTCTTCTTGGACGTGGGAGATTACACCCACTTCTAGACACTTTTCTTTTCGTTTCAAGTCATCATCATTTGAGGTGAAGCATGATGCTTTTTCAAGTAGCTAGTGGTAGTACAATGCGGCTTCGCCACGGCTCTCCCTCATACACTGGGCCGCTGGATTTACGTCACCATCCGATATGACGAATGCAATTCCTTACAACATGTCTGCGCTGGAGTCGACCCCTAGGATCGAACTCGGGCCCTAGGATCCAGGGAATATTATCCGGATGGCGAAGCAGAGGGGTTGCGGGACACTAATTTAGCTATATACACACATGTACCAGGGTAGAGATTTCAATCTGACAGAATGTATGACTCTGCCAGTAGAGATGCCAATCAGAGTCTCTAGATCTCTTTTGATAGAGATAAGCATGCCAGGAACGTGTCAAGGTGGTCTCCCATTTGTACATCCCGAGTTTCAAATCAGTTTGTTGATCTAAAGTGATCAACATTGAAAAAAAGTTGAAAAGATCTGTTTTTTTAAGCAAGGTCTTAAAATCTAAAGACTGATTGGGTTCTATACCTGCATTTCTGCCAGATTGGAATCTACACAGACATGTACATAAAACCGAAGCTTTAATATACACGAAGATGACTGTAAGAGCGCTTGCTAAGTGTAAAGATTGAATGCCTATGAATTATTTGCCATTTTGTAAAGTTTTGTCTCTTTCTTATCTAATTTGTACGTCAGTTTTGTAACAGAGTCCAACAATTGCAATGTGAGATGACATTTTGCTGCAATCCTTTTAACCTTCTCCCTGCTGCCTAAGTCTGTTACCAATAGAGAATTGGGTGCCAAACGGCTACTTCATTGTGCTAAAGGTTAAATCAAGTAAATGTAAAACAAGCCATGTAAATGTGTAACTGAATCAATGTCTTTTTTCTCTTGAACTTGCACAACATACAAATATGTATAGATATTGATCCCTTTAGGACTTTGGTCCATTCACCTTGAATATGTACTGCAATACATAGAAATAAAATACCTTGCAACTGTCCTGTCTTACTGTTTATAATCTCAAAGCAAATACATGAACCAGAACTGCATGAACTGAAAAAGCATCATGGTCTTTCTTGCAACAGGAATTGTATTACTGCACAGCTGTGCCTAGCATAGAATCTGATAGAATTAACAATATGAATATGTTCAACATAGATTAAATCTACAGGTTACAAGGCAACTTCCATGAAGTAAACTCTATAGTGTACATCACCTTACACCAACATAAACTTCATCTTAGATATACTCTCTTTTACAACAAATATCTACATCTCTGTCTGGGATATACATCCACCAGCTAACTAAAGTTGCAACATTGCCAATCATATAACAATATGACAATGAACAGATACATTTCAACATTCTTACCTAAACATCGAAATAAAAATAGTATAATCTCAAGTTTTCAAGGGATTGTCAAACTTAAGTATTGAGGTCTAGGTGGTTTGGTGCCATGGGATCGTAAAGGTTACAGTCATCCTAGCAGGTGCCTGTAATGTGGGGTCATGGTATAAAGGTTGAAGGTCATCCTAGGAGGCACCTATAGTGATGGATTATAGGCCAAGGGTTGAAGGTCTGCCGAGCATGTTGTCATTAGTGTGGAGTCTTAGGTTAAATGATGAAGGTCAGCCCAGCAGGTGCCTATAGTGTGGGGTTAAAGGTCATGCCAGCAAGCGGTTGTAGTGTGGAGTTAAAGGCTCATGGTCAGCCCAGCAGGTGCTTGTAGTGTTGGATAATAGGTTAAAGATTGAAGGTCATCCCAGCAGGTGCCTGTAGTATGGGTTCACGTCCAAGCTGCAGGTCTGACAGGGGAACTCCTTGGTCAGGAACGGCTCATACCTGCACAACAGGGAAACATGGAAGAGGAATATAGTTACATATGTGGAAAGGTACAATTCCACTGTGTGATTGACGGAGTCTTTACGACCTGCCTGGGTTAAGTGTTAGGTCTAAAGCAATAGAAACAGAGGATAGGAAACAGATAAAACAGTAAGCTACACGTGGCAAGATGTCCACTCACCAAAAGTTGATGGCGAGATTCCTGTGCTGAGTGGAGCTGGGGTAAGACTGGACCTCGTGCCACCAGTGAGCCGGCATGTACAGCACCTCTCCCTCCTCTATAGTACAGTTCACAGGCACGGCTTCAGCAAACTTGGGGAACCTCTGTGTAAGGAACAAATAGTACAGTGTTATACAGAGGTGCCACCAGTGTGCCGGCATGTACAGCACCTCTTCCTCCTCTATAGTACAGTTCACAGGCACGGCTTCAGTAAACTTAGGGAACTTCTGTGTTGGGAACAAATAGTACAGTGTTGTACAGAGGTGCCACCAGTGTGATGGCATGTACAGCACCTCTTCCTCCTCTATAGTACAGTTCACAGGCACGGCTTCAGTAAACTTAGAGAACCTCTGTGTAAGGAACAAATAGTACAGTGTTATACAGAGGTGCCAGCAGTGTGCCGGTGCTCTCCCTCATCTATAGTACAGTTCACAGGCACGGCTTCAGTAAACGTAGGGAACTTCTGTGTTGGGAACAAATAGTACAGTGTAAAAGTACTCTAGGGTGTCTGAGCCAAAATAAAAATCAGATATATAGTTATTTATTGGCTTTCCTTTAATTATCTATTGGCTTTCCTTTAATTATCTATAATTTTTACCTCACCAACGCCTGTCTAAGTTTTGGTGATTCTAGTTCTGCAACCCTTAATAAACTTTTGAAATTCTATACTGTTATGATTAAAGTTTTTTTCAGATGTTTAACCACACTAGTATTGTTGTAGACCTAGTCGATATATTCACAGTGAGTTGTACATGCATCTTCTTAGTAATACCTTAAAGTTTGGCTTGAGGATGTCCACAGGAGACATGACCGCGCAGATTCTGCCCAGCAGGGTTTTTCTGCGGAACTTCCCAGTCCTGTTGTTGAACTCCAGGATGCCGTCGGGGATGTGTGCCTCATACAGCCTGGTGTTGTCATGGGGCTCAAACAGGATCACCTCCTTCTTCCCACTTATCTGGGGATATATGATGGTGTTGATTTTAACATGCACATGTAAATATAAACAATGCATATGTTACTCTGTCCAAAATATATATAATTGTACACCAAAAATAGATACTCAAGCAACTCAGGATAAGGCACTTTTTAAAAATTTTATCCGCTTGCTTATACCAGTTCTTGTCGGATCACAGTGTTAGTGATCCTCCCCTCCCCTTATCAATCCCAGATGCCCCCCTTTCCCCTTCATTCGTAGTTCACCATCCCTGGCGGTTGGACGTGTTAACCCCCACCCTCGGTCAACAGACTGACTGTCATTTGCTTCTTAGATAACATACTGAAGTTGCCTTGTGAGGAATATACTTAGTCTAAAGCCCCTGTCACACTTGTGCGTATAAGCCATTCCGCGTGAGTTCCGTGTTGAATTTTGACAACACGCAGTTGTACGCTCAAAATATCAATTTTTTTCCAGTTATGCGCGGCGCACATATAGCGTGTGAATAACGACTTCAACGCATCCAATGCGTTTGAGACACGTGTTATTTGCATATGAAGTGCGCAATACTCTTATCCTTGCAGCGAATAGCTGCGCATCAGGTGCGTGTGCTGAGCGCATTCCGAATGCCCACAACGACTGCCGGCCGCATGCCTGGCGCACTTCCGACGACTGCTAATCGAATTACGAGCGTACCCCAGATATGAGATGTGTTGAAATGGCATCTGCTGCCTGCTTTTCCTTTTATTACAAGTTCAGACTCGACCACAAGAACAACATGGGGCGCCGGCCGAAACGTGGCTCTTCCACCCACGCTAGCCATGGCCGTAGTGACCGCTGGCTCAAAAGAATTCGCTTGCTAACCGTGGTCAGCAAGCGAATTCTTTTGAGCCAGCGGTCACTACGGAGGTTGGTACTCAGGCTACCATTAATTGGTGATAGATCCCAAACTGTTGTCTTCTCTCTATCCACGGCCGGACCCAGACGGTCCTTTGGCGTGCTCTTTTCCTTCTTCTCTTTCTTTGACGAAGGAGATGGAGTTGTAGGTTGACGATGTCATGCTGGTGTTGGATGACAGCAAGCATGGGGTGTCGCCGGTTATGGCCTGGATCTGCCATGTTCAGAAGGTCTATCCACCCTGGAGTCAGAGGTGCCCTCGTATTTATACCAAATCTTGAATATGCCCCGGATGTTCGTCGAGCACGCTATGTGAACGATATCCGTTAGCTATCTGTGCGTTTGTCAGACGCTACTGGTACGTGCAATGCGCTGCCCGATCGCAGGACGAACGACACTAATTCGTGACGTATATTCTTATTCGCTATACGGTCGATCATCATGCGTTGTATCTGCGCTGCAAGTGCGCGATGTGGTCGCTGCGCAGAGATCGTGCCGCAAGAGAAGCGTATTAAGCCCCTGTCACACTTGTGCGTATAAGCCATTCCGCGTGAGTTCCGTGTTGAATTTTGACAACACGCAGCAAAATTTTTTTCCAGTTATGCGCGGCGCACATATAGCGTGTGAATAACGACTTCAACGCATCCAATGCGTTTGAGACACGTGTTATGTGCATATGCAGTGCGCAATACTCTTATCCTTGCAGCGAATAGCTGCGCATCAGGTGCGTGTGCTGAGCGCATTCCGAATGCCCACAACGACTGCCGGCCGCATGCCTGGCGCACTTCCGACGACTGCTAATCGAATTACGAGCGTACCCCAGGTTTGAGATGTGCTGAAATGACAGCTGCTGCCTGCTTTTCCTTTTATTACAAGTTCAGACTACAAGAACAACATAGGGCGCCGGCCGAAACGTGGCTCTTCCACCCGCGCTAGCCGTGGCCGTGGCCGTGGATCGTCTAATTCTGGACCACCCGTTGAGGCGTCTAACACCCCTGATGCTGTAGGTGACCGTGATGGTTGTGTTGGCCATGGTACTGAAGACAGTCCCCCAGCCCCATCAGGCGAAGCTGTCCAGTCTCACTCCCCTGGTCACGAACCTGCAAACGCGGGTGGTGAGAAGGAGCAGACCTCCGGATCACCATCATCTCAGGCCTCGTCTGCTACCCCCAAAAGCCACGAGCAAAGAAGACCAGCTACTCCCTAGATGCCGAGGTAGAAAAGGCTTTGGTGGAATGGATCAAGGAGAACGATATCCTCTGGAACAGTAAGCTGATCCGCTACAAACGTATAGATTTAAAAGAAGCTCTATGGAACGAAAAGGCGAAAGAACTAGAGAAGACAGCCACCTACTTGGAAGGCTGGTGGAGGTCCATTAAGGACATATTCACAAGGCTACACAAGAGGAAGAGCGGAGATGGGCCCAAGGACCTCACTGAGAGGGAAGAATGGATTTTTGCCACTTGTACTTTCTTGCGGCCACTAGTCCGGCACGTGTCACAACCAATGAGAAGTGTAAGTATGGAAGGCCCTTGTGTCTTCGTTTCGTAGCTCCACCATTAATTGGTGATAGATCCCAAACTGTTGTCTTCTCTCTATCCACGGCCGGACCTTTGGCGTGCTCTTCTCCTTCTTCTCTTTCTTTGACGAAGGAGATGGAGTTGTAGGTTGAGGATGTCATGCTGGTGTTGGATGACAGCAAGCATGAGATGTCGCCGGTTATGGCCTGGATCTGCCATGTTCGGAAGGTCTATCCACCCTGGAGTCAGAGGTGTCCTCGCATTTATACCAAATCTGGAATATGCCCCGGATGTTCGTCGAGCACGCCATGTGAACGATATCCGTTAGCTATCTGTGCGTTTGTCAGACGCTACTGGTACGTGAAATGCGCTGCCCGATCGCAGGACGAACGACACTGATTCGTGACGTATATTCTTATTCGCTATACGGTCGATCATCATGCGTTGTATCTGCGCTGCAAGTGCGCGATGTGGTCGCTGCGCATAGATCGTGCCGCAAGAGAAGCGTATTACGGCGATTGGAACGCAAACACAAAGCGCGCTCGTACCTTACTCGACCGATGTCGGACGTGTGAACTGCGTTCTTATAACGACTGAGCTGCGTCCCAGCGTTCGCACGAAAGTTTTCGGTAGTTTCAAAACTATCAGGCGTGCTGGGCCATGCCTTGCGTGTGCCTGCGTGCCTAAAACTATCACAAAACGATTGAGAAACGCATTAGGTGCGTATTGGGCGCACGCCGGCGTATGACAAAAATGTTAACACGCAACTCACACGCTCATGTTATACGCACAAGTGTGACAGGGCCTTTACGGCGATTGGAACGCAAACACAAAGCGCTCTCGTACCTTACTCCACCGATGTCAGACGTGTGAACTGCGTTCTTATAACGTCTGAGCTGCGTCCCAGCATTCGCACGAAAGTTTTCGGTAGTTTCAAAACTATCATGCGTGCTGGGCCGTGCCTTGCGTGTGCCTGCGTGCCTAAAACTATCACAAAACGATTGAGAAACGAATTAGGTGCGTACTGGGCGCACGCCGGCGTATGACAAAAATGTTAACACGCAACTCACACGCTCATGTTATACGCACAAGTGTGACAGGGCCTTAACGTTTAAGGTAATTCTTCGGTTCTGTACTAGTACTTCTGTATTGCCAGTGGTTGGCCGTACTTGGGCTGTAGCTTTTGTATTGTAGATCTCCTTATCAGAGCACTTGCGTTCTTAACTATACCTCTCTCACTTGTGATACACAGTTTAACCAGAGTGAGTAAACACTCTTAAGCTTGACAGAGTATGGATAAATCATACCTCCCCCTTCCCGGCACCGTGGAGTTTAATTATTGACTAAGGGTTGGGTAGCCCGCTCGCAGCGACGGTCGGCCTCAAGTTTTGCGTATGTTTAGGTGCGCGTGGGTCCCGCGGTAGCATTGTTTGGATTATGTGGAGTTGCAGAGAGAAGTTGTTTTCTACTTTGACCCACCGTTGTGCAGCCTTGTTATTGAGCCATCGAAATTGCCTTTTTGACGGCTGGCTTGGCCTGGACCAACGACATGTTCATGCGCGGCTCGTGCGGGCTTGTTCGTGCGCACAAGTGTGACAGGGGCTTTACGTAGATGACAAGTCTCCAAAACTAGACCTTAAGAAGATTGGCTGATCTACACTTGAACAGACTTCTGACATAGATAATGTGTACTTCGAGCTTACCTACTTGTTCATCCCTTACCTACCGTTGTAATCACATTGAAGTTACATATAGACTGTAAGGAAATCCCTGATATGTCAATAACTGTACTGTCGGAGTTATCAGTTCTGTTACTCTCCTGTTATATGCGCGCTGTAACCAACTGCTGTCAGTGGCATGACTGATCTGATGAGGAGCCAATAAATGTCCGACCGCCGTAACGGTGTCGCGACTATCCTACTTGTATTGTACTATCTGTGAGAAGACAAGAAGTGGAGTTCTCATCGGAACTTGTGAAGAAGAGAACAGTAACTATTTTTCGTGTATCTTATCAAACCTGGATGTCTAACCTTCATCAACGAAATAACTATATATATAACTGTGTTATGTGCTCAAAGAGAATCACTTGGGATACTTTTCCCTCACTTATCTGGGGAAGGGAAAACAACAGTGTGGGGTGTAAACATGCATGATCTGGGTGATGAAAAATAAGTAAACTCAGGTTTACGTAGTTGAGGTTACACACTGTTATGGTTCTTAAATGTAAAGATGGACAATAGATTTTTCCCTTCTGTAAATTCTAAGGTCAAATATGCACTCATGGTGGATTCTTGGAGAGGTTATTAAACTAAAAATGAATACTATGAAATTCAGAAATCATGTGATTGGGCATGCTGTTTCACTAGAACAGACCTGTGCAGTTGAGTTGTTCACCATCAGGAGTGTAACAGGGGCTCTGATGCCTGTTTACTGTGCAGAGAGGGGAAAAACAAGTCCACCAACAAACAAATAAACATCAAAGATGAAGTGTCACCCTTTTTATGCTTCTCATTGGTCAAGAATGGGCCGATCGAATGACACTGATTTCTTTTCCATGATTTGTTTACAATTTTCCAAGTAACACAAGTCAGAAAGATCTCCGATTGTGTTTTTAGGACGATATCATCAATTAACGAATGTATAAATGAATGACTATTGACAAGTGTTTCAGAAATTTTATCTGCTAACAATATTTTAGAGCAGGCTTCTAACGATCCGATGATCTGCTAATAATTGTAAAAAAAATAATGCTCAAACAATGTGAGTGGAGTTGAATTCCGATTGGTCCTTAACGTTTGATTCATATTTTCAACAGCCAATCAGCAACACTTCACCTCCAATGGTGGAATGTGCCATAAGATAAAGGGGGAGTCAATTACAAGAAGGGAGGAAAAGAACAAAAAGGGTCAAAGATAACAAAAAGTATGCAACCACAACTCAAAATCAAATGGCTAGACTGCCATAAGCAGAAAGCTAGATCACGCACCAAAAGAGATAGGGTGGGATATTGTAGGAACAGAGTTTGTGCAGTAAGAAATCTAAACCATCCTGTATGTGTTCAAAAGAACATTAAGTATGGGCCGAAGACAGAAAAGAAAACATGCAACAACAGTTCATAATCAATTGGACAGGCTGCACGCATCGCATTGTATCAAAAGAAAGCCGATCACACCCCACCCCAAAAGAGACAATCTGATAATCTGTACAGTAAGTTTGGAAATCTAAACCTGTACCGTATCTGTTATAATGTCTTACCTGGCACAGTAGGTTGTCAAAGGGGTCAAAGTGCAGCTTGCCGAGAGTGTTGCCGTCACTGAGCCACATGTTCAGGTGTCTTCTAGTTAGCAAGTCATTCACAAATGGAAAACCTGAAAGTAACAAAAAAGGGCTTTAACATACAACCCGCATTGATGATACAATATTGTAATCAATACAACTTTAGAAACAGCCTATTTCTGTTAAATAAGTACACTAAAGTGAAGTCATTTAAACCTTCAAGTCAGTCTGTATGGTCTGAAATTGATATACCATCTGTTTGCTTTTACAGGAAATAGCCTGGCGTTCAGCAATGTTATCTTTTGGGTTGCTCCCCAATGGTTGCCTATGCTGGCAGCAGGCTACCATTGGGGCTAAAGCTGACATGGCTGGATGAGAAAATTGTGTCAAGGAAATGGAAAGTATGCTGACTCAGTAAAATACTACATGAGTGAAAAATGAAGTACATGTAATGTGAACCAAATTTTCTATTTCTCTTTAACAATATCCTGTGTTTGTATTGCTTTCCCCGTTCAAGTAAGATAGACCCACAGTAACATAAGATGTGAGCTTGATGGGTCAAATGATTGTACTAATTACCAGGAATGTCTGCCTGTAATGTCGACATGTACTGTGGAATCGACGAGTACTCCAGGTACGCTGACATGTTCTTCACCTCCAACCTTGCCGTTTCTTCTATCATGTCCAGGAACTTCCCAAATTTCAGGTTCATGGTCGCCGGCCGCACCACAACCAAGTCCGGAAACGGCAGCTGGTCTCGGAGTTGGAGGGGAATCTGGAACGTACCAAAATCCTCCCACAGGGAGGCCTCCTCCACTCCCTCATACTCCCCTCCAGAAGTCAGCTTTATGTGGACTTCTTTCTTGCCTAGTCTTTCCCTGAGGAATTCGTTGGACCACTTTTTTAAGACATTCCATTGGTCCATTGCTCCCGTGATTATGACTGGCCGCGAATGTTTGACGTAGTTGTGGAAGAACTCTGCGCGTGTGGGCATGGGTATTCTCTCACATTCTACCATTCTGTCTGAAACTTTCTGTTTTCCTGATGAACTGGGTGATTCCGTTCTCTCTCTGCCACCATTTTGAACACTAAGTGTTACAGATTCTGAGTGTCGATATTCCCTTACAGTCCTGAAGTCATCGTGGCTTTGAACACCTTTATATAAACCACAAGTCTCAGCCTCTGTATGCGCTGTGTGGCTGTTGACCATGCACTGTTCTGTTGTGTTGGTCAGACCAAACTTCACACCCATGGTAAAGCTGCTGACATCAGACACATGGAAGATGTTTCCCAGAATTTCTTCTCTATGGAGGCCTTGGAATGTTAGGTCTCCGTCAAGAGTTCTGTCAAGTAAGAGAAGGAAGAGATCATCACAGGGGGTAGACAGCAATTGTTTCAGCAACTATCTTATTATCTTCAAACAAAAAGATGTGATTCTGCTATTCTGTACCTGTCCTTGGTGCTGAGCATCTATCATGTAGCTACATGGTCTTTTATCAATGTGTAACATACAAGTTTTGTATGTCAGATGCCCAGGCGGAATGATGTATTGCTTTTTTACCTGTCGGTGTATATGTCGGTCTGTATGTCTATGTGCGTGTATGTACGTATTTCTGACCTTCTAACGTTATAACCAGCATGGGTATAGGGGTAAACTCTGCCATCTCCTTGTTTTCATAATAGGCTTTGAATTATTGTTTGATGTTGTTGAATTACATAACCATAATGATTATAGCATCGCATGCAGTGATATATATCATAATATTCCCACCTGTAAGCGTTGCAGTTCTGGTAGAGGAACTCCATCATGACCTCAGGCGACCTTGACTCTGTGTAAAAATATGCCCTTGGTTTGACCTTGGGAGGCCGGATCAGATAGCTCCTCTCCGTGACCACCCGAGGGAAGAACGCGACTTCCTTGAGCTCACCCTCAAGTTCTCTGTCCACTGTCCACTTCAATTTCTCGCCTGTCTCCCACCTGGGTGTTAAAGGGCCGTATTGTAGAATTTGGTGAGCAAAAACTACAAATAGTCAGAATTTGAAGAACCTACATTCAGATTCATACTTGTAACTTATTAGTAACTTATTTCCAACATATTCCCGTCATTTTGTCCTATTTTCATCATCAATAAACGACGATAAACGCAAAACGCGCAAAATTTGGTATATTTACATACTAACTAGCGGTCCCCTTTTTTCTTATATGCAAATAAGCCAGCGTAGAACGCTTAAGCCTAGGTTACACACAGCCGAACATGGCCTTCCGACTCTCCCCCGACCATGGTTGGAGTGATTCGGGAGTGATTCGGGAGCTAGCTCGGTTGGCGTTCGGCCGAGTCGGCTGGCGTTCGGCTGAGTCGGCTGGTGTTCGGCTGCGCCAGCCGAATGTTTTGAAAATTTCAAAACATTCGGCTCTGGACGGAGGGTCTGAAATGGGTCGGCTGGTGTTCGGCTGGTGTTCGGCGCGGTCGGCTAGTGCTCGGCTGGTATTCGGGATTGAGTCAGTAGTAAAATTAGAACCTTAACCACGCCAGAAACACTACTGACTTACTCCCAACTAGTTTCCAACCTTCCATAACTCACCCCAAGGCCGTAGAGAAAACTCTGCTAACTAATTATCAACCAAGTGACTACTATCTGAACGTGGGCGAATCACCCCCGACCTTCACACGACCAAAAACAAAGAAGAACACTAAAAGCAGTATTAAAGCTAGCCATGATCCGAATTCGATCTCTCGGTGATGTTAACAACATAATAGAATGGATTATTCTAATTAAAACCGAAAATGACCCCTCTTTTGAAAGTCGCTGAATATGTCCATTTAGATTCGTGAGAGGGTCTGCAATCGGTCGGGGTTTAGTCAGGAGATATTCGGCAGTCTGCGGCTAGAGGTCGGGATGGTTGGGAGTAAGCTAGAAAGCATTCGGGGCCCATTCGGGAGTAATTCGTGTACTGGTTAGGAGATGATCGGCGCATCTTCGGCGCATGTTCGGCGCCAAAGATAGGCGTGGCCCAAAAACTGGTCAGAATGCTCCCGAACTACCGCCGACCTGAGTCAGCTAGCGTTCGGGAGCCATGTTCGGCTATGTGTAACCTAGGCTTAAGAAAAATCCGAATTGACCGTTGCGGTCGGGGTTCAAGCGTCACAGGAAAATCACCACAAGTGTACAAACTTCAGAACGTCGCGCGTTCGATCGCGTGTTCGGTGGTTCGTCGGAATGTTGGACAAAATGGCCGACAAGTCAAGCGGCGGTGGGAATATTGCGTATATATTTTCAAAACGTTCGCACGAGACTACAAGGTCGCATCCATGCGTGATGAGTATTGCTGTGTAGGGTAATAATGTATATTCGACTAATGGTGTAGAAAGATAAGCAAAAACAGTAAATTTTGTTTTATGTTCCGGCTACAATACGTCCCTTAAGCAAGGAGAGAAAAAAATCAAGCAGTTTAAGTTTATTAGTTGACCTTCAAATGTTTGCGGTTAAATTAAGCCCCAACAAAAATAAATAATTTGTACTCAGATGATATGCTTTCCAAGTCGCAATTACATCACAGTCAAAAGTTGGGAATTAAAGGTATTTGTCATGCAAGGTTAGATCATCCACATATTGGGTCACTTTCCTTGGGAAGGTTTGGTGGTAGTGTAACAGCTGGAACTGTAGCTAATTCACATTATTCATACAGTTGAAAATATTATATTAATAATCGTCATCTTATCTTGTATGGTGTGCATTGATCACATTCCCTAGTACATTCCCTTCAGAAATGTTGTTAATCTCTTCGGCAAGTCCGTAGCTCGATTTCCTACCTTTAATCGTAACAAAAACCTACCTGAAGTCTCCGTGAATCACTCCCACCTTCACGTCGACCTCCTCGTATGGAAACGCCCTCTCCAGCGACACGAGGGTCGACACCACAGTCTCATTAACGGGCAACACGCCGGCAACGATACAGGCGTCTTGGAGAATCGTCTCTACGTCCTGAGGCGAGAACTGGTGTAAGGAGGAAGAGACTTTAAACTGGAGCGCGAGAAATAAGAATAATATCTTCAGAACCCGGGAGAGATGGTCGGTTCTGGGCGACATGTTGGATAACGGGTGTGCGGGAGACACGACACATTCGTTAGTTTTTTTAAAACTTTCCCAAACATGCAAACACTGGCTAAAAGTTGCAACACTCGCCTGACCCCCGCAGCGCAACAAATCGAACGCGGAACGTACATGTACCGTCTGGGTTCCATCGTTCGAACGCTGGAGTTCGAAACCAGTTTGACTTCAAATTTGACGATTTTTACAAGGTCGATACCTTGTACTAAAATCCTCTGTCTCTGTGTATTTGACTATTATCATGTCACTTCTCATATTGCATGTGGTAGCCACAACTATGCAGCTTCTAATACCAAGAAATGTGTCTTGTGACACCTAGCGAAATGTACGAAAATGAAACCAAAACGCGGGATAGAGTGCGCCCAGGCTGGAATTTCACCAACATTATTTGCGTGTGGTTGCTGTTTTTTTCGGGGCAAACCCGGCCCGTTGCTCCTCATGTAACATAGACATTTTGGTATCAGGGTAAAGGTGACGAAAAGTACTATCGCGCTATGTGATTAGCTAATGATTGGATCTAGGTGAACAGTTAAGTTGTAAAGTCCTGTAGATGTGAAAAAGTATAAACATTATGTAGGTCTGAGGCCTTTTTGTTACATCATAAGTGGTTGTTTACGGTACACCCGTGCATGCAACAGGGTCCAGCTGTGACCCGGCGAACGCCGTCTTTATTAATGAATGAAGACCTTTATTGCACTGACTGGGCTAAGCACAGGTCACATGTTAACAAATCTATACATATTCACGAGTATTACCATATAAACATCCAGCATACTCTAGTATTTTCGACTTCCTCTCGTTTCTTGGTAATTGTATAAATGTACGAGGCTGTGTGATTAGTTGGTCTATCTACAGAACGTTGCGCAGAACATATGCGCATAGCCGTCTGCGGTTCAACTGCGATGAGGTTGGTGATTCGTTGAAAAGTGGTTACACGTTGCTGAGTTCAGTGAACGTTTCTATTGTTTTCTCCCAGCCATCTGTGTGGACGGCACCTTCCATAAGTACGTCTTCACACCAGGGGGAAACTGCAACAGAGAGGCGTTTGACGTCTTCTTGGACGTGGGAGATTACACCCAATTCTAGACACTTTTCTTTTCGTTTCAAGTCATCCTCATTTGAGGTGAAGCATGATGCTTTTTCAAGTAGCTAGTGGTTGTGCAATGCGGCTTCGCCACGGCTCTCCCTCATACACTGGGCCGCTGGATTTACGTCACCATCCGATATGACGAATGCAATCCCTTACAACATGTCCGCGCTGGAGTCGACCCCTAGGATCGAACTCGGGCCTTAGGATCCAGGGAATATCATCCGGATGGCGAAGCAGAGGGGTTGCGGGACACTAATTTAGCTACATACACACATATACCAGGGTAGAGATTTCAATCTGACAGAATGTATGACTCTGCCAGTAGAGATGCCAATCAGAGTCTCTAGATCTCTTTTGATAGAGGTCAGGATGCCAGGACTGTGTCAAGGCGGTCTCCCATTTGTACATCTCGAGTTTCAAATTATTTCGTTGATCTAAAGTGATCAACATTGAAAAAAAGTTGAAAAGATCTGTTTTTTTAAGCAAGGTCTTAAAATCTAAAGACTGATTGGGTTCTATACCTGAATTTCTGCCAGATTGGAATCTACACAGACATGTACATAAAACCGAAGCTTTTATATACACGAAGATGACTGTAAGAGCGCTTGCTAAGTGTAAAGATTGAATGCCTATGAATTATTTGCCATTTTGTAAAGTTTTGTCTCTTTCGTATCTAATTTGTATGTCAGTTTTGTAACAGAGTCCAACAATTGCAATGTGAGATGACATTTTGCTGCAATCCTTTTAACCCTCCCCCTTCCGCCTAACTCTGTTACCAGTAAAGAATTGGCTGCCAAACGGCTACTTCAGTGTGCTAAAGGTTAAATCAAGTAAATGTAAAACAAGTCAAGTAAATGTGTAACTGATTCAATGTCTTTTTTCTCTTGAACTTGCACAACATAAAGATATGTATAGATATTGATCCCTTTCGGACTTTGGTCCATTCACCTTGAATATGTACTGCAATACATAGAAATAAAATACCTTGCAACTGACCTGTCTTACTGTTTATAATCTCAAAGCAAATACATGAACCAGAACTGCATTAACTGAAAAAGTATCATGGTCTTTCTTGCAACAGGAATTGTATTACTGCACAGCTGTGCCTAGCATAGAATCTGATAGAATTTACAATATGAATATGTTCAACATAGATTAAATCTACAGGTTACAAGGCAACTTCCATGAAGTAAACCCTATAGTGTACATCACCTTACACCAACATAAACTTCATCTTAGATCTACTCTCTTTTACAACAAATATCTACATCTCTGTCTGGGATATACATCCACCAGCTAACTAAAGTTGCAACATTGCCAATCATATAACAATATGGCAATGAACAGATGAAATTTAACATTCTTACCTAAACATCGAGATAAAAATACTAGTAGTATAATCTCAAGTTTTCAAGGGATTGTCAAACTTAAGTATTGAGGTCTAGGTGGTTTGGTGCCATGGGATCTTAAAGGTTACAGTCAGTCGAACCGCAGAGCTCTATGCGCATCGGTTCTGCGCAGCCTTCTCTAAGACGGCTTTTTCCGGGTCACGGCCGGACCCGGGTTGGACCCTGTTGCATGGGTGTAAACAACTACCTGTGGTGCAACAAAAAGACCTCAGACCTATATAATGTTTACACTTTTTCACATCTACAGGACTTGCCTAGTATAACCATGTAGATATTTCGTGCATTGTAAAAAGACAGCGAACGCTGTGGCCTTCGAAACATTAAGAATATTTGGCCAGTTTATTTGTGTTTGTCTTATTTACAGTTCACCTGGAACCAACTAGATATTTACATCGCGTGATAGCCCATTTCCTCATCTATAAATTGATACCCAAGTCCCCAGGATAATTTTAGGGGAACCGGTTTTGCCCCCGAAAAAACTGCGACAATGTCTACTTTGCGGTGGTGAAATTTCTGCCTAGTTCTAGCTACCGATGCGTGCACTCCTGCGCTTTGGATACATTTCGATACATTTCGCGTGGCATAACAAAGCCCATTTTTTTGTATTAGAAGCTGTATGAACGCGGCTACCACATGCAATATGATCATTGACATGATAACAGTCAAGTACAGACAGACAGAGGCTTTAATACAAGGTACCTGATATTTACAAAATAGTCAAATTTGTAGTCAATCACTTCGAACTCCTGCGTTCGAGCGACCGAACCCAGCCAGTACGTTCCATTTTCCTGCCGCGGGGGTCAGGCGAGGTCAGGTGCAATGTTGCAACTTTCAGCCGGTGTTGGGAACGTTGATGAAAATTACGGCTCAAGTTTTGCCGTCTAAAATTAATATTCTGAAACATTTCCAAATAAGACTAATATCATCTTGAAGCCAGGAAAAGTGAGATTCATATGCAAGTTGACCAATGCCATTAGGTAAGTTTTGAGTTCTGTAAAGCATGGTAAAAGGACATTGTGTTTGTCTTCTTCTTCAGAATAAGACGCCCTACAAATTGACCTCTTGTTAGTTTTTTTGGGGGCAAAACCGGTTCCCATAAAATTATCCAAGGAACTTTGGTATCAATTTAAAGGTGAGGAAATGGGCTATCAGGTGATGTAAATATCTAGTTGGTTCCAGGTGAACCGTCAATGATACACGCACAAATATACTGACCAAAAAATGGTCAATGTTTCGAAAGCCACAGCGCTCGCTGACAATTTGCTGTGCACGAAATAACTACATGGTTGTGTTGGGCAGATCCTGTAGATGTGAAAAAATATAAACATTATGTAGGTCTGAGGTCTTTTTGCTGCCGACAGGCGGTTGTTTACACCCATGCAGCGGGGTCAAATCGTGCCGCGGCAAACGCCGTAAAAAAGAAAATAAAGCGTTCTACGGTGACCTGCGGTTCGACTGATCCTAGCAGGTGCCTGTAATGTGGGGTCATGGGGCAAAGGTTGAAGGTCATCCTAGAAGGCACCTATAGTGATGGATTATAGGCCAAGGGTTGAAGGTCAGCCCAGCATGTTGTCATTAGTGTGGAGTCTTAGCTTAAATGATGAAGGTCAGCCCAGCAGGTGCCTATAGTGTGGGGTTAAAGGTCATGCCAGCAAGCGGTTGTAGTGTGGAGTTAAAGGCTAAAGGTCAGCCCAGCAGGTGCTTGTAGTGTTGGATAATAGGTTAAAGATTGAAGGTCATCCCAGCAGGTGCCTGTAGTATGGGTTCACGTCCAAGCTGCAGGTCTGACAGGGGAACTCCTTGGTCAGGAACGGCTCATACCTGCACAACAGGGAAACATGGGAGAGGAATATAGTTATATATGTGGGAATGTACAATTCCACTGTGTGATTGACGGAGTCTTTACGACCTGCCTGGGTTAAGTGTTAGGTCTAAAGCAATAGAAACAGAGGATAGGAAACAGATAAAACAGTAAGCTACACATGGCAAGATGTCCACTCACCAAAAGTTGATGGCGAGATTCCTGTGCTGAGTGGAGCTGGGGTAAGACTGGACCTCGTGCCACCAGTGAGCCGGCATGTACAGCACCTCTCCCTCCTCTATAGTACAGTTCATAGGCACGGCTTCAGCAAACTTAGGGAACCTCTGTGTAAGGAACAAATAGTACAGTGTTATACAGAGGTGCCACCAGTGAGCCGGCATGTACAGCACCTCTCCCTCCTCTATAGTACAGTTCACAGGCACGGCTTCAGTAAACTTAGGGAACTTCTGTGTTGGGAACAAATAGTACAGTGTTATACAGAGGTGCCACCAGTGTGATGGCATGTACAGCACCTGTCCCTCCTCTATAGTACAGTTCACAGGCACGGCTTCAGTAAACTTAGGGAACTTCTGTGTAAGGAACAAATAGTACAGTGTTATACAGAGGTGCCACCAGTGTGCTGGCATGTACAGCACCTCTTCCTCCTCTATAGTACAGTTCACCGGAATAGCTTCAGCAAACTTAGGGAACCTCTGTGTTAAAAGGAACAAAAAAATAATACATACTGTTCATAATGCTATAACAGTATTAGCCAAAGCCAAATCAAAGCCTTAATTTACTTTCAAATGCTTGTTCGGCCACACAGGCCGCTTTTCAACAAGGTCTAAGTGGAGGTGGAGGGGTCACGGATAACGAGAGCATTCTAACCCTTTCCCTGTATGCAGTTTTGAGAGTATGTCAAACAAGCAGTCCAGTTGACCTCTGACCTCTCTCGTTCATCTTTCGTTTACTTTTGATTTCACAACATTTGTTTTGTTGAATTCTTAATTAACCAATTGTATAGTTTTTGTTTCATTTTGTTTATTTGTATTGGGACTCCAGGAAGAATAGTGCATATTGTATATCACTAATGGAGATCGAAATAAAACAAACAAAACAAAAGTTTCAAATTAGATTATTACACTTCTATCTCTTAGTAATACCTTAAAGTTTGGCTTGAGGATGTCCACAGGAGACATGACCATGGATGTACTATCCAGCAGGGTTTTCCTGCGGAACTTCCTGGTCCTGTTGTTGAACCCCAGGATTGCCTCGGGGATGTGTGCCTCGTACAGCCTGGTGTTGTCGTGGGGCTCAAACAGCATCACCTCCTTCTTCCCACTTATCTGGGGAACGTAACAGTGTTGGGTGTAAACTTGCATGGGTTAAGAAATACATACCAACGCGGCCACGACTGACATGAATTGGGACCACACAGAGCCCAATCCCTGCCCCTCAAGCATGCATCAAATTGGGATATAAGTGAACTCAGGTTCATGTAGCTGAGGTCACACACTGTTATGGTTCTTAAATGTATTACAGTAGTAAGTGTGAACATGGACAACAAATTTTTCCCTTCTGTAAATTGTAAGGTCGAACTCATGTTTGATGCTTGGAGAGGTTATAAAACTAAATATAAATAGTATTTGAGAAAATTCAGAAATCATGTGATTGGGCATGCTGTTTCACGTCTAGAACAGACCTCAGCACACTTCTGCAGTTGAGTTGTTCACCATCAGGAGCGTAACAGGGTCGCTTGTTTACTGTGCTGAGAGGGGAAAAACAAGTCCACCAACAAACAAATAAACATCAAAGATGAAGTGTCACCATTTCTGTGCTTCTCTCATTGGTCAAGAATGGGCCAATCAAATGACACTGTTTTCTTTTCCATGATTTGTTTACAATATCCAACAATTAACGAATAAATGAATGAATAAACGTTGACAAGTGTTTCAGAAATTTGTTTCATCAATGCTTTGGATCAGGCTACAAACAATCAAATGATCTGCAAATATTTGCATAGATAATGCTCAAACAATTGTGAGTAAATTTGAATTCAGATTGGTCCATAAAGTTTGATTCATATTTCAAATAGCCGATCAGCAACACTTCACCTCCAATGGTGGAATGTGCCATAAGATAAAGGGGGAGTCAATTACAAGACGGGAGGAAAAGAACAAAAAGGGTCAAAGATAACAAAAAGTATGCAACGGATTGCAACCACAACTCGAAATCAAAAAGTATGGGTCAAAGACAGAAAAGAAAACATGCAACCACAGTTCATAATCCATTGGACAGGCTGCAGGCATCGCAAAGCATCAAAAAGAAAGCCGATCATACCCCACGGTCCCCACCCCACCCCAAAAAAGACAAGTAGGATAGCATCTGAGTCTGTAGGAACAGAGCTAATCTGTACAGTAAGTTTGGAAATCTAAAACCTGTACCATATGGATTCGAGCCTTGATCCTTGAGAAAGCCACACATGGGCGAAACATGTCGGTGTGGGCTCAAATAAAATTCTAAACGGGAACTATACGGGGCTACAGCGTCTTTTCTGAAGATGTGGCGTGAGTGTGTACGGTTGGCTTGAGGTTGTCCTTACTTAAGTACTATTTACCTACTAAACCTGTACCGTATGTGTTATAATGTCTTACCTGGCACAGTAGGTTGTCAAAGGGGTCAAAGTGCAGCTTGCCGAGAGTGTTGCCGTCGCTGAGCCACATGTTCAGGTGTCGCCTGGTCAGCAGGTCATTCACAAATGGAAAACCTGAAAGTAACAAAAAAGGGCTTTAACATAATTAATTATACAACCCACATTGATGATACAATATTGTAATCAATACAACTTTAGAAACAGCCTATTTCTTTTAAATAAGTACACTAGAAGTGAAGTCATTCAAACCATCGAGTCTATGGTCTGAGATTGATATGGGTTTTGTTCATGAAATGGCCTGGCGTCTAGCCATGTTAGCTTTTGGGTTGCTTCCCAATGTTTTCCTATGCTGGCAGCAGGCTACCATTGGGGCTAAAGCTGACATGGCTGGATGAGAAAATTGTGTCAAGGAAATGGAAAGTATGCTGACTCAGTAAAATACTAGATGAGTGAAAAATGCAGTAATGTGAACCAAATTTTCTATTTCAATTTCTATTTTCACAATATCCTGTTTTTGTATTACTGTCCCTGTTCAAGTAAGATAGACCCACAGTATCATAAGATGTGCAGCTTAACGGGCCAAATGATTGTAATAATTACCAGGAATGTCTGCCTCTAATGACGGCATGTATTGTGGAATCGACGAGTACTCCAGGTACGCTGAGATGTTCTTCACCTCTGACCTCGCCGTCTCCTCTATCATGTCCAGGAACTTCCCAAACTTCAGGTTCAAGGTCGCCGGACGCACCACAACCAAGTCCGAGAACGGCAGCTGGTCTCGGACGTTGCGGGGAATCTGGAACGTACCAAAATCCTCCCACAGGGATGCGTCCTCCACCCCCTCATACTCCCCTCCTGACGTCAGCTTTATGTGGACTTCTTTCTTGCCGAATCTTTCCCTGAGGAATTCGTTGGACCACTTTTCAAAGACGTTCCATTGGTCCATTGCTCCCGTGATTATGACGGGCCGCGAAAGTTTGACGTAGTTGTGGAAGAACTTTGCGCGTGTGGGCATGGGTGTTCTCTCACACTCTACTATTCTATCCAAAACTTTCTGTTTTCCCGAATTGGGTGATTCCTCTCTTTCTCCCCCACTATTTTCAACATTAAGTGTTACAGACTCTGAGTTTTGGTGTCCTCTAACAGTCCTGAAGACATCGTGGCCTTGAACACCTTCATATAAACCACAGGTCTCAGCCTCTGTAGGCGCTGTGTGGCTGTTGACCATGCACTGTTCTGTTGTGTTGGTCAGACCAAACTTCAAACCCATGGTAAAACTGCTGACATCGGCAACATGGAAGATGTTCCCCAGGATTTCTTCTCTGTGTAGCCCTTGGAAAGAGAGGTTTCCTTCAAGAGTTCTATGAAATGAAAATAGGAAGAAGAAAACCTTTTTAAACAGATATCAAGAAAGAATCGATAGAATGACATTACAGGAAGTAGACAGCATTTTTTCATTAGCTATATCTTACAAGGTACATCTCTTCAAACAAAAAAAATGAGATCTGCTACTTTCCTTGGTGCTGATTGGCTATTATTCAACTACAAGGACTTTTAGCAATGTGTAACATACAAGTTCAACACCTCTTTTTACTTCAAGTTCAACCCAGGGAAGTAAAATGTTGTTTTGTGTTCGTCTGCATGTCCATGTGCATGTCTGTGTGTGTGTTTGTCTGTTTGTATGTGTTTGTCTGTGCGTGTGTTTGTCTGTCAATGTGTGTTTGTGTGTGTGTGTTTGTCTGTGTGTGTGTGTGAGTGAGTCTGTCCGTGTTTCTGACATACTTGCAAGCAGTATGGGTAAAGGGGGTGAAGTCTGCCACCTAACAATGCCGTGTTTTCTTAATGATATGCTGCCATTGCAATGCACAAGTACTGTTACAGTAGCAGCGAATGAAGGGTTAATACCTGTTTGATTCTATTTCCTGCTGTTTTGCTATCTTGTTCTACCTATCCTTTTTCATAGAAGTATCTGAAAAGTAACAAATGAAGCTGATTATGCGTGTATTGGTGTTTAGATTATAGAATTATGATATTCCCACCTGTACGCGTTGCAGTTCTGGTTGAGGAACTCCACCATGACGTCGGGTGACCTTGACTCTGTGTAGATCTGTGCCCTTGGTTTGACCTTGGGAGGCAGGATGAGACAGTTCCTCTCCGCGGCTGCCCGAGGGAAGAATGCCACGTCCTTGGGCTCACCTTGAAGTTTTCTCTCATCTGCCCACTTCAGCTTCTCACCTGTCTCCCACCTGGGTGTGCAGACAGAGAGAAAAAAATCTAAATTCAGTTGTTATAATTACTCTAAACATTGAAATGTTGGCTGCCACCTTATTCTGGCAGTGACCTCTCCACCGTAGATTCATGACACCGCGTCTCTAAGGTATCACTTGACTTTGACTTTAGTAGATCCACATCTCTTGTAGCTTGACATTTCTTGATCTCACTAACTGATTTCCCGTCATCTGCTCTGATCCCATTCTATTGTTCTTGGAGCCAGACGGGTAGAGATCCATTTATACAGAGGATAATCCATCTATGATGTTGGGATGAGGGTTGGAGTCAATTTAGCTATTACCTTAGGACGACTCGGTGTAGAAGGCTTATTCTTGCCTG
The DNA here is from genome assembly GCA_035149815.1 of Branchiostoma lanceolatum. Classification (NCBI taxonomy): domain Eukaryota; kingdom Metazoa; phylum Chordata; class Leptocardii; order Amphioxiformes; family Branchiostomatidae; genus Branchiostoma; species Branchiostoma lanceolatum. Next base: position 3,644,115 of record CM068868.1, on the reverse strand, counting down.
TAAGACACCCTCTTCTCACTCTGTGTATCCTATCCTATTATATCATTATCCTATTAACAAACTGAGAGAACTTAGTAACTCTACAATTTCAATTGCAAACTTTGAACACAGTGAACTTCGAGTGAAGACTTCCTTTTCCCCTGTACTGCATATTAAGTTCCTGCGAAAAATGAATGAATCCTAAGGAAATAGTTTTACAAAATTATTAAAGTTGCACTGGTGGTAAAAACAATAAAACATTATGCTTGCCAAGAGTTACTTTACAGATGAAGATGGAGACCTCCAACTATTGGGCGTGTAAGATAATATTATCAAAATATTGGGCCACTCTCCTTGGGTGTAACAGCTGGAACTGTTGCATTTACACTATTCATACAGTTAATAATGTTATGATCATCATCGTCATATCTTAATCTTAATCTTAATCTTAATCTTACTGGACAAAACCCCAGTGGGGCATCTCGTCCAGGGAGGATTGGTGCACGGCTAAGCGGGCCGGTGGTGGTGGTGGTGCATAAAAAAGAAACGAATCAAAAAATTGCAAAGTGTTTGTGCGAAATCAACCAGAACAGTGCTCAAACAATAATGTAAAAGTGGTTGGCCTGCTTAGCATAGTTCAATATTTACACGGATGCGGGTAGGCCCATGTGGTTGGCCAAACCCGTCTTGAAACTGTCCAGTGCTGTGGATGTGACAATGTTTGGAGGTAATATGTTCCAGTCCTGTATGGTTCGTGGTATGTAGCTGGATCTGTAGGTGTCTGTCTTGGAGGAGTGGGTCTGATACCGTAATGGGTGTCCTCTTGTGATGTTGGTGTTCCTTGTGGCGTAGTTATGTAGGGGTATGGCAATGTGGTTGTGGAGAGCTTTGTAAAATAACACCAAACGTGAGTATTTTCTACGGTCTTGGAGTGATGGCCAACCTGTTTTGTGTAATAGTTGAGTTACACTCGTGCTACGTCTGTAGTCATTGTGTACCCACCTGACTGCTCTGCGCTGCACTGATTCTAATTTCTCTTGTAGAATGTTTGTTTGAGAGTGGTGGCGTTTCTGGGGATCCCACACCGAGGCTGCATATTCTAGTTTAGGTCTTACTAATGAAATGTATGCTTTCCTTTTTACCTGACTGTTGACCCCCCTTAAATTGCGCTTTAAAAATCCTAGTGTGCTGTTTGCTTTTGAGGTAATGGAATTAACATGAGCTGACCACTTGAGGTCCTGAGAAAGTATGATCCCCAGGTAAGGGTGCTGACTGTTGACCTCTAGGGGCTCTGCAAACATTGTATACATGTAGTGTGAGGACCTTCTGGGTTTGTGTACATGTAAAATACAACACTTTTTGACATTGAACCTAAGTTGCCATGTGTCAGACCAGGCACACAGGGTGTCCAGGTCTCTTTGCAGGCTTTGTTGATCTTGTTGGGAATGAATGGGGCGGTATATGAGACAGTCATCTGCGAAAAGTCTGATCTGTGATGTTATACCCTTGTCTATATCATTGATGTATAACAGAAATAGAAGTGGACCCAGTACGGTCCCTTGAGGTACACCTGACTTGACCTTCGTGGGCATCGACATTTCACCATCAACAATTACCTGTTGGTGTCTGTTTGTGAGCCAGTTAGTAATCCATTTTAGGTTTGCTCCCCTTATTCCATAGTATTCTAGTTTGTTCAAAAGTCGTATGTGTGGTACGCTGTCAAAGGCTTTGGAAAAATCTAATATGGCTAGATCAATCTGGTGTCCCTTATCGAACCATGAAGTGAGGTCTTGTAAAGTGCATATTAACTGTGACTCACAAGAATGTTTAGCTCGGAATCCGTGTTGAGTAGGCAGGAGGATGTGGTGCGTGTCTAGGTGTTTCATTGCTGCCGAATACATGATGTGTTCTAATAATTTGCAACAGACACTTGTTAAAGAGACCGGACGGTAATTGGCTGGGTCGCTTCTGTCCCCTTTCTTGAAAATAGTAGCCAAAATGTCGACTATAAGTGTGCAACTGTGTTAACTACGTGTATGTAGGGTATTATACCGAAAAGGATGCAGACTAAGCTAATAAAAATGTGAAAATTGATGCATATTTACGGAGCACCGTAAATCCACCACCACCGCCCGTGCCGTGACCTCTGACCTCTTGTATGATGTTTATTGTTCACAAAACTGAGATCTGCATGATGCACAAGAGGGATCTGACTTTATAAAGAAAGCACATTGACATGACCGCACCAAGTACTAGTACATTTGTCTTGCGGAAAAAATAGACATAAAACAAGGACAACAACAACAACAACAAAACTAGAATGTTCCAAATGTGAAGAAGTCATTTTAGAGAATGTTGTCCATTTTACGTCAGTTCCATAGCTCGACTTCCTACCTTCAAGCGTAACAAAAACCTACCTGAAGTCTCCGTGAATCACTCCCACCATCACGCCCTCCTCGTATCGAAACGCCCTCTCCAGCGACACGAGGGTTGACACCACAGTCTCATTAACGGGCAACACGCCGGCAACGATACAGGCGTCTTGGAGAATCATCTCTACGTCCTGAGGCGAGAACTGGTACAAAGTGGAGGAGTGGGGGATCTGGAGCGCCAGAAATAAGAACAATATCTTCAGAACACGGAAAAAATTGTCGGCTCTAGACGCCATGTTGGATAGGTCAGAGGTCATGGGAACGTAACAGGTGTGCGGGACACGATGAGGTCGGTGATTGGTTTAAAAGGTGTTGTGTCATATCATGATTTTTGTCATAACTTATTGATCAGCCATTTCAGTAGATCGTTTCTAAATACCTAACAAGGCGGAAATTTTCATAGATATCACCTCTGTCATTTCATGCAATCGCCACTAGAATTTGTCTTTTGTTTGTTTGTCAATTTTGGTTCGACTTTCAGTAACTAGTTTTTGACGTTGACGTTTCTGTCGGACTCTCTGTTCGATCTGTCCCATTTTCTTTATGTCGTCAAACTGCTATGAGAGTAGACTTTAAGCAAAAATCTGGGGTCTCTGGGTTACTGAATGTAGGCAAGGGTGGCTCTGACGTTCATATGGCATATCTTTGCATGACGCCGTCGTTGTCATCGTCGTCGTTGTTGTTGTTGTTAAATATGAAACTTAACTAAACCCATTTGATGCCCATTGCAACATCAAATCTTCTGTCACAACAACTGTGCAACGTTAGCTTTCTCAATAGAGCTAGAAAGGAAATTCGGCCGCACAAATAGCTCTTTGTCCCTCAAGGCTCCTCAAAGTTTCCATTAGACGCGATCTCTGAGCGACATTATGTGTCAGTGAGCGACAAAAATTGGATTTTTGTGACCCTTGATTTTGTAATTGGAGTACGATACGTAATGTCTAAGTATGATTTAAAAGACATCATAACAACAACAAAAGTAAAGAAAAAATCTTGTTCGCTCAGTGGTTGGAAACTTGTTTTGATTAACTAACAGTCGAGGCATTTTACTGATAACGTTGTACTGCACACCTGTGGCGCATGTACATTTAGCGAGGTACACAGTAACCCTCCACTCAACTATGATAGACGTTAACAAGGACCATTCATAATGATCTGCTTGAACTTGAAGTATTGTGTTTGCCACAACCCTTTTTCAACCTGCTTTGACATTTTCCAAGGCTTGAACTATAGTCGTAGTATTCAATTCAATCCATGCATTGTTCTGCTATTACTTACCTTAGGCTACTATTACCTCCCGTACCTATCACGGCGTGGCTACGTGAAAACACATGAAACAAATATACCTAGGTTGTTGACAATCCGCAGAACCTTTTGATATACATCATTGTGAACGTGGACATTTAAAACCCTACCTCAGAGGCGAAGGTTTTGAATTGCGTCGTTCCTATGGCAGTTGTCACGTTGCCAGCAAAATTCCACCCTTTTGAGATGAGCGTCGAACCCGTGCAGTGACCCAGTGGGTGGTTCAGGGGAGTCGCGGGTGCAAAGCCCGACTGAGTCACACAAAAATACTAGATAAACAATATATTACTACACACTGCTTTCAATGCTTATCATTTAGCGATTATGAGGAAGAGTATGGGAGTGGACTAGCCCCCCTACTGTAGTGATCGCACAAGTGTGTGGCCCAAGGACTATAGAAACGAGGATTGGTACTGCCCTATACACCTAAATTATTCTTGCAACAGTATTGCATTGTGACTAGATTGATGATTGATGATTGATTGATTTGATGATCATCATCATCATCATCATTGCATTGTGACTAGCAAATCATATGGGCACAAAATTTTTGGGGCAAATGAACAATCTTATTCTATTCGTGGGTCGCGCTGATCAGGAATGTCTATGTTAGAACTAGTGCGTGGCGCATTCGACGACTTACAGATTCAAATTCAGAACAGACTAGTTGCAAACGAGGTGAAAAGTGAAGAGGCCGAACCTCAGACTGAGGACGGAGCATGCCGCTTTTTATCAGCTATTAGTGAAGTTGAATTGAAGTTAGTAGCGCAATGCGGATTCGCTGCAGCTCGCGTATTTTTGGCCAAGCATACCGGATCACCCCTACTCTTCTCCATACGTGTGTTGGGTTCTTTTACGTGCAGAGGTTTGATGCCGTAAGCTCCTTCAAGCTCGTACAAGGGGCCGCCGGCTTTACGTCCTCATCCGAATGCTTTTTCCCAGTCCCGTGTGCAAACCGGGCTGCCGGCTCCACGGAATTTGAACCGGATGGGGCGCCGAGTAGAGTACAGTGACCACTACAAGTCACATATGACAGACTATTCAATCAAAAGAAAAAAAGATAATGGTGTGAATTGATCGTTGGATCTCACAGATTTGATATGTAATTAGTACAACTACAATGAAATCAACCCTTTTTCCGATCATGTTATCGATTTGGTAATCAGCAAAACGTGTAAGAGGTGTGGTCACCATTTTACAAAAGCATAGTAGCTACAATTACCGTTTTAAAAAACACGTGATTTCTGATATGAAATGTAGGTGCATGCCGTCCACTTTGGGCAGCGAGCTCGAGGGCCTTCCAAGATGAGGCCCCTTAAAAGTTTCGTTCCCAGAAATGCACCTGATATGTAGACCTTTGTGTCAAAAGGCCGCTGATTGGATGAGCGTAACAGTGGAGGCGCCCACACAGGGTAAATAGCTATAACAAGCCGAGTTTGCAACTCTGTTACTAACAACAAATCCTCGCCAAGGTGGGACCAAATGCAAGAGAACCTACGCAGAACGTTCAGTACAAGCCGGTTCTGTAGTCGTCAGCATTCACTCGACATCTTCATTTTGCTCGGTAGCCTAGCCTTCCTCTCTTGTAACGTCTGCCTGCGGAGAGTGCAGCAAGCGCCGATTGTTTTCTGAACAAGAGTAAGTCAACCTGTACGGTACATTCCCATATTGTGACTGTTGACTCTGCTTTCACCACAAATCAAGAATTACTTCTTCTCGACGGTGACCTCACTGGCAGAGTTGTTGTTGTTGCATGGATGTACATAATGAAACCACACAGTTTGGCACAATGGCATGCAGTCAATCGAATGCAGTTAACTGCAGTGTTAAATTGAAGTTTATTTTGTTTTGTTTTGTTTTGTTATATTTCATCCATTGTATGGATGCAATATATTGTATTCTCTCATGTTTCTTCTCTTGTCAAATCTTCAAATCGATTCATCTGTCATTTTTGGCCAAATGACCTAAAATTCCTGATCTGTTATGCTCTATATTCCTCTCTGTATATAGCATGATGGCTTGTTTACTTCTTTTTGCTAAGAGTACACCAAGAGTGCAAAAAGGCTCATCTCCCTACAAATGGTTGTGTATTTTTTTTGTTAGCAAAATTTTTGTAATTGTTTTATCACTGGTGCTGTATGTGTTAGTGTTACAGTATGAAATAAGCATCAGAAATTTGCAGTGTGTCCAGTAGAAATTTGTGAAACTTTTGCACAACTCGAGTTTGTTCCGAAGAACTGTCCAATGCATAATTTTCTGGACTATCAGATTGCAGAAATTCTTCCGCAGAATAAATTTGCATGATACTTGTTGGTCCATTCGCCGCTGGAAGAGTACATTCTTGTATGCGGGGAATATTTGTTAAAATTCAATTCTGGACTTAGGTGATTATGAAAAAGTCAATTTTTGTGGATGTGGGGAGGGAAATGGATGAAATATGTTGTATTTGCTCTCGCAAATATTGCCTTTCTAGTTTTGTTTTGTTTTGTTAAGTTTGATTTATAGTAAAGAATTTTGCAAAGTCTGCCATGAGCTACGGGGACCGAAGATCCCTGCAACTATTTCATGCTCACCTTTATCTCATTCTCTTCCGGTCAACGTTTGATGGGTGACACAATGACCGTACTTTTTACTGCGCCTTTCGTTTATTTACATCAAAGCCATTCATCGTAAGAAAAACTTCTAGTCACTATTTCAATGGACTGGCGTTTTAGAAGATTTTATGACTCCCATGTTAATACGGAGCCCCCTTCCCCATCTAGTGGGACAGCGAGCTACGATGACTCAACAAAACGTAATCTAATAGAATCGTGTCATTTTCTTTTCAGTCGAACGATGGCGTCTGCGGAAAGCAAGAAGTTAGAGAAGATTGTGGAGCTCATTCAAGATGGTTGCAGCAGGTGGGCCTTCCTCAATCATATTATAAAAGCTAATCAGTGTTTGGTAGTTAGCACCGTGCACACTACATTATTAGCTTAACTTTTAGCTAATTGTCAACCACTACACCTTAAGTTGGATTTACCAAAGACAATAATTGCCAGGTGACGTGATAAATGGCAGCAGAATAGATTGAATGGATGGATTTGTCATCATTGGTGAATCATCGCTATTGGTGAATCCCACTTCTTGTGGGGTGTAGGCGTATTTCAAGCTATTGCGTGATTATGCCCCAGGTACGTCTGACAGGTACATCTAGGACGGTTGCCGAAGTCATAGAATGGTTGCCTGAAACAGCAAATGCCAAAAAGCAACTATCACCTGACTGACGTAGCATTTGTCGCAATCAGCGCAGAAGAAAAGCGGATCCGCAGGATAAAAATCTTTGCAACTGACCTAAGTCAGCTTACAGGTGCGACCTATGTGGCAGATACCGCCGTTCTCGTATAGGGCTGTTTAGCCATAGTCGATGCTGCAGGGCTATTGTGAATATTAGGATTTTACCATGGTCAATACTGACCGACAGAGGCCATATATATGTCCCTCCGCTAAAGCACTACAGAAGTTCAGCAACACATACATGTATGAGCTCGCGGGAGCTGACATCGACATGTTGTTTAATGAAAAGAAAACCACGTGTATGTTTTTCCCATGTCCTCGCTTCCGGTTACACAACCCACCTCGACAAGTGAAGCTATATGACTCCATGTTAGAATATGTCCCTTCTGCCAATTATCTTGGTTATTGATTTACTCCAGACTTGTCTGATAACTTAGCCATACAAGGTCATATGAGAGGGGTGTACTCCAGAGCGAATTCACTCATACGTAGATTCGGTTTTTGCTCCGCGGATGTAAAGAAAATTCTGTTCCGCTATGTACTGCGCACGCGTTCTGGTCTGACTATAACGTGGGGGTTATCTCCAAACTTCGTGTGGCTTTTAAAAGCGCTCTGAAATTACCGTTCGGTGTGAGCAGGTAGACAAGCACAAGTTGGTTATTTGCTAACAACAGAATCGATACTTCTGATGCCCGACTTCAAAAACTGTCACACTCTTTTGTTTCCCGTTTGCCCTGTTCCGAGAATATTATCATACAGACACTCATACATTCCGAGTCATTCTACTACAGTACAATTCTGGAGACAGTATGTCAACCTTGTTTTTAAAATATAGTATTAGTTATTCATATTGTATTGTATTTTCTATGTAGTCTTTCTCCTTTGTATGTTGTATTATATGGGCCAGGTGCCTGAATTAAAGTTGAAAAAAAATGTTGGAATCAGTAATCCCACTTTTCTTGCAATAAGCACAATAAGTAATTAAAAAATATAAGTAATTAAAAATAAAAATAAAATGCAATGCAGCCTTGCATATGTTTTACACATAAACATATGGACAGCGTCAGCAGCTGTTAAAAAAAAACTGTAAAATGTGAGGAGGATCAAGATTTTAGGAAGCTATCTACATCACAGCAGAGGAGACAGTTACAATTTACTAATATATAAAAAGGTCACAGCAAAGTGTGAGTAGGGTGGAAATATACTTGCTATAAACATTTAATACATTTTCTTACAAACATACAAAACAATGTTACCATCAAGCAAGACAATAAAGAACAGAGAGCTATTTAACGACGCATACATACGATAGAAAAAGAAATAGGACAAAGGCTATGGTATCATCATTGATACACATTACATCATCTGCTCGTTAGGCATATGAATTAAAAACCCAGACCACGTTTGTTGCTCCCAAAAACAAGCACCGGTCGTTGTAGCGTTGAGAGAGGTGTGCACAAGAATCGCCTGTACACAATTGTTGCTTTGCGGATGATCAGTATGTAGGTACGATTTTAATCGTCTTTTGAAAAAAATGAGATTCACCCACGAATGCCATATAAATGTTTTTCTTTAGGTATGACAAGCTCGTGGTAGAGGCACGCAAAAATGTCGATCGCACGAAGACCATTGCCCATGCCATTACCGAATATGCTGACGAGGCCCAAGATGATGACTTGGAGCCGGAGGACATAGAGGACCTCGTTGAAGACTTCAAAGACACGGTCGAGAAACTGAACGAACGCAACAGAGAGGTTAGGATCACTTTCTGTCCCGATTCTAACGTTTCTTAAACAGAATTGTATTCATTATGCCATTTCCAGCCCTGGTGTCATTGTATAATTGTCTACCACGTATTCCTTAGTCACGCTTGTTGAATATGATCCCATAGATCCCAACACGGTAGGTAAACAAGCCAAGGGTTAAATGTACAACAAGATTGGCAACGTAAAAAGACGTTGCCATGGCGACGGTGGTTTCTGGTAGTGCTTTCGTTTTTTACAACTCAAAGATCACATGCAAATAAGGACCTCATCAGTTGATCACCTTCTCAACCCAAATGATACAATTTGTTCCAAGTACAGTATGAAAGTCTTATCTTAGCAAAAAAGGCTATTGTGCCATTCAATCGTCAATTATGTAAATCAGACCCACATATTATGCATGAGTTATGTCTAATAATGTCCACATTAAGTTAACTTCCACATGCTGCAAGAATGAAATTACCATCATTAACCACGACGGAATTATGACACTTTGTCATTAACCCTTAAGCTGCCAGTCCCGACTTAACTAGGGATACAGAAATATGCCTTGTGTGCTGGACCCGGTTATAACCAGTATAGGGTATTCCCCAGAACAAAACAGCTTTGCGTGCGTGTAGCGCACGAAGCCGGGAAGTTAGGGGAGTTAACGCCGCCAGGTGTTTCGCGGGTTTCGTGAAGGAGATCACGGGTCAAACATTTTTGATTTTTACTTGGCTAAAAAACCTGGCAGCTTAAGGGTTGTTAATGATGCAAATTAGGAATTCATTTGCCTAATTGATATCTATCGGTATTCATCTCTTCCTCAGTTACAAGTGTCGTGTGTTTGAGAGTACTACAATCGAATGCAGAGGATTTATAAAATTTCCTCATTAATTATGCAAATTCGCGCCTGATTTACATAGTTAGCGTATGATTATTAAAGTCATCACTTATCTCATACCAAAAATCATGATGATCCATCAACCCATTCTTGAGGCATTCTCTTTCAAAGTTTGAAACAATATCAAATGCTGCAGTTCCAGCCGCTAGGAGGCTCAAACCTACACGACTATCTACCACTAAATAGCTTATTCAGAACACAGGATATCAACATCGGAAGTTCCGCTGCGGTGCCATAAAAAGTTGCTTCACCTAGTCCCATCATCATCTTGAGGGCCGGGGACTACAGTCGCTTCCAGGGCGAGCTTCCTCTTTGCCCTTCGCCCTCTGTGTGCAGTCTGCCAGTGACCTGCCAGTCCAGTTGCTAGGGGGCCCAAAATCTAATCATTTTGTGGTCTCACAAAGGCCTACCCACTTACTAAATATAAAAGACAATCCATCAAGGCATTCTTGAGTTATCGTTCTGTGGACTGAAATTCCTGTGGACACATTCCTGTACAATTCTTAGACTTCTTGCGGATTGCACACAATACAATACCATTATGGTCGCCCCTGTGGCGTCGCCAAGAAGTATCATTCAGGATTAGTTGACGCTGGAGGTAAATGTCACAGAAAATTTCTGTTGATGTTACGAAATGAAAGTAGACCACCTCTAATGTCATAACCTGTCATAAATAAGTAATGTAGCAGGGCTTGTCAAAAGTAGATACAGTGGCAATGTAACGTTATAGTAACAGATAGCAAGGTACTTTGCCCTTCAGTAGCTATCTTTTCATTTACAAATCTATCTTTTTAAATCGAATTTATTCAAACTTAGTACCCTGTCCTTCAAACCACCGTATGGGGTGAAAACTGACCCCAGACGTATATTGATATGTTCCATTTTGACGTTTCTAGCCGAAAACAAAATTCCTCCCATGAATTTGTTTGCATATAAGTCTAATAACTAAGTTTGGCTCATTGTTGATTAAGTTATCCTAGAAAGTTTATGCTTGGTCCAGTGGGGTCAAAACTGACCCCAGTAAAATCTGCACTTACGTGTATACTCCCTATTATTTAATACTTATCATCTAGTAACATGCATACCTTGTCATTATGATCAAAGTAACACAATATGATTTTGTAGGAACGTGAAAAAACAACATTTTTTGAATGAATGTAAAGATTTATGACGTTGCGACGTAATATGACGTCATTAATGTTATTTTATTTGCGAAAAGCACCAAATTTTAGGAAAGTAGAACCAGGTTCGGTGGTTCTAGCGGAAGACATTAAGATTCTATATGACATCAAGCGTTGGCGCAGGCCTTAAAAGAGCCCGCTTGTCTGAATAGCGTTAGGTGCAAAAGACGATGTTCCCTCTTTTTGCATAAATTATGATAATAAGCAGAAAATATTTACAGCTAATCATGTCAAACTGTCCCTCATAGATTAATGAAACTATACATATATACAAATCACAAAAAGTCACAAAAAAAATGTATTTGTAGGAAATATTATATGGGGTCGGTTTTGATCCCGTATATGATAAGATAAGTCGAAAAAAAGCTACGGTGGTTTGGGGGTTAAAAATGCGTTTAAAAATCGCATACGCCATTGTTCACAGGTTGAGACCGTGGAGGAACTTTTTAGGACTGCAATGGCAAAGCTGAGGACGGCTCAGACAGAAGCAACCATCGGCGTTGCGCAGGGTGTGGAAAATGCTTTGGATTCAAAGAAAGCAGCAGCACTGTGCATCAGTGGTTCAGGCGTCGCTGCATCCGCGGGTCTAGCAACTATTGTAAGCGGTGGCCTGGCTCTACCGTGTGTGTTTCTCGGAGCATCAATCGTTGGTATGGGTGCAGGACTATCGTGTGACATTGATATGGTGAGTATAGACATACCTATTATTTTCTGTGGCCTATTGGTTTATTGGTTTATCTCGATACCTTTAGTTTGATTGCAGGCCATATATAGTGGTCGTCTTATGTTACCTACCAACATGTACAGCTAGCAAATGTATCTCTCAAGTACGTATTGTAGAATGTTGGTGCGAAAACCGCAAATATTCTGAATTTGAACATCTCCATTCAGATTGACATTTGTTGTAACTAATTTGTTACTAATTTTCAACATATTCCCGTCATCAATAAACGACGCAAAAGCAAGCCGCACAAACTGCGACCCTTATTTCTGGCAGCCTACCAGAATTAGCCAACCGTAGAACGTAAATAGATACCCGAATCGGCTATTGGCATTGTTTTGCGGCAGGAGATATTAAAAGCTTCGTGGGGGATCAGGCGCCACAGGAAAATCACCACAAATGAAAAAAAAATCAGAACTTCGTGCGTTCGATCGTAGATCTATACGTACCTTCAAAGAGACGTTAATCTACCTTACTATAAATCTATCTTATTACACTAAAAAATACTTATTACACTATACAAGACTATTTACAATGTATGAATGCGATTTTGGTGTGTCGTGAGAACGTATGCACTTCCCACCGCCGCTTGAGTTGGCCGCCGCGTTTGGTCTAACATTTCGACGAACCCCAGTCCTGAAGTTTGTTCATTTGTGGTGAATTTCCTGTGACGCTTGATCCCCACGAAGCTTCGAATATCTCGGTCGATTCGGGTATCTCAGAGCGTTCTAGGGCTGGCTGATCTCTGACCAGAAATAAGGGCAATTTCGCGTGGTTTGTTTTTGCGTCGTTTATTAATGATGATGATGTGACAAAAGGACGGGAATATGTTGGACACAAATGCGAATCTGAGTGTAGATTTTCCACATTGAAAATATTTGCAGTTCTTGCCCCAGAATTCTCCAATACGTCCCTTTAAGGCACAGACAGCCCCAGAAGCGGGTATTATTTGTAAAAGACCGCATCGTTATGAATTCACAATCAATCAATTTTGTAAAAATTATATTCATTGATGAACAAATAAATGAAATGAATAAAATGTGACTCGCATCCCTAAAGGGACCTCGGGTATAATCTCGGACTGATCGTGCAACTGCATGGCGGCCTCGCCACTGAACGCATTTTTGGCCAAGCACACCGGTTCACCCCGATTCTTCTCGATAAGTGTGTTGGGGTCTTCTACGTGCAGATGTTTGATCGACGCGCGCTTATGCCCGAAGCTCCCTCATACACAGGGCCGCCGGCTTTACGTCACCATCCGAAATAACGAATGCAATCCTTTACAACATGTCCTAGCTGGAGTCGACCCTTAGGATCGAACCCGGGCCCTAGCATCCACGGAATTTGATCCAGATGGCGAAGCAGCGAGGTTGCGTTACCACTTGTGCCACGGGAACATGATAAAGAAATGAACCATCTATAATCCAGGAGTTGAGTAGTGCCCCTTCATCCAGGCCCATGGGGTGTGATTCATGGTGGGAAGAACACAGTATTGGTTCCTTTGGAATAATTGCTGAAGTTCCAGGTCAATTGTTGGGTCAACACAATACAAGAATTAAATTGTTAAGGGTGAAAGAAGCCATCTAACAAATAAGCAACTCTATGACTCTCTGTCCCCATTTTATCGTTAGTGCGACGACGCCGGCTTGCATATTGTTCGCAATAATGAACCCGCTGGGCGACTAATGCAGTGGTTACCGGAGGGAAAACGGAGAGTTGGGCGACCTCACACTACTTTATTGACATTGATTGAAAGATTCACAAGTTTGGCATTTATGTCAGCCATGAAGGACAAGACGTACTGGAAAACTTTATTGAATGTACCTCACCGTAGTAAATCCGGACGAAAGATGATGATTATGATGATGATGGGTGGAAATTGATGAACAACCATTCACACACACGATAAAAACATTATTTTCAACATCGGACCTAGATTTTCTAAGAGCGACCCAGTTTTGCGAGGGCCTTAAGTGTCGGTTTTAGATTGGTTTGAGAATCAATGAATACAAGAAGTATAACTACAGCTTACTTGATGTTCCTTGAGTATTGAAATTAGACAATAATCTAATGAGAAGTATCTTTTTCATATTTTGTTCCTCATACAACTACATTTCCTGAGGTCTGAACGGAGGTAAGATAGTTTGTAGCCAACCCTCTAACAGACTTCGATGATTCATCCACACAGAAAAAGCACCTGACGTGGGCGAGTATGTTCGCCAAGTTCGGCAGAAAACTGGAAGTGGTCTATTCCATGGTAACACATCAGACACATATCATGTCAAGAGCCTTGAGTGATGTGTCTACAAACAGTGACTGTGTCCTGAGCAAAGTCAGAAGAATTGCAGGGCGTTCTCCAAGGTAACTATAATAAAACTTTGTGTTCATTTCCTTTTTGAAAAGTCAAGATACTAGTATCAACATTGCAAATTTCAGGAAGTTGGCCATTGTACACTAGTGCAGCACTAGCACCGCTTATGTCAGTGGTCCCAGCTGCATGATGTGCATGTCTCTCTACGCAAGCTGAGCTATTGCTGTTTTTGTATTTTAACAGGAATATACCGACGAATTCAAACTATGTCTGATCTAATTGACTTTATTATATCTAACCAACACAGCCGGAGAAGTACTGCTTTCTTCAAACGAAGGTGTATCCAACTGAAGGAAGAATCAGAGAAACTGGAGGAATCCTGTATTGAGTACATCACGAAAAGCGACGACATTTGCGGAATAACTGGATCCATTGCCCAGCTCAACATTGAAAACTAGAACGCCAAGAATTGTCAGTGACACACACTGACTCGTCAGTATCCGATTTAATCATGCTTTAGATTTTGTACATTTCTTATCACGCCCTTGTAGAAAGGTCGTGATTATCCCTAGTCTGATCCATTCCAGTTTTGCAATGGAATATCTGCATTTGTTGGATCACTTCGGCCTAAATCTAAAAAAAGATAATCCCTACCTACCTACACTATTTTTTAGTACCTTAACTGTAAACCCACCTTTTTTCTTAGGCCTTTATGACAATTCATATGACATTTCTAATGAATCATGGCAATTCCATTCAGCTGCAGATTGCAAATTAAATTCAACTGCACAAATGGCAAGTGGTGATGAATATTTGCTTCAGCTGTTATACAATTGTACAATACTACTTGATTTCATAGCCAGGTTCTTCCATGGACCTGTACTGTAATCATTAAGTCATGGGCTACATGATTTAAATATTGAGTGTTGTATGCTAAGATTTGACTGGAATTTAAATTTGTGAATATATATGAGAAACTTTACTTTCACTGTCTTGCGGTGGACTGTAGTAGATAAAGAAAAACAGCTTTAAGCAATGTGTTATTGATTGTAACCTTCGAAGGATTTGATAGATCTTTAGACACGCGTATACCTATTCTATCAGGTAATGATTTGGTGAAGGCTTCTTTTTGTGCTCATTATCATTAGCCTTTAGGTGAATTGTCCCAGTACCATGCATAACCTGCCCATTTTGCCAGGTGGCAGTAGTTGCTAGGTCTACACAGTATAAGTGAATGGTGTGATACAGAACTCGGTCGGTTTATTGATGTTTTTATCAGTGAACGAATTCGAAGGTGAATAAAGACATGCATAACTGTATTTCGTTGTCCTGGATATTTTACTTCTTGACTCTTGGTAAACAGGGGCTGCATAAATTCTGCAATCATTTATCAGTATGCAAAACTCGGTTATACAATTTATGACATGTAACGTTGATGACAAATAATTCTGTAAACTGATACGGGCTACACGTGTACGATGTAAGATATACATGTCTACATTATTTGTCAGCTGTAACAACCACAAAAGGTAACATCAGGTTATTGACTTGGCTACACTTATGTCGCCATCGGTCAAGGGTCACTGAACAACCTGGATAGGTAATGGTGATGAAATACTGCTGCAAAGTGATATTTGTTTTGGGAACATGGGGGTAAACCAGCTCGAGTGCGCATGCACACACCATGTGTCTGTATTTTGCCCCCGCAATGTAAGGTGAGAAGGACATGCTAGTCATCTGATCTCAGCAGTGAGTTCGAGAGTCCTAATTACAGTAGGAAAGCTTGTATTGTAGAACGGGGCCCTGGTGCTACTGTGTAGATATAGGAAGGGGCGCCCCCTTTACAACCTTCTCGTAGCCAAAAACGCCCTCTCTCTTCAAACATGGGTCGCCACCCACAATCTCGTCCAAGGGCAACACGCCGGCAAGTTACAGGCGTCTTGTAGATAATCTCCAAGCAGATTTACCGGTGGGAAGGAAGTATCCACGGTCCTAAACAATATCCATTTGCCACCGTGTCTATTAGATATCTATAAAAAATTGTTGGGCTGTTTCAAATTTGGAGAAGTCATGTTCGCGGGCGAGAGTTGCTCTATTGTACGTAGAATTCCACATGGTTGGACTTTTAGCAAAAATCCGGGGTTCCTGTATCAAATTTACTATTTTAGGCAAGGGTGGCTCTCGCTCTTTTTTTCCGCCTCTTTACATCTTATGTCGTTATCATCGTTGTTCTCGAACCTTAAGAAAAGAACAGGTTGTTGACCTGACGCAAGGCTTGTCGTCACTGGGTCAAAGGTCACGTACTAGGCTACTCACCTGGGCAGGTGTCAGCGGTACAAAATTTTGTCAGAATAACATTTGTTTAGGGAACGTGTACGTCAACAGGCCTGCACAGGGCGTCGTAGGTTTGTCCTTATAAGGTGATGTAAAGTTTGGCGTCACACCAGAAACATAAGTACGCTTATAAAGCATTGATTTTACTCGGGGCCGATCAGTGCAGTCAGGAACAACCCGGAAGTAACAGCACAAGTCTTTAGCCGGTCCAACAAAGCCGAACAGAAAGACATAATGGCACTAGAGTTCCTGCCGATCCCACTGACATGGGTGGTGATGGCCGTGCTGCCTGTGCTCTTCTACATGTAAGTCTTTTCAATGATTGTTTTGAACACTGTATGTTGAGTACGTTTTTCTGTCGCCAACCGGTGTCGTAGTGCATATGGTAGTCTGATGTATTTACGCGATGTTTGTAGGTAAGACCACAACGTATTCATCCTACCTACGCAAGTATACCTGTTAGGAGTAATGTTTTTACTAAGCTGAGTATCAAACCTTCCAGGTGTTGCATTTTAAAATCAACATTTGGTGTTGTTCTCACGTACAACGCTATGCTAGTCATGGCCAGCTGGACATTTCTAGAGCTCAAATTTACTGCTGTAAACACAGCACTACATGTAGGTTGTAGTGCGTTATATCTCTTGTACCTAACGTTACGCGAAGACGCACACTCTGCATGCATAAAAGGTAATTACATACATGTACACATGTTAGGATAGTCTTGTCGACTCCTTCGATATGGCACCGACATGTGATTTGCATTTAGTCTATTGTTCGGTGATATTTGATCCGTACGTGTTTGCAAACACGAAGGATTGCAGGATCTTTCTCGTACAGCAGAATTTATTAATATGTACGCAAATCGTGGTGTTATAACGCTTCTATGCTTCTACGAATAGACCTATTTTAAGCCGCAACTGCAATGACGTGAGGTAGAGAGGTCAGGTCAGTAGACATTAGCTATGTCCATATTTGGAGATACAACAGGTACAGGAGAGAGAGCCGAGCCTACCTGACGGGTTATTACCATATATGGTCGCACATCGCAAAGTTGACCACAAGTGACCCCAAACATGACTTCACGGCCCTGTAACGTGATATCACTGTCATATGTTTAAAAAGCACTGATGGAGTCTTTTACATACAAAATTGATAGAGTTGTTCTATTGGCCGGCTGAAGCTCAGTAACCGCGTACACACATATGCATACATATCAAACCGTTTACAAAACATAATTATATTGAAAAGTACCATTTTTATTTCTTTAAATCTATTCATTGGTTTGGGTGACATGCCCGTACATTCAGCAGAGGTTACCAATGTTCTTAAGGGCTAATGAAGGAATGCAAAATGACTACACAATCAGAAGTTGAACTTAGAAATACATTCAAATTTACATCATCTCATTTATATATCTATAATTTATCGAAGTTCTTTTAAAAGATATGAAATTTCTTGGGCATTCCCTTTCTGTACAAGGTGACGTATAGAAATTGAATAACTCATTTTGCAACATTGACTATACGAGACTATACGGAAGTAGTGGTAGTAGTGTGACACAAACTAACACCGTAACTGATCATTCACCCCCAGCTACTGCGTGCGCCCCCTATCGATGTTCAAGAGAATGGGAGTCGCCGGACCAAAACCTTATCCTGTCATCGGGAACATGATGGAGTTTAAGAATGTAAGTGTCAGCTCAGATTATCCCTTTATATGATATTATGTAATATGATATAGTATGATATAATATAATGTGATTTAAGATTGATATGTAGAAATCTCGTCCCCATTACATGTATTCAGTTTCCTACTAGTACAATAATTACTTAATAGATTCCTATTGGCTGTAGTCAAACTTTTGTGTTTGCATAAAACATTTTTCCATTCGTGTTTTTCTATCAATGGAAAATCAACACATTTGAAGTTATTGTGAAAGCGTGAAAAGGTGTTGATTTGACTTATTCATTTTACTGTAAAAAAAAGTACAGCCAGGGCTACCCAACTAGCACTAGCCTAAGGCTATTACAATGGGTTAACCCGAAGGTTACTAAGATTATACAATTAGTCACACGAGTCATCTGATATTAGGCAATGTCATTATTAAGGTAGGTCAGTCATTATTTACAGAGTTTTTGTTGCACAGGATCACTGTTCTAAAAGAAGAGCTGACTAAGAGCGTCTTAAAACGTGCCTCAAGATATAAGAGCCGTTTGAACAATAATCTAGAGATGTGTATCACGACATGACTGTTGTTTTACCATTCTGCAGGGCCTGTGGGACATCGAGTTACAGATGTCGCGGGTGAAGGAGTTTGGCGGGGTTTACGGGTAAATGTCCTTTTCCAAAACTTTTACAAAGTCACCATGAATGTGTGTGTGTGTTTGTGCGTGTGTGTGTATGTGTGTGTGTGCGTGTGTGTGTGTGTCTGTGTGTGTGCGTGTGTGTGTGTGCGTGTGTGTGTATGTGTGTGTGCGTGTGCGTGTGTGTGTGCGTGTGTGTTTGTGCGTGTGCGTGTGTATGTGTCTACGTGTCTGTGTGCGTGCATGCCCGTGTATGTGTGTGTGTTTGTGAGTGTGTGAGTGTGTGTGTGTGTGTGTGTGTGTGTGTGTGTGTGTGTGTGTGTGTGTGTGTGTATGTGTGTACTTGTATGTGTGTGTGTGTCTGGGTGTGTCTGTGTGCGTGTGTGTGTGTGTGTGTGTGTGGAGGGATTTCAAACCCGTTCGATTTCCGCAATCTCTTATCCTGAGTATCTCTGGATTGTACGGTGGTACGGCTTGGTCATTGTATCCCAGCGTCAACACAGCTTACTTAATCGTAATACACTTTGTAGTTCTATGTTAATCCCTTTGTGAATTCTCCCCTCTCAGTGTTTTCGGAGGAATGCGGCCCGCCTATGTCGTCACAGGCAGGGAGTTTCTGCGGGAAATCTTCATCAAACAATTCCACAACTTCACGGACAGATCGGTAAGAACAAGTCTTGCACTAGACAAAAATGAAGAAAGAAATTATACTTTGCAGGAAATGGATACAAATGGAAATAGACACTGATTTTTCTTGATAACAGCTAGGTTGATTTTTTTCTGAAAAAAGAAACATCCAAACATAAACACAAATCACGTTTATGTTGAGCTTTTTGGTTCTGGCCCCTGTTCAGTTGACACCATGTAACCCCCTGCTGCAGCGCTTGCACACATTCTGTGGCCCGAGTGCTGTACAAACGGACATGGGCACCACCTTATACAAAAGTGCGTGGGACTAAGGATTTAACAAACTTCCTGTCTCCCAAAGACGAGTTCCACGGCGCTGAACGTGCGTCCTATGTGCCGAGTCCTGACCGACCTGAGAGGAGACGACTGGAAAAACGTCCGGACCACGCTCAGTCCCGCCTTCACAGGGGGCAAACTCAAACTGGTATGTACGACGTAGACAGAGCTTTCATGTAAACAACATGGTAAATGGAAACACAACGCAAAAAAGTTACCGAAGCATTTCGATACTTTTGGCAATAAGGAAATGGTCAGACATTTCGGATAACGTTAGAACTGACTGACAAGTCGACAGCGGATGATGTCTGAAACGTTTACAAAACCTATCCAGTTGCCTTCTGCAGTGTGTAAAACTGGCATATACTGTTTTTATCTGACGTTTTCCAGTGAATCAAAGATTAATTAGATTTCATAACATGTTGCATTACGAAGGACACAATGTCTGAGGTAGTTGAAAAACACAAAAGAACATCGAGATATCATCATAAGAAATGTGGCAAAGCCCGATATAGAAACAAAATGTCTAAGACAATTTCAAAACACAAGAAGAAACGTCTTCGTTTGTGTTACATCTTTACTTGAATGTATGTAAGTAAATAAGTAAGTAAATGACATGTACAAGTTATATATTGTCAATTTTTCTTCTGCCAGTACCTTTATATGATATGTTTGGCATTGACGTTCTGCAGTCCTTACGTTAGTTATTTGAAATAAATTGAATTGTTAGATAAATCTCTATCTTTACTATCTTCAGATGACAGGCATCCTGAACCGGTGCGCAGATCAGCTGGTGGATAACATAGGGGAGGCCACGAGGGGCGGAGCAGCCTGTGATATCAAGGAGTACGTTTGATATTTTCATAGTTAAAATCCCCTATAGTACTCAATTGTCTAGCATTGCAATAGACTATTGGCGTCAATTCCTATCGGATGTTGTCGAAACAATTCACACAAAGGTCGAATGAATAGTGTGAAAAAAGACAAATCAGTTTCTTTTTTTATAACTGTCGATATACGTGATGTGTTTGCAGTTAAGTCTACCTTTTTACTACTTTTATTAGCCACAACACACACAATAGAGATTCAAACAATCGCAGATAGAAATTCAACAATCAAAAGAGTCGACAGGAACTGTAACTAGTATGTCTTCAGAAGATTGTAGCTGTGGAGCTTTCATTCAATTGACGATTACGTTGACAGGAATGGTAAATCCAAAGAAGAAAGAAACTACAATTCCCCTGACGGTGTTTCCCCCCAGGCTAGCCAGCGCCTTCACGATGGACGCCATAGCAGCCGTGGCTTTCGGGACCGACATCAACACCCAGGAGACCCCTGACCACCCCTTCGTGGTGAACGCCAAGAAAGCCTTCGGGACAGACCTGAAGAACCCGCTCATCTGGGTCTACCGTGAGTTCAGCATCAGTCAAACACATCGCTTTTTATAGCTTATTTGTATCAAAGCTACCTATTACTAGTCTGCTTTCCATTCATGCCGGCATGCATTTCAGTATAAGAGCACTCACAGACTGGATAAACATGCACAAAAGCACTGGATGAACATACAGATTACAACATGTACGAACTATCTCCACATCAAAAACTGAAATCAGTACCTGACAACTCTTAAGTTTTTATCATTGACTGTTTGACACTGTGTCCTCCTCCTTTTCCTTTTTCATCCTGTCGGACAATCGGTCCAGCGTCGATGGACTCAGCATGTAACACATTAGAAAAAAGTGCAAATAGTTTGTCATCGGACATTTTCAACCTTTCTTTATCTTCGTAAGTATGGTAATCACTGCTTCATACATGCATGTATACATGTACTTCTGCACTTCCCAGTTATCTTCCCGAAGATCGTGAAGCCTATAATGGAGAGTCTGCAGGTGAGCCTGTTCCCGCGGGACTGCGTCAACTTCTTCAGCGGCGTCTTCACACAGCTCATGCAGCAGCGGCAGGCGGGCGGGGAGGTATGGCTAGTTTTTTTCTTAGGACTAGAACTATCGTAGAGTGGAACTTGTTGCCACCAAGTAAAGTAAAGGCATCCTCATTAGATAGCTTTATACCGCGCTTACTGCTAGATGTGCAAATGTTAGATGTGACATGTCCTTCAGCGTAACATAACCAGTTGCTGCCACGCCGCGTGCCTAAGAAGCAGGTGTGTGAGTAAGAGGGTTTGTTCCGGCTATATACTAAAAGACTACAGTTGCAGAAGCTGGCGTCTTACACCGAAGGCGAAGGGTGGTTATACCGGCGCTATAGATACTAAACATACGGCAACCAATGTAAAACTGCTTCCATTCATACGTTTCATGTCCTTGGTGCTGAATGACATTCACATTGCACTATACTCGGTACTGATCCCATTAACACTGCTCTGTTCCTAGTGCAGAAGACAATCTGCACTGCACTGTTTGCTTCTCTGTCCACAGGGTGAATACAATTGACACTGCCCTTTCCTCGGTGCTGAATACTCTTCACTCTAACCATGCTGTCCTTATTGCTGACTACCGCTCACGCTGCCCGTTGTATGGTACTCAGATGATGATCCTTTCAACGTTGAAAATTTCTGTCGTCTATCTGCAAATTCTTCCTGTCCCAGGCCGTGTGAACATGGGACAGTAATTGATGACAATGATGTTTATGTAACTGTGATTTCCTTACTGTTTCAGGGCCGGGTTGACATGATGCAGCTCATGATGGACGCTCACACCATGAAGGATGATGATGAGGAGGGAGAGGCTGAGGCGGCAGGCAGCAGAACACGAGGGAAGAAACAGGGTAATATGCCTTTATCTATTGCAGTGGTCTTGTTGGCTAATTCCTGAATTCTCAGACATAACTATTCAGCCTTTAACGGCATTTTGTTTACGGTACAATTTTGATCTATATGTATATATATATATATAGTTGTGTACATGCTACACTTCTGTACGTTTGGGACCGCATAGTGATGTCATCCCCTGTTATGGTACATATGTAAATATTTTTCATTTGCATCTCATTAATATGTATAAGCAGCAACACCTGTGCTGCATTGCTATGTGAACCAGTCAGAATTGCCTTGAGGAAGGTGACGGATGGTCACCGAAACGTCGGTTGAATAAATCTCTTGGTTGTGTAAAAGGAGTCTTTTTGTTCAGTGACTTACCAACCTGACGAAACTATTCACGGAGGTACAATAGTGCATTGTATGTTCTACCAATATGGGGATGGAGGGTATCTTGCCTTTTCTCATCCGATTCACATCAACAGGAAGTATAGGAAACATTCTGAAGCTTTGAAGCTTGTTTATAAACTGTTTGTTTTAGTTTAGGCACTGTTTTTTAAAGCCTTGAGAGATGAATTTTCTCCGACTCTTCTTCGTGGAGATTTGTTAATGGACACCCCTTGTCTTCCCGAACACATTTTCTACGAACTAGAAATAGATACACGTCATTACCCCCCCCCCCCCTTTCACCTGACAGTAAGGAAAAAATAAATCTTGTTGTTTCCAGCCCTGAGTAGGGATGACGTCCTGGCTAACGGGTTCCAGTTCATCCTGGCTGGGTACGAGACTACGGCCTCCACGCTCTCGTTCACAATGTACCAGCTGGCCACGCACCCGGATGTACAGGACAAGGTCATCCGCGAGGTGGATGACGTCATGAAGGACAGGGTGGGCAAAGATTCTATATTTGTCCATTCTTCACCCCAAGGGCAAGGGAGTGAAGAACGTTTTAGGCTTGTCTGTATTCCACTGATTCTTAATGTACAGAATCGATATAATCAAATGCAGTTTTTTGTATAAAATGGCAGCAAAGCGCAATTTTTAAGGAATATACAAGAAGGAGGCGAAGACAAATTCCTTCGTCAATGATAACCATCCTATGCTTCCTCATCCACAGGACACTGTTGACTACGAGGCGTGTAAGCACCTGGAGTACATGGAGATGTGCATCATGGAGAACCTCCGGATCTATCCAGCGGCAAATAGGTAAACTTCAACATTGTACTAAGGGTAGGGGTCATAGCGAAATTACTCATTATTCGCTTTCTTAAACCTAGAGCCAATCACTTTTTAACAAACGCGGCCTTTTTCAACATCCCAAAGCAGCTGGTCATGAGTCGAACCTGTGTTTGGGTCAAAACGAGAGGCGCTTTGCACTATTAATCAACAAAAATACTTCAGATCACATCAATTACGGACTACTGCTTTAGTTTTACCCTTGTTACGTCCATGTGACGGTGTGCTGTTTTTGTTCCAGACTTGCCCGCGTGGCCACCTCTGACACGAAGATCCAGTGGCTGACTGTTCCCAAAGGCATGCTGATGGACATCCCGGTCCTACCGATCCACTTCGATCCCGAGCGCTACCTGGAACCAGACAAGTTCATCCCGGAAAGGTACAGATGTAGTTAACCCCAACCCTTAACCCTAATCATACCCATCCACAACGACCCCGAGCGCTACCCGGAACCACACAAGTTCATCCCGGAAAGGTGCAAATGTAGTTAACTCCAACTCTATCCCTGACCCCAGCACTATCCCTAACCTTAACCCCAACCCTAACCTAACCTAACCCAACCTAACCTAACCCCCACCCTGCCCATCCACCACGATCCCGAGCGCTACCCGGAACCAGAGAAGTTCATCCCGGAGAGGTACACATGTAATTAACACCAGAGACCCTAACCTAACCTAACTCACACCCTGCCGAAACCCAATGACCCCGAGCGCTACCCGGAACCACACAAGTTCATCCCTGAAAGGTACAGATGTAATCAAGCCCAGCCCCATCCCTAACCCTAACCTAACCTAACGTAACCTAACCCACACCCTACCGATTCACCACGTCCACGAGCGCTACCCGGAACCTCTATCATAGCATGAGACTCGCTATGATAGAGACTACCAACCTCCTTGAAACTACTTAGTACATGTACTACATATTATTGTATCAACACTAATCTGATGTTTGTATCTCCACTAGGTTCAGTAAAGAGGAGCGGCAGAAGCGGGACCCGTGCGACTGGCTGCCATTCGGGGCGGAGCCTAGGAACTGTATCGGCATGAGGCTCGCCATGATGGAGGCTTCTAACACACACGTAGTGTTAATAATCTAATGTTTGTACCTCCACTAGGTTCAGTAAAGAGGAGAGACAGAAGCGGGACCCGTGCGACTGGCTGCCGTTCGGGGCGGGCCCGAGGAACTGTATCGGGATGAGGCTCGCCATGATGGAGGCCAAGATCGCGCTGGCCAAGATCCTGAGGAGCTACCGGATCGCACTGGCACCGGACATGGAGGTTTGTGCAACTTCTAGAATAATATACACAAAGAGTATTCCATAGGTATCCTATATAACCTAAGCAATTGGGTGAGTACATAGGGCTTATTATTGTCATCCTTGCACTGGACGTGGAGGTTGATAGAACTATAAGAACAGCATACGTATAGAGTATTCCGTATCTTAATGTATCATTTATAACCTTGACAATTGCGTAATTACTTAAGGCTAATCAATTCATTCTGGCTGGACATGGAGGTTTGTGTAATTACTGCTTGCGTGTAGGAGCGTCCGTAAAGAGGTTCTCCGATATCTTTCATGTCTTAATCTATCTTATGTGAGCTAAAAATCATGCCAGGTTAGTTAAGTGTCATTGTGTTTCATAAGCAAAAGGAAAATCAGCAGAAACGTTCGAATGCTTGTGAACCTGATAGGTGAAACAATTTCAAACTCGCACTATGATTCTCCATCATCCAATTTCAGTACGTACTGCTTTGTTCTGAAAACGTTAGCTAGCGATGCAAGAATTGACACACAGTGAATTGGTACATGTAGTAAAATAAATCACCAATGGAAGTTCATCTGTGTTGGGAAATGACATTATTAACAAGGACTGAACTTTCCTTGCTCATTCATCCCTAATGCATTCCATCTAATGCCTCCTGTCCAGGTCCCGGTGCAGCTGAGTAAGTACTCCGCGTTTGTCAAGCCCGAGCACGGCATCCGCATCACGGTGGAGCCCAGGAACAATGGCGGGAACTGAAGCACTCCCCAAAACATCCTTCAGGGACAACTGGAGGTCATGGGTATATGGCTTCTGTTATTCAGCGTACCTTGATTGATTTAACCTGGTATCCACCATACTATAACGCTAACTGTGGTGAGCTCCTCCGGGGCTTCCCTTGTCAAGTATTCTGTGTAAAAGCGATCAGAGGAGTGAACTGGAGCTAGAATAGATGATGGATATGATTTAAAAAAAAAACTCTTACCCCTGAAAATGGCTGCCTTGGTGGTGCAAACTCTTTCGATCAACACAGCTGCAATCAATGTAAAGTACACGGATGTACCTCCAGAACGTGAATGATCATGTGGATTCTCTACATTCTATGACTGGGTGGAGGTTTTCGATTAAGTCGATATATTTTACATGGTATGAATAGGTTGATGAAGGTTAGACATCCAGGTAGTAAGATACGCCAAAAATAGTTACTCAAGCAACTGGATAAAATTGTTAAACAGTCAGACGTTTCAGACAGCATCCGTCACTGATGAAAGATAGCGGATGCTGTCTGAAACGTCTGACTGTTTCAAAATTTTATCCAGTTGCTTGGGTAACTATTTTTGGCGCATGAATAGTGATGGATCCTTCTTTATAATTAATACTAGTAGATTGCAGGTAGAAATAAACTTATTAGTGAAATGGTATGTTTTATCATCCACTTAACTTTGTCGGCAGCAGGGCTATTGTGAACTAGTAGTGAAAAAAACGTAGAAACAAAATTGCTGCATCATGTAGAGTTAGTGTAAAGATGAATTATATTGTCGTGTCTTCCCCTGTGAGTTAATCGGTGTCGCTCTAAGCAAGACATTTTAACTTACGGTAAAATTCAGCTGCACTTCGTTATCAATCCATATGTATGTTTTATTTACCGCTGTTATCATACGATTTGATGGCTTCAAATATGCGAATAAACAATAAACAATCTCTTAATAGGATGTATCGATTAAATGTTCCGAAGTACTCAATGAAAACTGCATGTATCTACTAGTGACTACAATGCGTATCTCAAGAGTGTATATCTCGTATTAAATACAAATTACTGCTGATGCCAGATATGATCATATTGTTGGCTGTTCTTTTGCAAGTCACAAAAGTTGTCGACTGTTCTTTCGCAAGTTAATAAGCCTGGTCAAATCGCGCTCTTGACGACCCCCTTTCCCCACGGATCGGTCCCCAGGAAGCCTGCTGGCATATATACCACAGAAACAGGGCTCTAAAGCCATATAACAACGATGTCTGGTATGAAACGGTAAACTGCACCAGACCCAGGCTATAGGGAGAATATTTGCCAGGGGCCCGGTTTGGCCACCAAAAAGGGGAGGCGGTCACACCCACTAAGGAATGTACCAACATTTTTCATCGTCAATTGGCATTCAATGTGTTGACTTTCCTCTCTGATTGCTTGTACTCTACTCTACTCAGGAGGGACTTAAGCCCACCGGTGGGTTCAGGGGTTATGGTGTGGATGTTTGATTTGATTTGATTTATTTGACTGTAATAATGTACAGCCAGGACTACCCAACTAGCCGAAGGCTATTTCAAAGGGTTAGCCCTGGGAACAGTACTCAAAGTTCAATACAAACTTTCAAGTTCACAAAATTAAGCACGTCAAACACACAAGGCGTACGCAAAACAAAATTCACAAAAAACAGCAGTGTTCTACGCGATGTCGACGATATGACCGACTGCTGTAGGCTCAAGAGAAGTCTAAATATATAATGTTGCGGTATACTAGTATTGTATTCGCTTGAGGGCTTTGTATTTGTTAGGTTATCATACATTCATTGTAAGTTGGTTAAATAAAAATGTGAATGAATAAAAATAAAACTGCGGCAAACTAGATAGCAATGGTTTAGGCTGTCCACTGGAGAATCTGGTTTCACTTGGTATTTGGATCCCTGGTCATACTTGGTCCTCAAAATATCCTGTTCTTGCTTCTTTCCTTCCTTCTGTTCATTTCCCAAGCTGCAGTTCCAACCCCTGCCGTAGGGGGCGCTATGTTCCCAGCATGCATTGTACCAGCCCAACGCAGGAGAAACGCCGCCATGCCGAAGTAAGTGACGCATCTTTTGTCGTTTTCTGCCCCGAATTTTGCAGTTTTTCAGCACAAATACGGAATTTGTTGATATGATTTCCATATTTTAAGAACGTCGTTGTTCTTCTTCGTAAATTGTAGAGTTCTGAATGTTTAAAATTGTTGAATTGTAAGCGAAAATCAGCATTGCTTTCGCATGAGAATTTTTGTTGTGATTTTGGGGTGGGGAGGGGGGCTTGAATGATTTTTCGAGAATATTCCGTCTCGCAGGTGCAAACAAAGGCATTAGATACACTTTTAATGTTCACCGCTACATTAGGATATTTGCAGCTTCGACTATAATTTTTTTTCCGTTTTTATCGCAATTTTATTTTGGCCTATCTGGCTGAATCGTCTACGTTGTCTTTAGACTGTATAATTTATAACCTGATGTTTTTTCCAAACTGAGAGCCAAATAGATTTTTGATAAAACTCCTCAGCCTGTAGTCTTCCCAAGAAATGCTAACCCCCTCTCCATTTTTAATTCCAGGTACTTCTGTGACTACTGTGACACATACCTCACACACGACTCAGTAAGTATGACGCCACGGGCTGTTGTTATTTTCCAAGCTTATGCCGGGGTTGAAAATTAAAAACATTCTGATGCACAAATTATGACCAGAAAACATTTCAGCATTTCATTCCCACATCTGCTTGTAGATGT
This sequence comes from Branchiostoma lanceolatum, assembly GCA_035149815.1. Classification (NCBI taxonomy): domain Eukaryota; kingdom Metazoa; phylum Chordata; class Leptocardii; order Amphioxiformes; family Branchiostomatidae; genus Branchiostoma; species Branchiostoma lanceolatum. Next base: position 3,615,875 of record CM068868.1, on the reverse strand, counting down.
ATTGGTCTTTGGTACATGCTTCATCATCAGTCTAAGGACAGTTGCTTTACGATGCTTACAATGTTACATGAAGACAATTGTAAAATAGGAATAAAGCTTTGCTCTGTCAGTCTGTATAGTCAAGTTGATGAAACAGGGCATTATAAAAAAAGTCTTACAGATACCATCTTAGGTAATTCATGTCTAGAACACACTTGTCTGTACCAAATTCTGGGTACTAGGCCCTAGTACCCAGAATTTGGTAGAGATAAGTGTGTGTTCTAGACTGTAGACATGAGTTTTATCGAGAAGGACTAGCTCTAAGATGCTAGTACATATCATGAATGTTCTCTTGCAGCTTAAGTTGCCTTAAAAAGTTCCTAATACTTTCTCCAGTCTGACCAAACCAAAATATGCTGACTTTCCCCCCACAGCCGTCGGTGAGAAAAACCCACTGCAATGGCAGAAAGCACAAAGAGAACGTGAGAGTGTACTACCAGAAATGGATGGAGGAACAGGCCCAGCAACTCATCGACCAGACAAGTAAGTGTTTAACCACGCAGCACCACAGGAACAGAAGCAGGAGGGTCCAGTGCCAAATAAAGGTTCTTCTGAAACAGACTTACATTCAAGATAATTTGATTTGACCGTTTCTTTTAACGCTTTTTTTGTGAAGGCAGCAAGGCTAGAATGCCACTAGTGGTTAGGGGTTACTAATATTAGTAATAATCGGATGGACAATGTTTTGTTTGTATCGCAAATAGATACAAACAAAATGTTAACCCCCAAAGTACCACTGGTAATTTGTACAGAGGAAATACATGTTGAACTTGAAGTTTGGCAGACTAATTCTTCCTGAGCTTTCAAGGATAATACAGGAGAAGCTTCAGAGAGTGGTTTGGCACTGGGTCTTCTGCTGACTTTCATTGCTCTATGATCAATCTGTCCTTCACTGTTGTCTATTCTGTCCATCTCGCCTGTCGTACCGCCACACTGTCATGTCTGGTAGGTTCATCTTCAATCTTTCCTCCTCCTGTATAGCGGCTGCTTTCCAGGCGGGGAAAATCCCAAACAACCCTTTCCCTAACGCTGCCGGGCAGACGGGAAACGAACCAGGGGCTAAGGTTCTGCCCCCGGCTATTCTGCAAGGTTAGATCTATCTTGAATAAAAGCCGTTGGACTACACACCCTTCAGGGGTAGAACAGAACTAGACATACATGTACACCATTAAGCGTTTGCCTGCCAGGGCATCCTAGTTAATAGGATAGACACTAGTTTGACATGAAGTTGCAGTTTGAACAGAAGCTGCTAGGGGGACATACAGATCTTACACATAGATCCATGTTCTTTACATTTCTTTCTTCTTCTACAATCTCTGTAGTCTAAAAAAAACTTCAATACTAAAATGTAAGTAGTTAGGGGATAGTGTTACACTTAACTAACAGTTTTTACTAACATTTTACTACTAGAGACATACAAAATGCTACAGCTGAAAATTTAGCCAAGGTGTATGTATGTCCTTTCGACGGTTGATATTGGCAGACCAGGTTATGAAATTGAAACAAAAAAGCTGATAAGAATTTGACCAGAAATGATCACACCAAATGATCTACTTGAGCAAGTTCATCGTTCCAACATAATACTAGTAGAAACTTACACCTCTTAGATAACACATAGTTTCTAACAGCATTGTCTTCTTCTCCTAATACTATCATGTTACTGCTCTGAAGCACTTCTATTCAATGTCTGACTGACCATCCAATGTGCTAACTTGTCATTTGCCTTTTCCAAGCTGCTGTATTCAAGGCAGGTAAGGCAACTGTTTCTATTTACTAACTCCTCCTTTTCCCCAGATTTCAAAACAGGTAAGTTTTTTCTACATTTTTCTTTTAGGAGTCGTTTCTTTCTACATTTACTCTTACTGTCCAAGGCTGAAGAGAAGAGAGTTAGAAAGCAGCAGAAAGAAGTTTTGCTGTAGAGTCTTCTACTATTTAGGTACCTTCTTTAGAGAGATAGATTTCCCACATGTTTGAACTAATCTTTAAGCTTTTTTTTTTACAGGCAGGATATGAGAGATGACTGCATCTTTGGAAGGATAAAGTTTGTTTTACAACTTTTCAACTAAATTCGATGATACAAATTTTAAGTTATGCATCTGCAAACTACTAATATAAGTACATTTTGTATAATCCTCCTCTAAAAAGCTTGTGATTTTAGCCTCATCTTAAGCTTGTTTGTCAGATTGTTGCATGAAAACATTTAAGTCAGCTCAGAAGTCCAAAACAAGATTGGCAACATAAAAAGATGTTGCCATGGTGACTGTGATATTTTCTCATAAATATCATATCAGTTGATCACCTTTACCCAAATAACACAAGTTGTGCAATGTATGAAAGTCTTGTTTTCACAAAAAAGGATATCGTACCATTTCCTCATAATTATGTAAATGAGGCCCTCAGCCAATAAGGCAAAATTGTTGAAACTACACCATGCACCAAGGGGATGACTGCTGACATCAGCTGAATCGTTACTGACATCATCACAATTGTTGCTGATATCACCAGAAATCCTGCTGGCATCAACAGAACTGTTGCTGAATGCTGACATCACCAGAATTGTTGCTGGCATCTTGATTAGTTAACCCTTTCTAACATGTGCATATATTGTACACAATAACTATATCTTCAGCTCTGTGTTTCTTTCAGGATCCACCTCCAGTACCTAAGACATCCTGTGACCTCTTGCGGACCTATACATCTGTGTCATTGATTTGTGCAATCCTCAAACTCTCAGCAGGAGGACCTCAAACTTCAAGTCAAGATGAAAAAGATGGAATCTTTGCCTTGTACAGGTGCTGCCCATTTCCTGAGGTTGCTGATTATTTTTCAGACAGCCATAAGATAATCAACACTGCTGCCACCCTTCAAGATAGAGAACATTTCCTCGACTCTTCCACGGATTAACAGGCAGGCTGGGCAAGTGTCACAGTTTACTGCGTTGCGTAGCTACGGTATCAGAATTCAGATGAAATGATGTAAGAAAGTCTTTAATGCAATGACTATGGTGTTTTCACAGCCGCTGCATTCCAGGCCGGCAAGATCGCCAGCAACCCGTTCCCCAGCGGCAGTGGCGGGCCGCCCCAGGGGGGTGGCACCATGATCCCCCCACCCCCCAGCCTGCAGGGCCCCGGGGGGCCGGGTAGCGCACCAGCCCCTCCCCGCATGCCTGGGCCGCTCCTCATGACACCACCGCCGGGAGCTGCCGCACCGGGAATGGCGCCACCAGGCGCTCCAAGTACGTACTGCAGTCACACAGGACTCTCTCTCTCTTTCCTTTTTGTTCCAAACAGCCAATCACATGTCTTCTGTGCTGTGTAGGGCTGGGTACCGGTACCGTGTACAGTTACTTTAGCTCTCCAAAATATGACATGTGTTTGTACTATATTGCTACTGTACTATTAGTATCATTACTAAGATCAGGTTCAGGTCCAGGTCTGGACTTGATTCTCTGAATCTGTACTGGACCACAATTTTCTGTACTGGTACCCACCCCTGGTGTTGTATGTTCATCTACATATAACATACCATTCACTGTGTGTGTGTGTGTGTTTTTATTCATGTTGAATGTTAAAAGCAGACTCACAAAAGTGTTAACAATAACACATTGTTCTTTAACTGCATACATCTTGGTGTGGTTTTTATTTTCACCTTCTTGACTAGAAACTATGTCACAATCTCACAGTTTTGTGTATGTGGCTTATAAAGTAAAGCAGACAAACCGTTTGTTTGGTTCCTCTCTTTGGTGTAACTCTCTAGTTAGCGAGTGGTGTTATCAACATTTGTAATTGGCATAATCTGGGGTGAATTTTTCTTGACTATGTCCTCTACAATGTTCCAAAAAAATCTACAGGTCTCTATGTATTTAAGAATCTGCAAAGTAGTAGAAAGTTTAGATGGACACGTTGTGGGAAAGATCTTTTAAACATGTACAGTAGTATCGGCCACCTCAGAGCTGGCTGTGTTTGGTGGAAAAGAAGGTCTTGTTGGTCCCTGAAGAATACTGGAATTGATTCTGCACGTTTTGTAGCATTTAGAAATAGAGCAGCTTTTTCCCCATTCGTTTGTGAGTACGTATTGACTATTGTTGAAGGGAGGAGAAAACTTTGAAGGAGGGAGATGGTTTTGTTGCACCTGAGCACGTTTTTAGTTGTAGCTTTAGTCTGCATGCACAAGTAGGAACAGAAACACTATTGTGAATGTGCAGCTGCCTGTTGTGTTTACTGGACAACACACTGTACACGTACATACACACACACGAGTCACTGTTCAAAGGTACTGTATTGTTCAATTGTGGGTTCTTGGTTTAGCATGTGTAGTTTGTTTGAGTGGTGTCCCAACAATGGTGGCTTGAACATTATAGAAGGCAGCATACAGAGTGAAGACTTCCTTTTTTGTGCACAAAATGACTGCCAAAAATTAGTTTTATTTGGAAGATTTTCAATCATTAGGCTGCTTGAGAAAATCTTAAGAAGTCTGAAAAAGCAAAAGACAAAGTTATGCTTGCTTCTAGAATGTTGAAGTCTGACGATTGTTATTTAGAGAAACTTTGAAGTCCCTCCCAAGCCAGGACAGGTTGGTAACCAGCTCCACCTTGCAGCTGTTTTGTGTACTGCAGCCATAATTGGGTGTTGTGATTTGTGTTGTTGATGGTGTGTCTAATCTGGTTTGCCACCACTTGATCTAGGGTTTGTTTGCACCTGTGTGATTATTAACAGCATGTAACGCAATCATCACCTCTTCCTTCGCAAGATCAACCCTCTCATCATGCATGCTTCCACGGACAGCAGTTAGGACACCAGCAAGATTTCTCTTGTTTTGAGTTCCCTCCCGATTTTAACACTTGTTTTGAGAGACGTGTGTTGCCTTTGCAGCCCAGACGGTGGTATTGAACAGTTTGATATTACTATTATTACCGTTGATTATCTCTTCTCGTAGCAAACGTTGGAAAAGACACTGGTGTTTGAAAAGCTTGTAATCTTTTGATGTTTTGACTCCCAAGTTTGGCTTGTGCGTCACAAGACTGGAATTGCAAAACCCGAAGGTGAGATGTAACATAGAAATAATAGGTCTCGAGATATCTCCTTGTAACTGAGTTGTACCTCAGCACCTGTTGGTAATTTTAGAGGGTCTGTGGCAAGTTGTCTGGACAACCTGCTATCCAGAAGTTGAAACAAAACGTTTTGCGTGGCACTGCAAAAGTGCAGGTGGTGTGGAAAATCATCTGCACAGTTAAGACTTCGCCCACAGAGGTGCAACTTTCCAGGTGGTATCTCGAGTATATCTTAAAGAACTTGTCAAGAAAGTCATGTAGATAAAGAAACTTGACTCCAAACCTCCTGTCAAAGAGACCAAAAAACAAGAAGGGCAGCAAAAGCGAGAAGCAGTTTTCCAGTTCTTAATAGAAATTTGACAGACGGTATTGAGAAGGAAAATACCCCCAAAGTGTCTTATCCAACTTCTACACAGTGTAGTGCTAAAACCTTAGATATTTGATCACCATCCATGCATGTTGTCTAACATCACTTTGGGAATCTAAAAAAAATACTTCTTTTGTAATCAAAAACACCCTTGAAAAAAAGAATGGACACTAATTATTGAATGCACAGTACAGTATCAAGCAAGTTTATGTAAGTGGTAAGAGGTAAGGTATAAAGGTAGGTATTTTGTTCTGGGTCTAGCTACTAGTATGCTTTTTGATCCTTTGCAATGACTTGCTTGTTGTGTTTTATGCTAAGATCATGATATAATGGTTTTAATGTGAACTGACATTTGTATGATAAGGTGGAGTTAGACTTTTTCCATTTGGCTGTCTCCTTACTTGTAGGGGATACTGTTACTTTGCAGTATTAACTATTGGTGTAGTGTCTAAAATACATTATTGGCACAAAATTCTACTACAGTTGGAAGATTTTCAGATAATTAAGAAAATCATGGGAAACAAAAACTACTATTATTTGGTTGAAAATATGATATTTGGTGCAACAGTGGCCAGTCAAGCAGAAGGAGAAATGTGTTCATTCCAGGTTAATAACTTTTTTGTGAACAAAACCTTGATATCAAATTTATATTTCTGAAGTGTGGTTGACACCGTGCTATTCGATACAGTCTTTCTTAAGCAAATGATGCGACAAACTCTTGTAAGACCCCTTGGAAATGAGGCAAATTAAGGCAACGAATATGGGTGAAATATACAATGAGTTAGCAACAAGTAAACAAAAAAGGTGTCCAATGGAAAACTTCTACTAAGTTCTAATACGGCAAAAGAGACACTTTGGGTTTCGGTTGCGCAGTAGATCGGTGAAAGTCTAACAGATTGCTTGTCTGAAATGTTAACCATGGTTTTGAGTGAGTCAGGGATGTCCGTGTGAGGTAAGGTTACCCTGCATGCACACTAACTCTCGCTTAATGATGCACAAAAGTCACCGACGACACCGCGGGAGCCATGCCGGACCGGAACAGCGATGGAAGCCACCTTAGCGTAAACCTTCTCTGTTTTTCTATTGATTGTCGCCCTTCTTCCCACTACAGCCTTGCCTCAGCCTGCTCGAGGACCCATTTTATGTAAGTACTGTTGAAGAGAAAAAATGACGGTAGAAATGCTTTGGGTCCAAACTGTCTGCTGTTCTGTTGAATTATATGTTTGGACTGTCAAGCTTCCCAAATTAATAGTTTTCAACAAATTTATGACAAACATTATTTTGTTCTCAAATTAACTCAAAGTGAATAAGTTGTGCAAGAAACAATTTGTTCTAAAAGGAATCAGGAACCTTATTCCCATTTGAAAAATTGAAACATTGCCATTTTTGCGTGGCGCATTCAGTGCAGAAGTTGCAGACAAGTTTTAACAGCTAATAAACCCAAATCGTGGTACGGGTAAGTATTTACACATCTTAGACATTGTTCCGTGTTTCAAGAGGACGAATTTACGTATTATAAGGTACAGTAAGGGGTAAGTATTTTATCCAAGGTAAGTTTTCCCCCTCATCCGTGCAACCGCTCACACCGCCCAGTAATCTCTAATCACTTTTATCAGGAAGCCTGAATCTGTGGTTGCGAATTGGGGGCTTATGGGGTATCACAGGTAGTATTGAACTTGCAAAACCCTGCAAAGCCTTCTTGGTAACCAGGGTGTTTATGTTTTGGTGCATTCAGGACTTAGAGAGAAGGAAATGACTGCGTTTCTTAAACTCAAGGATTGGTATTCTAGTAAATGAGATCTATTCAAACCTTAGATGTAAAGCTTGAAATGGAATCTGACAGAAAATTGACAAACAAATTATGCAGTTTTACTCAAAGTCAAAATGGGAAAGTAGAGAATGCACTAATGAAAAAAAGAAAAGTGACCGATTCCTTCAGAAATGTGTTTGTTCAAAAGCAGCTTTGCAGGGTTTTGAAGTTCCACAATACAGGTAAGTACAGGACATGGCCACAGTGTGTTGCTCCTGTGTATCTTGAGAGAGAGCACTTCCCTTCGGAGCAGACATCGAGACCCAGCCTCCCTGGAGGAGACTTGAGTATGTTGTTCCCCTTAGTCTCGTTGGTGTGTAACATGTTACCTTGTGTGCCCATACAGTGGTGCCTGCTGGAGCTATGAGACCTCAGATGTGTAAGTATAGTGGTAGGCCACTGGACATGACTGTAGTAACAACATATAATGATAGTTTGTGTCCATTTATTAGATTGAAATCAGCACAGCCATGGTTGCCCCGCTACAGTACAGGTCTCAGATGTGAAGTATTTTAGCAGGCCATGTGCCACAACTGTAGTTACAACATTAAAACATACAGTTTATTGATTGATTGATAATATGCAGCCATAGCTGCCTGTCCAACAAGGGCTAACTCTTGCTATGAGAGGTACATGAAAACTATTATTCTAGATTGATGAAATGAGAATGACAGAATTGAGAGTATGTCATCATCATTGGACAGCCGCAGCATAGTTATCAATATCAACAAATAGCATATATTTTTCTTATATGTACTAGCAAAAGAAGTAATATGTGTACAAAATGTTGCTATACAAGCATTTCATACTTTGCACCAGGGAGATCTGTCCCTTTGACAGACCTTCCCTAAGCTAGTGATAAACAAGTAAAGGTTCCAAGGTAAATTAAAGATTGATAAAATTTGATACTTCACTTCAACACAAGTAAACGTAGCTCACCTCAAATTTTCAGTCGTTCTACGTTCTGCAGGAGTGATTCAATTACTCTGAGCACATGACCGGAGGAACACATGACTCGAGTAATGAATCATAATTGCCTGGCAAGCGATATATAAACCGAACATAGGAGTTCCCTGTGTTAAACTTTGACGATGCTACATGTATATGGTCCGATAGTTTAGGAATGACCTAAGATCCTGCCACACTAAAAGTAGTAGGGTCTGCCCTAACAACTCTTGGGGACATCATAGGCTAATGCCTTCTCTCCCACAACTCAGTGTCAGTATCATTATAGTTTTTGTTCTCCATGTTGATAAACCGACATGTATCTTGTCTCCCTCACAGCGGTGGGAGCAGCAGTCATGGGGCCGAGATTATGTAAGCATTCCTACCATATTAACAAGGCCCTTTTACCAAATTCAAACACTACACAAGGCCACGCAAATTCAGTTAGTTGTTTGTCTGATCCACTCTGTTGAGAAAAAGATCCAGATTCACACTGGAAATTATGATTACATGCAGTTTTTAGTTTTTGGATCACCTCTTTGGCTGTGGTTAACAATAATGTTTGTGAGAAACAAAAATCATCTGAAGCATCCAAGGAAGCATCATGAATGCTAAGTTTGTAAGAAAAGTATTCATGATCAGGATTTTGTCATGTTCGGAAAGCCCAAATATTTCCAGCAACAGAAGAAAAGTTAACGTTTCTGTGCCACTTGGCATCATTGGAAATGTTTGACATCAGTCTTTTTGTTTCTAATTCTCTCAGTCAAAGATTCACAGGAAAAGTCTGGGATACAACTAACTGAATTTTTGTGGCCTGAGATGACCCCACAATTCTAACCCATCTCTCTCCTGTGCCCCCCTCTGCAGTGAGACCGCCCATGGCCATGGGAATGCCGGGACCAGGGGGGCCGATGGGGCCCATGATGGGAGCACCGATGATGATGGGAGCCATGCCGCCGAGACCAGTGGGGAAATGAGAGGACACAACTGGGGGAGGGGGGCGCTTTATACACTGTAATATCATGGTTCACAAGACCACCATGCTGTAAAACTGAGAGGGTCACTTGAAGCCTTTTAAGGGAAGGGTCAAAGTAGCAGGAAATGTTGTATTTTTATGTGTAGGCATCCTTTAATGCAAGTTCATTGAGTATCAGACTCTGAGTTACCAGCTATCATTGAGCAGAAATTGTTTAACCAGTGTCCGACTGTTGGAAATGTGTGCTTCTAGTTTAAACCTTCATGTGATGTGGATAATGAAAATTAAGGATTTTAAATCATCCTGTAAGACGGTATTTTTGTTTTCAGTTTTAGGTGTCCCATGACACAACATCTTGTGTATTGTTACATTGTACAAGTGGCCTAAATCACATCATTTTCTTTCAAATTTCATGTGGTTAAATGTGACATCCAGAAAGCGATTTTAAATGAAAGGGGGACCAGGAACAAGTTGATGCATGGACAAGTGGGGAGGGTCATGGAATGTTCTGGACATTCTGCACGCTTAAAACTTTTCAAATGTAATGGCCTTTTAAGTGTTTCTTCAAGAAGTAGGTTTCTCTCACAAACAGGATTTTTCGTGGATACACTACCTAGATAAGTTGATATTCAGATATTGGGACATTTTCTAAACTGTAGATGTATTTTTTGTTACTGTCAAGAGCAGACATTTTTTGGGTTCATTTTGTATCAATACCACAGTGACTGTTAAGGACATACAGTATGTTTAAGTGTAAATTAGATTCCTTGGTTACCATAGTGATGTGTTGTCAACACAAATACAACTAATATGTCTGTCACACACTGGGCTGGTGTCTCATTCAACAAGTACTGCCTCCATGAACATTGTCAGTGGTGGGTTTAGTACCCTGTGCAAGAGGGCCAATGTTTTGAGCGTGGACTTGGTATTCTAAACAGTCTGGAATTTTCAACTTAGGCCATACCAATTTAATTTCTTGGTTAACAGATTTTTTAAAAGAATTGTTTCGAAAAAAATAGATTGGAAAATCAACATGAAAACAGAATCGCAGAATAAATTTTGTACTTTGGTGCACACAGTTTCAGGGAGTGAACAGGGTCAGGTGCAAGTTTTCACCCCAGCCTTCTGGTTTAATGATGTCCTTGTGCTAAGATTTAAAAAAAAAATGTGTCAACCAAGAAATTAAATTGGTGTGGCCTTTGGATCAAAGAAGGAAATAAGGATGGATGGACAAATGGGTGAATGGTTAAAGTAATTTTTTGAACCACATGATCTAGGTCTAATGCAACAGCTTCTGGCTCGGTCCTTTTACTGATGGGATTTTCTGGCTATTACCTTTGCCTCAGCAGCAGCAAGAGTTTCATACTCTCTGTATTTTAAATGTTGAGACACCTTAGGTCAGCAGTCACAAGACTCTGCTGTCATTGCACATATCTTGAAAGTCTGAGGGGTCGATGTGACCTCTACCTAGTACCTATATACAACCTTTAACTGACCTCACCAGTCACTTATTCTACAAATGCCTTACAAGGGATCGTAGGAAAATCACTGGGAAAATATGCTTGGTGGCATTCAGGTGTGTAAAACTTATTCATTATACCCTTAGTCATGACTAATACCACCCCAGGCTCATCCCTAACGTTTGTTGGATGACTGCATGGTCGTAGTCCTGCATGATCTTTTGTTTGGGGTTCCTTTGTAGACTAGCAAACGTTTTGGGGAAATTCAACCCTCCAAAATGGCATTTCGTGCGTTTTGAGAGAATTTCAAACGAAGAAACTTACGGAGACTGTCCATAACAGCGATGCCAAGAGGGGATGCATTGATCATCGTTTTACCCCTTAAGTGTGCGCGTGTGTATGGTGGTGCTTTCGAACACCCTGTTTACGGGATGTAGACTTGAAAAGCTGCCAGGTTTATTAGTCAAGTAAAAATCAAAATTGTTTGACCCCTGACCTCCCTCACGGAACCCGCGAAACTGCCGGCGGCCCTAACGGCTTCCAGGCTTAGGGTGCCCAAAACTGTTTCCTTCTGGGGAATACACTAGCCTGGTTATAACCGGGCCCGGCACACAAGGCATGTTTATGTATCTCTGATAAAACCGGGACTGGCAATACTTTATATAAATCAACTGGTAGCTATAGAATGCATGACAGAATCCAATTTTCCACAGACTCTGGTTTACTGCAGAGTCCAACAATGTTGCAAAATGTTCAGAAACTGATCAGAACATATAGGGTGAACATTAGAAGTCTTGTGGGGTGAACATTAGAAGTCTTTTGTCCATAGAATTTCAAACATTGACAACCAATGCATACAACTAGTGTAACAGGTTTTGAACTGCGTAGAACATAGAAGTTTAGCAGCACTCTAACAATGAAAGTTGTTGTATGGGGTTGTACTAGATAGAAATCGGAATGTGTCTTTGTAGTCAATGTCCAAACAGATTTAACCTCATCTCACCTAATACTTATATCCGAAAGATATACTTGCTTTGAATAATGACTAACAGAGAATTCTCAATGTAATATATAAAATCACTTTTGGAGATGTCAACATTAAGATATGCTTATACATTATCTTATACATTTTCCATTTCATTAAATACCCACCCATATAATTCTATAATTGGGCCATATGGCTATATAGACTTGGTTATTAGCTAAGGCTATAGCCATATGGCCCAATTAAATGAACAGGAATGTACAGTGCTTTGTAAATCATTATATATATATATGGAGAACCAAATAACATTACAAAAAATTAATACCATTTATCATAGGAAGTATTACCCTTTTGTTTACTTGTCATTTCATATGTAACAGACACACAATCCGGCTAATATCAAAACTGTAAATATATAATTCATTTCAACATTATGAAATTTCAACATTAGACATTTGATCACATTTGAACACCATCATCTCTATGATCTATAAATAACATGCAGAACATGCAGGATGGCATTGGAAAATTGAAATGACATTTTGCTATTCTATCAGGATATTTATATATATTCTACACAATGTATTTTCTCTGATGAAAAACACTTGTTTGATTGATGTGTCTAATGTCTGAGTTCTTCCATCCTTATCATCTGAGCAATATGGTTATCTCACAAACCCTGGACAACTTCTACACATGAAGATGTCTCAAGACCCAGGTCATAAATCAAGATGTCAACATGACTTAAAGCTCTTATTTTTGACAGTGCCCTGGTAGTGACTCATCAACAATTTAAGGGATTGCTGGCAATAGTCACAGTAGATGATTTTTTTGTTTTAATTACCGTGGTTCTTCTGCATATGGGCTCTCATTTCACATGGTTTCATAAACCCCTTGTGACACACCTGACACCTGTGAGGAAACTCCTTAGTGTGAATATGGATAACATGACTCCTCATACTTTGACTCAATGTAAACCTCATGTCACAGTGTTCACACTTGTATGGCTTCTCACCAGTATGAATTCTCATGTGTATCTTTAGAGCACTTGTCACTGTAAACCCCTGCCCACACTGTGTACACACATGCGGCTGCTGGCCAGAATGTGTTAACATGTGTGTGGTCAGGTTTGCCTGTTGGTTGAATGACCTCCCACACTCCTCACACCGGTAGGGATTTTCACCAGTGTGAACCCGCTGGTGTTTCTTCAGGTTTGACTTCTGTGTAAACCCCTTCCCACAGGTGGGGCACTTGTGTGGTCTCTCTCCTGTGTGGGTCAGCATGTGTCTCTTTAAGTCCCTTAATGATATGTCAGTTGAATAACTACAATGAGAACACTTGAATTGTTTTGACCCTGACATATCTGCATGTTTCTTAACATGCCTGTCCAGGTAGTCCTGGGTGGAGAACAGCTTCCCACACCTGATGCACCTGTAGCCTGCAACTGCACCAGTCTGGATACCTGAAAGGACACAACAGGTGACAACTTAAGTATGATATCCAAACAAAGTGTGCCCTTAATATGTCTGCATAGCTATTCACACACAAGACTGTCCGGGTTGCCCTGGGTGGAGAACACCTTCCCACACCTGCTGCACTTGTAGCCTGCAACTGCACCTGCCTGGACACCTGAAAGGACACAACGGGTGACAACCTGGTATGTTTAAATGTGCTTTCACAGGTCTGTCCTAGAAGTCATTGGTGATAAACAGCTTCCCACACCTGCTGCACCTGTAACTTGCATTGTCTTGGTATCTGTAGAGAGATTACAGGTAACAGCTTCTGTGATATTTTCAAGCAAAGTGTGAACCTGTCTGTCCAGGTTGTCCTTCCTGCTGCACCTGTCTGGATACCTGCAGAGAGATAACAGGTAGTAGCTATTAGTATAATGTCAAAACAATTTGAGGACTTACGATTTCTGCTTGTGTCTTAACATGTTTGAAAAAGAGTACATGTATATGGTAAATAACACCTTTCCACACCTGCTGCACCTGCACCAGCCTGGATACCTGCAGAAAGTTAACAGAGCACAGATGCAGTATGGTTTCCAAACAAAGTGAAAACATGGCATGTCTAATTTTGCTTTTACATGTCTGGCAAAGAAGTCATTAGTGGCAAACAGCTTCCCACATACATGTATGGGGTGCCCATAGCCTGCATTGTCTGGATACCTGCAAAGAGATTGCAGGTAACAGGTTGATTGATATCTTCAAGCAAAGTGTGAGCCTAACATGTCTTTCCAGGTTGTCTTTTCTGGAGGTTTCCACATTTGCTGCACCTGTAACCACACCTGTCTGGATACCTGCAGAGACATAACAGGTAACTCTTCAGTTATACACTTTGTGCCTTGGAACAAAGTGTGAACCTGACATATTTGCATGTATGTCCAGTCTCAATAGCTTCACACACCTCTGCTACACCTGAAGTCTGCAAATGTACCTGTCTGGCTACCTGCAGAGAACTTGTATTCAATATGGTCTGCATACTCTGCAAGCAATTTCTGGATATGACAGGAATTTAATACAGTCAGGATGGTGATTTGCATATTTATTTGGGACATTCTGGGTAGAGAACAACCCCCAACACCTGCACTGCACCTGTAGCTTGAAACAACACCTACCTGGACACCTGCAGAAACATAAAATATAACAGTTTCAGCATAATTTCACAACAATATGACAGATTTTCACACCTGCTGCACCTGCACCAGTATGAATACCTGCAAAAATATAACTGGGCACAGATTCAATTTAGTTTCCGAACAAAAAGGTCACTTGGCATGTCTGAATTTACTTTTACATGTCAGTCCAATGGCCAAGAAGTCACTTGTGACAAACATCTTCCCACACCTACAGCATCTGTGGCCTTAGCATGCATTGCCTGGATATCTGCAGAGAGATATCAGGCTTCAGGAATATCTTCAAACAATATGTAAACCTGACATGTCTGTCTGTCTTTCCAGGTAGTCCTTACTGCATGGTAAATAGCTTCACACACTTGTTTGCCTGTAGTCTGCAATTGCAGCTGTCTTGTTACCTGCAGAAAAATAACAGGTACCGGTATTCAATATGGTCTCAAAGCAATGTTCATCCAGGATGCTTCCAGTCTAGAAAAACAGCTTCATACACCTGCTGCACCTGTAGCCTGCAACAAAACCTTGGCATGGACAGTGATAATCAAGTCCAGTGGCATACCTGGAAAAACTAGCTGAATTGTACAAATTTGCCCCAAAGCATCAAATTTGGCACACATGTAGTTGAACATATTCTGCAAAAATCTGAATATGTCAAACACTGTCATACTTGTATGTTGATTGACTGATTGATTGAATGTCATATGCTCTGAATGAGGAGTTTGGGCAATAGTATGGAAGGCCACTGCTTTCTGTCTACTTGAGACTGAGTTGAATTTCCTACAGAAGTCTGCCATGCCTTACTTTGCTTATTGGACTCCTCTCCTTTTGTCTGTGGCTTTTCTGAGATGCCCAGCTCCTTGGCGTACTCGTTCCCATACCACACCAGCAGCTCGGTGCCAGGGGGAACAGGCTTGTAGGTGCGGTAGTAGATGTTCCTGTAGTACTGGAAGGCCACCAGGTTCTGCTCCTCCTCATTTCTGGCACAGTTGACATACCGCATCCAGCTGCTCTTGGTGACATCCGTGGCATCAATGTAGTACTTCACCTTGTCATTCTTGGAGATCTGCACGGAAAAGATTAGGTTTGCTTTAAATAAAGAAATCCTTACATTGTAATGTATCACAGTTATAGCCAGGCTATAACATACATTACAATGTATTTTTATTTCCTGTTGCTATGGGTTTTACCTTACATGTCATACAAAACTGTTCATGCAAAAAAGGAAGGTTATGAACAATTCTGTTGCACATTGGAGACAAAATACTGTAAATGTGACTTATTAGGATTTACCTATCAAAAGACAATTCCATGATGAAAAGAAAAAAACTAAGCTGTAGTTTGTTCTCAAACATTTCCCTAAAGAATATACAAAATGCAATGTACAATGATTTGTAAAGATATAGGGAACAAATTGATGTAGGTTAGACATCCAGGTAATACGATATGCCAAAAATAGATACTCAAGCAACTGGATAAAATTTCTAAATCTTATCCAGTTGCTTGAGTAACTATTTTTGACATACAGGGAATAACCTTAAATCTATGAGACTAAGCCAACAACAAATTTCTAGGTATATAAAGACATTAGGAAACCGTCCACTTACTTGCCATGCATATCCACTGGTCATTCCTATCTCAGGACCGCTGACTTTCCCATCATATGGCCCAAATACCAAGTTTTTCTGCATGGTCTTTCCATCCAGCCAGACCCCGTCCCCTGCCCCCTTGATCTTGGAAGGACATACAGACAAGTAGTCAGGTAGGGTGCGGGCCGCTCTGTTGTGTTCTCCCTTTGGAACTTCTTTGTCCTTCACGACAGTGAGTGGACCATGGACGGGACAGTCCCCCTCATACAGCTCATTGCAGTCTTCGCAGACTGGAAAAAAATAAAAACATAATGTCAATATTGTATTGATCTTATCAGAGATTAATGTTTAGAACCTTTCACCAAAACTTACAAAACACATGATGAAAAGAATACTACATCATTCTGGACAACAGAACAGCTTTGCTTCTATTGAATGTAATATCCAAGAAGAAAAAAAATTGTAAAAATAGTCTTACTCTGGCATATGTGTTCTTTTAATGTATAAAATGGCAAGCATTTGAGGAAATTGCAATGAATTATGAAACAACTAGTTTTGAAATAATGACTAAACCATTCCATACATACACAAATAATGGTCATCATCCGGAAGTTCAACTTCCTTGTAGTTCTTTCGTGGAATGTTGCGTTGTGGATAGCGGCTCTTTCGAGTCTCCCTCTTATCCTTTACTGGCTCCTTCTTCAGTTCCGGCAGCTTTGCTGGTAGGAGTGTTGTGGTCAGCAGCTCTGATTTACAAAATATATCATGGTTTGCTAAAACTGTAGAAGGGATGTGAAAGAAAGCAAATCTTTGCCATATTGTCCCAGCTTTGCAGTCTGTTGCATCTAAAAGCCTCCTATAGGAGTGGCAGTATCCAGTCAGGGCCTTGAAACTTTAAGGTCACTTTTTATCCATGTCTCAGTGTGTACTTTTGCTTTTGACCAGGCAATGTTTTAAGATGACATGTAGAAATTATAACATCCGAGTTTTTCAAGTTGCAATCATTAAGAAAGAATCAGTTGAATACCTTCCTCCAAATCCGTACTGATGTCTGACTCTGAGCCCTCCTCCTGTCCATCCTGTGGTCCATCAGCCTCCTCTTGCTGGATCTCTAACTCCAGATCCTTCATCTTCTTCTCCAGCTCTGCTATGCTGGCTGCTGTGGCTGCCTGGACTTCAGCCACCTCCTCTGCTCGGAAACCCAGGAATATTTTTTCACTGTCATCATCACACTCCTTTGTTTCTGGGGCTTTGCTCACTGTTGCTTCAGCTTTCTTTTTGGCCTAAGAATACAATAAAGGATATTATTATTTCATATGTTATGTTAAGATAGAAGAATTGTAACATTCCTCTCACTTTCTTTGGTACCATTAAGTCATCACTTTTTTGTCTACCGGTATAAATACTTAAATAACTGTCCTTGGTGCTGATCGTTGCATTGACAGAAAGGTTCGTTTCAACATTCAGTTTCAAACTAATTCAACTAACTCTTTGACCTCTTTGAGGATAATTGGTGTTAACAACCTAACTCAAAGATATGTAGATGGTTAGGCAAACATTCATGAGCTCACCAGCAAAAGACAACAGCAAGAACTTCACCTACATTTCTGGATGGCATTTCAGCACTAGGAATAATGTTCAAAAATACCCTCTTTCATATAGATTTGTTTCTCATATACTGAATATAGAGATATAGGTGGGTAGGCAAATATTCATACAAAAGGCTAGAGCAAGAACTGCACTTGCATTTGTGGATGGCATTTCAGCACTAAGAATAGGAACATACCAATAATAATGATTTTGTTTCTCTTGCACCATATATAGTATGTAATACCGGTACATACTTCTGCCTTGACTCCTGTTTATTAGTTCAGCCATTATTATCAAACAGTTTGCAAAGGTGAAAGTATTTGTGGTATATTGTATGTCAAAATCTTAGTGCAATGGCATTTAGAATCTGTTTTGTCATACCTTAGATTTTTGGTGTTGGTCAGTGGTCTGGGGTTTGGGTTTTGACATCCTGGGTTTCTTGGGTGGCAACAGGAACCAAGCTGTGGGGTTTTCACAAAAAGTGATAATTTTCTGCAAGCTCAACAAAAAGTAGTCTACAAATTATCATATATTGCAGACAATTTGCAGTTAACGTAAATATTGCCCAACTGTTAAAACAGCTGTGTTGTTGAGCATATAAAAGAATTCAACTTTTCAAGAAGAAAGAAAGTTCAATCATGCATGAAAAGCAAAATCACTTGCTGTAAAGAAATAATATGTCACAGAATGACATGATGTTGCAAATATTTCCTGGGCACACGTTCTGTAGGTACCAGTGTCAGTTGTATTCATAACATTGTAACCTTTTGATACCATATGCCTTTCTTTGTTGAAATCATTGCACTCACGTTTCTTTGGCCCCTGGTTCTTCTTCCTCTCTAGTTCAGGCGTCCATTCCTCATCTTCCTCTGACTCACTGCTGGTGAGAGGTGGGGTGGGGGGCTCCTTGGGCTGAACCAAGCTACGTCTGTTCCTTTCCATGAAGTAGGGTTTCTTACCTGGCAGACCTAACATACAAAAATAAAATAAAAGGTAATTTTGTTGGGTAGAATATCCAAATCGTGTTATTTCCAAAAATTCTCACTACTACAGATATGCTACAGTAATATTGTTAAGAGTGTAAAATCCAGGATTTTTTCTTTGGTATGCTAAGCTCAGAGACAATTATTAGACAATAATCAAGAATTCTAAGTGAAACAATACAAGACTTACCAAGCATCCTCATGACATCGTAGTTACGCTTCATGTTCCGATATCGTGTCATCTCGATTTTGCTGAGCTCAGCCAGTTCTTCCTTGCTAAAGTACTGCTCAACACGGATATCCTCAGTCTCTGGGACTTTGCTCATGTCAAAGTCTGGGTCTGCAAATGGGTTTGAACTGGGAGATAAAAAAGATACAAAATGAGACTCAAACATAATCGTTCATGGTCACTATTGTCAGCTTATCATACATTCATAAAACCTCTTTGGTTCAAATAATGACAAGCAGGCAAACAGTAAAGCCTTGAACATGATTTCACCACAAAGAGGTGGGCATGATCTTCTGCAGTAAACCTGTTAAATTATATGGCAGAATACAAATCTATTCCAACTAAATGGCACTTGCAGGGAAAGTTGCAAATGGTTTGTCCTGTGCAAAATTAAAGCACTGGTTAATCTTATAAAAAGGCACTGCTCTTGCCGGCGAATATTGGCAAGACAAGCAAGCTTACAGTATTAAGCCTTAACATGATTTCACCACTAAAAGGTGGGGGGGGGGGGTAGAAGGAATCTTTCAGTATACCTGTTTACTAATTTAAAAGTCCTACGGAAATTGGCATCATATATATGATAAAGTTTACTTGAAATATTATATACCATTGTCAAAATCAACATGAAGGTTTTTATTCAAGATGAGAACTTACCTGGCACTGGTGCTGGCTGCTTGCTTGTCGTTGTTCTCGTCGTCTGATCCTGACGAGCTCGCGCTGCTGACAGACGCCATCTTCACACTGTCGTCTGCACTTTACAAATGGGCTGTTCCAAAAAATAGTTGAAAAGGGGGGGTGGAAGAGGCTGGATTGGAAGGGGGTAGGGTTCAAGCATCTGGATTAGGAACCAGGGAGGGTTTGCGCAATTTTGGATTAGGAACTAGGGGGGGGGGGGGGTTGATCAATTTTTGACCCGGAACTAGGGTCAGTTGGGCCATTTTGGATTAGGAACTAGGGGGGGTTTGACCAATTTCTGGATTGGAGCTAGGGTAGGGACAAAACCCGATTTTGTACCTCTTCCACCCCCCCTCCACACTTTTTTTTTGGAGCAGCCCAATGGCGGGAAAACTCCTGTCATGACAGAACAGTGCAGTTTTAGCCTACAACACAAATCTATCGTACTTTCTGCAGTTTTCCATGTGCTTAGATGATCAGTGAATACTCAAGCCGATTTCCTTTGGTAGACAATATAATTTGCTCAAACCAGTATAATCTGTAAGGCCACAGCAAGGAATTTTTATGGATGACATCAACGCGCTCATTAATTTTTGCCTGATTTCGAAATAAAAAACAAGAAATTTCATTGCCCTCTGACGGTGGTCAACATGCCAGAAATGGGCAAGTATGTCGTAAACGTTGACAGTCCAGGGCTCGAAATAGTGGGTGCATGTGCACCCAGTGCACCCAAAATTGGAGCTGTGCACCTAATTTTTGACTGTGGGTGCACTGGTGCACCTATATATTTTTGTAGCATATAGGGTTAAGGTACTATTGTACACTAGTAGACAGAATATTCTTGAAATGTAAGTATAAAAAACAGCATGATAACTTTTTGCTGTACTTCATTTAATGTATTATTTGTTTGAAATTTTAAAGTTAGCTATAGAATTACAGATTGAAGTTCTTAAGAAAGGCAGCAGCGTTAAACTTTGTAATTATGTTCTGAAGAACGTTCAACTTTATTTTGTCTGGTGCACCCAAAATTCTTTCTGTGCACCCAATTTTTTGAGTTGGGTGCACCAGTGCACCTATTTCCAAAGATGAATTTCGAGCCCTGCAGTCTGTTTCATTGCATATGAATACCCAGTGTAGTTCCTGCCCATGATGGTATGACATTTAATGACAAGCTGTTTTCTGCGTTTGTTCTAGTTAATTGAGCTGTATACACATCTTCAAGAACAGATTAATGTTGACAGTCTAAGGTGTTTCGTTGAATATGAATACCAAGTGTAGTTCCTGCCCATGATGGTATAATAACAAGCTGTTTATAGCATTTGTTCTAGCAAGGACATTATATAAATAATGGGGGGGGGGTCTAGTTAATTGAGCTGCATACACAAGGTGTTTCATCGCATATGAATACCCAGTGTAGTTGCTTCAGATGATGGTACAACAAGTTCTTTTCTGCATTTGTTGTAGTTAGTCTACTGAGATTTATACACATCTGCAAGGATTGTTTACTGTTGAATCAAGAAGGTTTTATATTATATACACTTAATTGCACCTCGGATAAACGCACCCTCCATTTAATTGCACCGAATCCCAATATCCAAAACCGGTTCCCATTCACTGCATTGTTAGTGACTCCGCATATCTACACCGTGCATGGTCACCAATGCCGGATAACTGCACCATTTTTTTTTTTTTCAAAAATCCTCGACAAGTTAACTGAAAAGGTGCGCTAAAATCGGCAAACGCGGTACAGATGAGCCGATACCTGCCGGTGTAAAGGCGCAACACCGCCAATATGTTTAAAACTGTTTTGAGCTGCAAAAGAAGGCGGTCTCCATTGACAGTTACGTTGATAGGAATCGTATGGGAGGTCTCGGGCGGGTCATCTGTAATCAGTAACCAAGTTTTAGTTTCAATTCCTAGTTTCATGGCGGTACATGATTTACGTAAATCGACAACTGCACTCTACGTAATGTAACACAGAAACTGTTATCCCATGAGTGGCATGACGATGTTGCAGAATGCCTTCTCTGTAACATTACGTGTGTTGTAATGCGGTAGATCGCATGGAAAAATGAAAGAAAAATCAAAACAGGTTCGTTACAGTCATTTCTTTATTTTCAGCAAAGGGTCAATGAATAAACTTGATAACTGAACATTTTCGTCTGTTTTCTTTGTGCTAGTGTTTCTGACTAACAATACACCCCCTCGCCCATGGTGGTGCGGTCCAGCTGGGCATTTCGCATAATTGCACCATCCGGATAATTGCACCAAAACGCTGACAAATAGGTGGTGCAGTTAAGCGGATTCTACTGTATATTGGTTGACTACAGGAATAAAAGATCTGTTGGTCATGATATCATATTTTGTCGCCTCAATTCTTGTTTAACAAGATTTATGATCTCAACATTTAAAAATATAGGAATCTTGTTTTTTTTGTCCCGCCTTGTTTTTTTTTCGCCCTATCTCATTAATTTTGGAGTCTGCGGAGGATGTCATCCATAAAATTTACTTGCTGTGGCCTAAAGTACTGCATACTGCATAGGATTAATGTTGGAAAATAAACAAACCCTCATCATATATAGCATAGGAATCCCTGCACATTGTGTAGTTTACAGAACCTACTGAATTTCCCTAAAACTCGACCTTAAACGGATGTCGACTGGTTCGTGAACACTACGAAATATTGCGATGACAGGTTCAGGCACTAAAAGTTACACCAACAAAAATCCTATCAGAGGACGTCGTGTCACTGAGTTGCCCATGTCGTCTGCACAGAACTTGAAGTAAAATTGTAAAGCCTGACAGAAAATTGCGTTGTCAGGGCAAAATTTCGATAGACAGAGACTTACCGAATGCTTCTGTGACCTACTAAAGTCGAATTCCGCTAAATTCCGGCTCCTTTGCGAAGAAAATCACGATTTTCCACGCACAAAACTGCTGAACGTCCGTTCAGAAGAACAAAATGACTTCGGAAGCCTTCGGAGGTATTTTTTCCCATAGTGCACAGCGATCGTGCGTTTTCGGGGGCTGTTCGGGTGCAATCGGGCTTTCTCGTGACCGAAATTCTCTTTGCAATTTTGCCTGCTACATCTACTTGGAGATAAAATCCCACTATATTCCCATCTTATTGCACGTTGCCAAGCATTTTTGGCGAGAGTGTGATATCAAACAACCAACGTCGTCCGAAAATCGTTGATGCATAGTACTGTTAAAGAAATGCTATACAGGAATAAAAGACTTGTTGGCTGTGATAAGGCCACACCATCTTAATTTTATGGATGACATCCTCTGGAGTCCCCAAAACTAATGCGCGAGGGCGAAAAAAAGAAAAATCTAGCAACAAAAAAAAAAGATAAACCGGAGGACTAAATAGCTGGTATTGCCAATTAAACCACAGAACACAGTGTAACAAACAAACAAGTCTTTATTTGTTGGCATTAGCTCATATTAAAGTAGCCTGGGTGTCATCCTATTTCTACCGGGGCTCCTACACTCGCTTCCCTAAAAATGTTTTTAGGGAGGCGAGTGTAGGAGCCCCCGGGAGAAATAGGATGGCACCCAGGCTAATATTAAAGTGCTTTTAACATGGATGATGCCTGGTTTAAAGACCCATATGTAACATTTGGCCGTTCAAACAAACAAAAATTGTGTTCGGCTGTGTACACAACATCACGCCTTCAGTCAGAGCAAGTATTGTCATATCATGAACAATATACTACTGGGCTCATGAGGGGCGGCGCCCACTTCAATCGCTCCTAGTCACATACATACCAGTTGTGTTGGACAATGTGAGTGTATATAGTGTATTACGACAAGCTGGCTCAATGCTGCCCCTTTGCGGCAATATGAGTCTACAAGTTTCTTCGGAGGTGATTTTTTTTTTTTTTTGGAGAACAGGCGAAAATCAATGCGCGCGCGGATGTCATCCATAAAATTAAGATGGTGTGGCCTAATGTAACGTTACGATGTTTTGTTTTATTCTATAACTTCAATTCTTGTTACAACGTTCATGCCAATCATGGTCAATGTGTTGAAAAATCAGGCATTAGACTTGTAATCTGCAGAGGATCTCATCCATAAACTTCACTTGCTGTGGCTTAAACGTTACAAGCCGCACAAGGCAAAGAAAGCAAAATAAAGTTTTACACGCAGTAACCGATGAAGCAAACGGCGTTTCAGATACATGTAAGTTAACGTTAACGTTACTACAACGAAAATTAGCTTGAAGGAAATTTAACAATGAAAGTCAGTCGTGGTCGCATGACGTGTTTTTTCTCAAACTTGCCGAGCAAACCTAGTAGCATCTAAATATCCAGAGATTGCACGAGTAGAGTAGAGTAGAGTGAAGTTGAGAAGTAGAGCAGATTACGTAGAGTTGAGTCTAGTTTACGATCAAGTAGCATGTTCATCCAGTTTAGACAGCTCCCCATATGTATCTTCTTTAGTTAACTGACACAGTGGGATTATGTGGACGATCCAATGTTCTGTGGTTGAAATTGACAGGGTGGTACTCCATAAAGTTGTTAGATTTGATCGTTTATTGTCAACTATAAACCAGCGTGGCACATTTTGGTGCAGGCAAGGAGGTTAATTTCAACCTCCTTGGTGCAGGCTAGATGTCACGATATGTGAAGATTACGCAGTTCAGACCTCGCAACCAAAAGAAGCCAACGTTAATGCCAACACCACCAGAAAACGAGGGAATGTAACGTTTTTCTTCTCACTCCGTCAGTTGCAACATCCTTGTCACCTTACCTTCTTTTCGCGGGAAAAAATACGATTAAACTTAAAGCAATGGAATAAATACACCGATTTATATTGTATTTTCATGGCTTTACGCAAGTAAAGATGTTGTGTCATTTATTTCATATCACAAAGGTTTCATCTTTTTAGTCTACATCTTATTTTGATTCCGTTTACCTATCTCTTATTTATCGTAAAAATGACATGAATTTCATAATAAATATTCGCCCCCCTCCCACACTTGGGTTTTTGTTTATATTTTGCACTTGACGCCGGGCGGTTGCTAGGGAATCCCTGGATATGCAAATTTTAGAACGAACTATTTGTTCGAGTAGGGTCATTCATTTTTATACCAAACTACAAATCTTGGCAAGAACTTCTTCATAAAATAAAGAGAACTCACTGTTTATTTTCATAGATAGTTCACAGCATGAAATGCCTTTTTGAAACGTCTAAATGATCGGTATGTGGTAAAAAAAGTTCTCCCGTCTGTACCTCGTACCCTGCGCAACACGAAGTGGACTCGTCCCTTGAGCACCTAGCAACGATCCAAGCGACTTGCTCACCATTCGCTGCTTGGACGCGGAACAGAGAGGTCCTGTGTTTTCAAGCTCCATCAGTGTGTTCAAGACGTTGTTCTGTAAGTTTTACATGTTATATTACGATGGTTCTGAACCCATCAAAACATCTATAGCGTTAACTACAAGAGTTTTACCGTAAGTTTACGTTAAAATTAACACGTTTCTACGCTTTTCAACAGGGGTATTGGGGAGGGCTCAAATTCTTTTACTCAACATTAATGTTAACGTTACGTTAGACATTTGCCTGAAGTGTAATCTTTAAACAAGTAATGTTTTTGTTGTCATAGTAAAGTGTTCAGTGCAGAAACACTATGAAAGCAAGTAAGTAGCTAACTGTACAGTTAACACATCTACAAACGGCTGACAACCCGATTGAAGGGCTGCATTGTTGCGCCGGTTTGGGGGGGGGGCTAACACTTTGTAATCATGCATAAATTGGTAGAACTGATAGCGGTAAGATGTATTCCAAGCCTTGCCACAAGCTAACGAAGATACATATGCTTGAGATTATTGTCCGATTCACGGCAAAACCATAAGTAAATATGTTTAGTTGTTTTTGGCGACGCCTCGTCGGCGGAGCCTTCGACGGTACACTTTTTACGTTTGCGTGAAATATTCTCGCATTTTCTGCGCGGTACCACATGGCAGTTTTCTACAGTAATGTAGCGGCATGATTTTGGCTAAAAGCATAGAAGAAAATTGCTGATTAAGTCATAGGAAGATGGCATGCATTATAAGGAAGATGCCTGTTTTACACAAAATGTTGCAAGTTGCAACAGCCTTGTGTAAAACAAGCATCTTGCAACTGTTTACCAATGTTTTGAATGAAGATTTTGATAAGGACTAACGTTATATGTTCCTTTATTCAACAGGATCAATTATAATGTTTGGGACCCTGGGCAGGACAGCTATGCGGGGCCTGATGGGGGCGCAGCCTATCAACATCTTGGCCGGTATGAATCTCTGTTTCATCACTAGTAACTTCTCTTTTATTACAGTACTTCCTATCAACATCTTGGCAGGTAATATAAGGGTCTCTGTTTCTTTGCTTCATCATTAACTTTTCTTACCAGTACTTCTGTACAAATGTTGGTCATGTATGTAGATAGATCATTGTAACCATAGACAAGACCAAACATTAAAGCAGGGCTTTTTCTTGTGCGTGTATGCATCATGAATATTTGTATTACACTAAGGCAGGATGTTATGTTACAAGATGTTTTCATAAAGATAGCTTAATATGAATAGCAGATGAAAGATTATTATCTATCTCATATGTACCATATGTACCACATATATATATATATATATATATATATATATATATATATATATATATATATATATATATATATATATATATATATACTAGTACTAGATCGATATCTATCAGTATCTTACTCCATTAGCCCCCAGGTCCCGCCCTGCCCAGGTGTTCCAGGGAATGGCCAACCTCGCTGCCTGTAAGACTGCCTTTCCTTACAATATTTATCTGTGGTTATCCCTAGTAGATCTTGTATGTCAACCGTAGGGAATCATGCTCAAACTCTGTATCTGCTTAGAACTATATTCTAGTCACTTAAGTGTTGCAGCTTGAGGTATGCTTGAAGCTGTTAGACATCAGGTTTCGATGGTCATCTAATTAAGAAAACAAACATTGAACCCAAAGACTGGAGGCCTCCATTGTACAAAAAGAAACATCCAGACAGCTCTAACTTATGTGTGCTGCACTTTTTCACTGAAGCATATTAATATGGTTTCATGATTTTGTACTTTCCTCCAGCCATCTCTACCATCGACGCCGTGTTGTATGTCACATCTGCAGCCATGGCTGGAGCTGGCATTGCACACGTGAGTCACATTTCTTACTTGGGTATTATACTGTTGAATATACAGTGTACCATCCTTGGGTAACATATCTTTAAGTTGATGACTTGTTTCAAAGAAAAAGATTGACCAATCACTGAGCTGAGACAGATATAGGCAGTAGTAGTGGGCAACCCCAAGTCAACCGTACACACGCCACATCTTCAGAAAAGACACTGTAGTCGCATATGGTTCCCGTTTACCGACTTTATTTGAGCCCACACCAACGTGTTTCGCCTGTGTGTGGCTTTCTCAAGGATCAAGGCTCGAATGAATAAAGGATCAAGTCTCAAATGATGTGGGCTTGAATAAAGTTCTAAACGGGAACTATACGCGGCTACAGCGTCTTTTCTGAAGATGTGGCGTGAGCGTGTACGGTTGGCCTTGGGGTAACGTCCTTACCAATTACCTACTGAGCTGAGACACATTTCTTCTCCCTGCCTTTGTAGTACAAACGAGAGGAGCAGCGGACACCGATGAGGAACAACATCGCAGTCGTCGGTGACGCCCCCACGGAGGTACCAACTTACCCGTGGGTTGGCGTCGCCGACGACCACTGGACTGGCTTCTAAACTGCCACCTGTTGGTCACCTGAAGGCTGAACACCTGGGAAAAACAAAAGAAAATGTCTGGGAGGAAAAAAAAGAACACAAAGAAAAATATGAAATAAATATAAAAATATAAAATGAATATGAAAATATAAAATAAATATGAAAATATAAAATGAATATAAAAATAAATAAATATAAAAATAAATGAATAAAAAAATAAATATAAAAATAAACAAATATAAAAATATAAAATAACTATAAAATAACTATAAAAATAAATAAAAAATATGAAAATAACTAAATATAAAAATATAAAATGAATACAAAAATACAAAATAAATATTAAAAAATAAAACAAAGTACATTGTACAGACATGTAGTCTCATTGTACCAATTTGTATTAAAAAATCCTCCCAAGTTACAACCTCGTTTTTGTTACTTCAATGGTACATAGTCTTGTTCCTTAGCTAATATTTCAGGATAGGTGAGTGAGTGAGTGAGTGAGTGAGTGAGAGGGTGAGTGAGAGTGAGATGGTGAGTGGGTGAGTGAGTGGGAGAGAGTGGGTGAGTCAGTGGGTGAGAGGGTGGGCGAGTGGGTGAGAGAGTTAGTGATTGGGTGAGAGAGTGAGTGGGTGAGTATGTGAGAGAGTGAGTGGGTGAGAGAGTGAATGGGTTGTGAGTGGGTGAGAAAGTGAATGAGTGTGGGTGAGTTAGTGAGAGTGTGAGTGGGTGAGAGAGAGAGTGAGTGTCGAGTGAGTGTGTGTGGGTGGGTGAGTGAGATTGAGTGCGTGTGTATGTGTGTGGGTGAGTGAGTGAGTCACTGAGTGAGTGACAGTGAGTGAGTCACTGACTGAGTGAGTGAGAGTGAGTGAGTGAGTGTGAGTGAGTGAGTGAGTGAGTGAGTGAGTGAGTGAGTGAGTGAGTGAGAAGAATAATGACGTAGGGGAGAAAACAGAGCCATAGATTATGGATGGATGACAGTACGTATCACAAACACATTTAAAGTACATGTATGGATCATGGTTCGGTGTGCAAACCTGAGGTACTAACACCTACCCAGAGCCCCTTGTACCCTAAGTTATATGGATACGTGAAACCTAAATTTCCTGTTTTTTAGATGAGATAACACGATAATCAAATTTCGTTTTTAAAAGGTGGAAATCAATTAGTCGAGAGCAAATTTTACAGAAAGTAGCTAAAACATAAATCCGTTTCAGAAGTGTCTTTCAAGATCCTAGGCCTTGAAAAATGTAAGTACGGTATATGGCCCACTATGAGGGCCGGCATTGGGCGTATGAAATGATCTGTTTCTGGAGAGAACAACTTATCAGTTTATTATAGCGTATGCTAATCTCCAAGCACATCTATAGGTTGCATAAAGACCGTATCAAACTGGCAGAGGAAGTACGTTTTGCATTACAAGCTCCTTCTTCCAGTTGGATACGGTCTTTGCAATCCATAGACCTTTCTCACGCGGCGGCCATGATAGAATGAAAACGAGGTCATTGTGGCAAACATTAGACCGATCCTAACTGTCAATCACAATTACCAGTTTAGCCAATGATTACCTGATAATAAGAGAATCGACCAATGAGGAAGTGGCTGCATGACCGTCAAATATTTGCATTTCTATGTTTTTATTTTGCATTTCTACGCTCTGACAGAGGAGGCCGGAGACTATGGGATCGGTACAACGAAGCTCTAAATTGCTGCATCTTTTTTGTACATTGCATTAGTTGTAATATTGATACTTGGATATCATATTTTAAAACTTAATGTGACTTAGGAGGAAAACTTAATCTGTACGTTATTTTTGCTTCTTTGCCTCATTGGCCTCGTCTTCATTCTATCATGTCCGCCGCGTGAGAAAGGTGTATTGGGTCTGGTTGGAGACTAACGTATGCATCCCATGAAGATCAAATATTGAAATCTACACGGCCGAATAGATGTGTCGAGACCAGGTTACTGCCTGCAGATATGAGGCAAATTATGAAACTTCTTCCAGAATAAAGTAGGTGATAAAACATAAAATGCCCCAGAGCTAACGGGCCCTTATGTAGGTCAAGGAGCCGACTGGAATGACGACCTCTTAACCCAGCTCAACGATTAGAAGGTTGCAGGTCATCTCAACAACTCCTGCTTCTCTCCGACTAGCCTGACCAATCGCGCTCCTAGTGGCCAGCCGGTCCTGTAACCGCCATCCCCCTAGGGCTGGGGGCCAGTAACCTGAAGATTTTTGTTGTTCATTCTGTCTATAATCAAGGACGGACATACGGATTGAAAAGTTTTCTATCAATACATTTCATGCGGAAAAATTTTTGTCAATACTTGACTCCGCGGGTTGTTGAAAAGTAGGTTGAATAATTTGCCAAAGGCTGGACAGATTTGCCATTTGTAGCCAAAATTGTACGACAATCCATCTACAGGTCCTGCATTTGCTGATTAAATATTCCCTCTCTCTCTCTCTCACACTCACTCACGCTCACCATTTTCTTCAACCTAAGATGTAGTAGCCACTTCTGAAGCAGCCATTTAGTCATCAATTTTCAATGACAGTTACTGTTTGTGCTGATATTTATTTCATATTGCATTGTATTGTACATGAAACATGAAAAAATTCTTCTTAAAGGAGTCCTAAACTCCAGAAGGCGGTGTTATTTTCCACTAGATTATGTATCAATCAATATACAGTCAAACCTGTATTAGCGGTCACCTTTGCATAGCGGCCACCTGCCCATAGTGGTCACTTTTTGTCGGTCCCTTGGATTTTTCCCATTGACATAAGCATTAAGAATTAGGCTATAGCGGTCACCTGTCCAACGCGGTCGCGGCCACACGATTTTCGGTCCCGCGGGTCTGGAAACACTGCCGGTTACGGTCACGGCACATGGTCGCCGCAAGATTCGGGAGCCTTCTTTCAAATCCCAGCGGAAAAAATGTCATTATAGCTGCAGTGTTACCCATGAAAATGTTGTACATGGTTTTATTTTGCTCCTGGTGTTGGTTTTGAATTTCCAAAACCCGCTAAGACGCCAGAAATTTGACAAAAAGAGCCTCTTGGTGCACGGTCGACTAGCGGGACGCTTTGCTTACTTGGGTTACTTCACTAGTAGTACCATGGGGGAGCAGTTTGTTAAAAAAAAGACAGACGCCTTTTATCCTCTAAAAAAAGTTACAAAGCCATCCATTCTTTGCATACTCTGTTCTCTTTATTCAAAGAACTTCTTTGACGAAATAAGTTAACATTTTGTACTATCTGATGTAGAGTAAAATCATAACTCACAAATGCAGCTGCACCCACATTACAGTAGACTATCCCATGACCCTATGACCTCAAGCGCCATCTTGCAGCTGTTCTCACGACAAGGAATCCGACCCAAACAGGCTGATTTTACCGTGAAATTCTGCAATTATTTGCTGATAAATGATGTCGCCCCGCAATTGAAAATGACACGGTTGTCTTTGGCAACATTTTGGTCGCATGTGCTCCTGATTGGGGGCGGATCGATGGATCGACTTGGACTTAAATTTGCTTGTGGAAAAATTCGGACCTACCGAAAGCAGTCATCTTGAGCCGATGGTCGTCTTGTGGAAGTGGTCGGTAGACCAAGTTTGACTGTACATGTATGTGAATAAATGTTTCTCAGTGGGTACAGAAAACATGTGCCACTTATTGCTCGTAATCAAACAACCGTTTCTATAGAGCGGCCACCTGTCCATAGCGGTCGATTTTGGCCAGTCCCTTGAGTGACCGCTATAGGCAGGTTTGACTGTACATGTATAATCAACCGACTTTTTAAAAAATTCTGCTTGTGGTAAACTTTACAAGGTGTGTTTTTCAAAACAATATGATACTCACTAAACCCCTGCAGACCCTACCAGTGTATTCCCTATGCGTAAACATACATTTTTAAACGTGGATATTTTCGATGTAAATGAGGGTGGTTAAGCACGATATGAAGGCCAATTGTTAATAAGATATAAAAGTACACATAGCCAGAAGGATTTTCTTAACCACCCTGACATTCTTTTTGGAATCTATTTTTTGTCAGGCACATTGTAAAAAACACATAGGCTGAGGGTCACCTGGGGAATTTGGTAGAATACTGAACGTTTTGGATGCGCACAGGACTAGTGGGTACTTTATCGTATACTGGTAAAATATTAATTTCTACTTCCTAAAATTACCATCTTTTGGAAAATAACTTCCCCCTCTGGACTTTAGGACTCCTTTAAGTTACAACCTTGTCTTTGTTTTTTATTTCTGGTTTTTAGACTACGTTCTTACTGCTGAGAAAAGCATGTGTGAGCTTGTTTGTTTGTTTGTTTGTTTGTGATGGTGTGTGTTCTTAGTTATTAAAATATTACAGAGTGACAGGATGCGAAGCGGAAAATGGTGTAACTGAAGACTGGCAAGATGGCTTGTCTCAAGGTGCAAAGTTCAGGTCTTGAAAGTAATTTGGTAACATCAGGATTGTGACATGATTTGGGTGCGCTGATTTAATCATATTACACCGAGAAACTGCTTCAAAAACTTATCTTTGCTCTGCTTCAAGCTCTTACCATTGGTGACTCAATCAGTTTTGTCTTCCATAATCTCAGACAGTTTAATATGATAAAATCAGCACAATCATCCCAATCCTTTATAATAATTTCAACGTTTATTTTTTCTAAAGAGGGGTAAAAGGATGCCGGAATCCCATGCTCTGAACATAACCAGGGTTTTTTTTTTCAAAAGAGGAGTACCATGCGCCTAACTCAAGAGAACCGTTTCGCTGACAAGCATAACATTCAGATTGACTATTCTACTTGTACTAAGGTCAAACGTGGCCAGTCTTCAACTGTGACCTGAGTAATTCTGCTCCTCTGGAGCCTTAAAATGCCCCATTTTAGACTGGAATTCTAAAACTGACCCATGGAAAGGGCAAACCACACATTCCTCTGCTTGATTGATCTGCTCCCTTGCAATGCCCCAAGTGTACCAAGAACAACAACAAAAATCTTTATGATGATCTATTGGCTCAGACATCAACATGTGTTGTCCTCGTCGCTGTCATCTTGGTCCGAAAGGTCATCTTCATCTGATACTCCACTTCTGGATGACTCTGAGTCTGACAAACTGACATCGCTCTCCAGCTCGTCGTCCTGGAATTCACCCGGATCCCCAAGGCAGTTTGGGACCATCCTTGCTGTCAGGCAGTCTGTCCTACTCCCGGAACACAACCACTCTACCATGGGGGGAACAAACTTGTCTTTCAGATATCGCCAAGAGCCTGTCTTTGAGTGGTATTGGTAGGCGGCAATCCTTGCCGGCCTCTCTCCCCCCCATAGGTTCTGACTCTTTGGTACCACAGCGAGGATGTATATATCTTCTCCATATTTCATCAGGGTTGCTAATTTGAAGGTTAAAGAGCCATGCCCTGTATACGCCCATTTGCCGTTTGCAGGTTATACACCTCCAACCGAGTTGAGGTTGATTCTCCCCACTCTTTGTCGCTGTCTACACAGTAGATGCTTCCCTGATGTGTAACGGCCTGGGGACGTAATGGTGGCTCAAGCATGCCCGCTATCTTTCTCCACGTGTTCCCTGTGGTACTGAAGCAGTAGCAGCCTTTTCCACTGATGACATAGATGCTGTCATCAAGGGTCACAGCGCAAAGTTCAGAGGACACAGGCTCAGGAATGGGTACCGGTGGTATGGACGTCCACTCATCACGGCTGGGGTCGTACCTCTCTGCTGTTCCCTCAGTGTTATCACCACCGATGGCATAGATGTACCCCTTCAGATACACCAGACCACACCTGGGGATGACACATACAGGAAGAAACTAGAGTTCCATGTCTACATCATACCTTTGCCTAATGATTTTAACCTAGTCTATCATTATTTGATAGGGACAAAACAAAAAATGTTCAATGGATCAATGTCACTTTTGAAGGATTTCGACCCATCTTCAATACTTAAGAAAGCAGCAGCTTCTATTCTCCAAGCAGAGGCTTCGATAGAGAGGGGTAGTTTCGTCTGGGATTTTTTACTCTCTCATGAAAGAGTCAAAATCCCGGACAAAACTACCCCTCTTGATCAAAGCCTCTGCTTGGACATAGCAGCTTTAACAGCAACAGCTTTTTTTTGGTAACAATACATGCAAAATTGCCTGTTGGCAAACATCTTACATGCAAATGTGAACCATCTACGTGAAAAATTAGATATTTTCAGATTAACTCAAAAGCTCTCAAACCATATACCATTAGCAATACATTTTGCCCAAATTCTTCTAAATCTAACTTTAAATCAATGACTAAAACTCATATCTACATAGCCTGAGTACCACCCTCCATAGTGAGCACTAGCTATAGCTTTAACTGTTAGCAAGCGACCAGCATTGAGCCGGCGGTCACTACAGAGGATGGTAATTAAGCTAATGTGTACAAGAAATTGTGTGTTTTTGAATTTTTTGTTGTGAGTGTGTTACAAGAAATTTTTTTAATAGCTAACAAGCAAAGACTCAATTTTGACGCAGTGAAAAACAAATGTGCTGGTATGATTATTCTGGAGAGAAATACCGAAATGTATGACACTTCAAGATAAAAGTTTTTTTACAAATGCAAAATTGCATGTTAAGAATATTTTACATGCAAATCTTGAAAATGTCATGCAGATTGCATATGGGTATGTTGACTTGGTGTCTTTGCCTGAGCACGTAGGCAGGTAGGCAGAAAGTCCTGGAAACACCTACCTGACCCTCTGTGCGATCATCTCACACCTTGGTTCCCAGATGTTGAGCAGGTGGTTGTACTGGTAAAATGTCTTCTGCCTGGTACTATCACTAGTACTCTCTCTACTGGTGACAACACCCCCTGCCAAGTATAGCTCATCATCAGGAATGACTGTTACAGAGAACCTGTCCAGGTTGTGAGGCAAGTTGATTGAGTACAGTCCACCTGTGGATGGGTCATAGCAAGGGGCAGATCGTAGGGAATCAAACGTTGGGAAAATCTGCATTTCAGTTCGTGTCTGTCCCAGCCGCTGGGTTGTGCTGTTGCTGTAAACCAACTGGCAGTCTGCTGACAGGCACTTACTCTCCAGTTCTACAAGTTGGTCTGAGCTGATGAAGGAATGACGCAAGGATTGACAAAGTTTTGGAAGGTGCTGCAGCCGTTCTTCTTGCTCGAAGTCGATCCATCTCAGAGCAGCTTGCACAACTTCGTCTTCTGAGTAGGTCAAAAGATCATCTCTGTTGAGTAGGGATTGGAGCAGTGGAAGCGGCAACTAGAGGAAGGAGGGTTGCAGCGCCACCTGGTGGAACCTGGGGAAATTACATGTGCAATGGGCTCATATCATTCTCTCTGATTAGACTTAGACTTGATTATTGGTTAATTCAAAAAAGTCTTGTGGAAAAAATAGAGAAATGTGACATTAGACCAGCAATTCTTACTGACCACCAGGCAGTCTTCCTAAGGCTCAGATTTAAAACAAATGCCAGAGGCCCGGGGATCTTTAAATTAAATGTGAGCCTTTTGGAAGATATGGATTATGTCTCAGAAGTACATGATATAATAGAACAACAGATAAACAGTAGCATCAAATCAAGTAGAGATAAGCTAGACATGTGTCTCATAAAGATTGCTGAATTCTCCAAACAGTACGGAGCTAAAAAAGCAAGAAAAAACAGAGAGAATATGGAATATCTTGAGAAAAAGCTTAGTCAGCTCATAACTGTAATAGACAGAAATCCAACCAAAGAAGATATCCTCATGTACAAGCAAGTGAAATCTGAACTTGAGAATCTCTACAAGAAAAAATCTCAGGGTGACTATATTAGATCCAGAGCTAAGTGGAGAGAAGAAGGGGAAAAACCATCAAAATATTTCCTGAATCTGGAAAAAAAACAAGGCATAGAAAAGGAAATAGACTGCTTAGATATTGAGGGAAAGGAAGTACAAGAGACAACAGAAATATTGAGAGAATGTACCAATTACTACTACAAACTCTATCAGGAAGACAATGTAGAGGAAGATACAATTGATCAATATCTCAAAAACATAAAGCTGACCAACACATTAGACCAATCAGATAAGGACTTTCTTGATAAAACAATCACCAAAGATGAGTGCAAAGAAGCCCTCTTTTCTATGAACTTAAACAAAAGCCCTGGATTGAATGGTATACCACCAGAGTTCCTCAGGTTCTTCTGGCCAGCTACAGGAGACCTTATCTACGAATGCATTCAAGAAACTTTAAGGGAAGGAAAGATGTCTGTATTACAAAGACGTGCAGTTATAAGACTTATACACAAAAAAAATGAGCGAAAGTATTTAGACAACTGGCGGCCAATAAGCCTCCTTAATACAGACTATAAGATCTTTGCCCTTATATTTGCAAACAGACTGAAAAAAGTAATACACAAGCTGATCGAACATGACCAAACTGCTTATATTAAAGGAAAATTTATCGGGCAGAATGTACGCCTAATACAAGACATTATAGACTACACAGAAATTAGAAACTTACCTGGAGCTATCATTTTTTTGGACTTTGCTAAAGCTTTTGACTCTATAAACAGAAAATTCATGTGGAAAGTGCTTGAAAAATTTAATTTTGGTCCCCATTTCATTCACGCCATGCAATGTATGTACAGTGACATTAGTAGTAATATCATCAATCAAGGTTGGATGTCTGAATCTTTCCCCCTTAACAGAGGTATCCGTCAGGGATGTCCTATATCTGCACTTCTCTTTATCTTAGCTGTAGAAGTTATGGCAGTGAACATTAGGGATGCACAGGACATAGCTGGAATAAAAGTTAAAACTAACTCTGTTGATACTGTTGAAATTAAAATCTCACAGGTAGCCGATGACACCACTTTATTTGTGTCTGATGTTACATCTATGGAAAATGCCTTTATACATATTCACAATTTTTGTAGTGTTTCTAGTCTTAAGTTAAATGTTAAAAAATGTGAAGGTCTATGGATTGGAACGTATGTAGACAGACAAGACACCCCCCTAGATATATCTTGGCCGAAGCGCCCCATAAAATCCTTAGGCATCTATTTCTATAACTCTTCCCTCCACCATGAGTGTGAACTTCTAAATTGGGAGAAAAAGATAGAAAGGCTGAAAAACACATTGCAAGTCTGGAGATGTAGAAACCTAACTTTGTATGGAAAAATCACTATCATTAAGTCATTAGCTCTTTCACAGATTATACACAATATGGCAATGATTGTTACCCCACCCTGGGTTGTCACATCTATAAAAAGAGAAATTTTCAATTTTTTATGGAAAGGCAAAAAGGACAAAATCAAAAGAGATGTTATAAGCCAACCCACTGAAATGGGTGGACTTAACATGTTAAACTTAGATTACCAGAAAAATGCACTCTTATCACGTTGGATATATAGGTTGATAGTGGATGATAAATCTAGATGGAAAGCACTCCCCCTGGTGTATGTTAATTCTTTTGGTCCCAATAATCTTATTTTGCAGATGAACTTTGAAAAAGAAGGCGATGGACCAAACTTCATCCATATACCCAAATTTTATAAAGAAGTCATTTTATCCTATCACAAAATTGAGAAAAGTGATGACGTAAGGCCCCAGTACTTAAAAGAACAGATAATATGGTGTAATAGAAATATTAGATCACAAGGTAAAACTTTATTCTTCCCTCAATGGATTAAAGAAGGCATAATATATGTGAAAGACCTATTCCCTAGGGGAAAATTCATCTCATCAAATGAATACCCTACACTTAGCCACCGACCCAGTACTTTAATTGAGCTAATAACCCTGTATCAAGCCCTACCCAGCACCTGGAAAACTCTTGTCAAAAAAGAACTCTACTCAGAAGACCGCCCAACACATCTTGTAATCCCGCCCCCACATCAGTTTAAAGCTACAACAAAATCCTGTAAATTACTCTATTCTACACTCACTCTTAAACATGCAGTATTGCCAAGCTGTCAACAAAAATGGCAGACAATTTTTCATTTCACTGAATCCTTTGACTGGAAAAAAATATGGACTTTGCTCTGCAAAACTGCATGTAAGGACACACAAATAGCTGAACTAAATTACAAGCTACTACATCAAATATTACCGTGTGGTGAAAAATTAAACAAATGGAGAATACATGATGAAAATGGGCTAATAATAGATCCTATATGTATACTATGTGATAGTGGTGATATTGATGATTATAGACACATGTTTGTGGAATGTAAGAGATTAACAGACCTGTGGAACACAGTTCATCATTACATACCTTTCAGTCCCAGTAATCCTACAATAGATTTTGAAGAAGTAATACTAGGGAAAGTCAGTCAGACTCTGAACATACCGCACCTTAAAAGACGAATTTTAATAATATCTATAGCTAAATGGGTCATATTCAAAACATGGATATCTCTAAGAAAGACCCAAAATCCCGCCTCACACCAAAACAATTTGCCTATTCTTTTTAAATGGGAAATGAGAAACAGAGTTACCTCTGCCTGTGAACCTCTAGCTACCTCTTGATTATTATAGATAGCTTTTATTGTTGACTTTTGTAAACAAGGAACTGAGTTTGTTATGATATTTTATGCATGTATGAGTTACGTTTTAGTTTCTTAGCTTATTTTTTTGTTTGACGGCCTTTTAGTTACGCTGTTTTATGTTGTGAATGTGTAATTTACTCTAAAATGTGGAGTAAACGGAAAACAAACAACTGATATGATCAGCCTGACTTAGCACACAATGTATAATACACTGTAAATATGTTACTATGACACAACCAGCATCTTTATGTGATATGTGGTTTAATCTTGAACCATCCTGCCAGTCTA
This sequence comes from Branchiostoma lanceolatum, assembly GCA_035149815.1. Taxonomy (NCBI): domain Eukaryota; kingdom Metazoa; phylum Chordata; class Leptocardii; order Amphioxiformes; family Branchiostomatidae; genus Branchiostoma; species Branchiostoma lanceolatum. Next base: position 3,577,975 of record CM068868.1, on the reverse strand, counting down.
TGCACTGTTACACAATGTCATATACTCTTTGGTGCCAACATTGTAACATGTGTAATATATTATGCTGTAACATTGATGTATATTGTGAATAAAATGTGGAAAAAAAAAAAAAAAAAAGTTTTGGAAGGTGCTGCAGCCGTTCTTCTTGCTCGAAGTCGATCCATCTCAGAGCAGCTTGCACAACTTCGTCTTCTGAGTTGGTCAAAAGATCATCTCTGTTGAGTAGGGATTGGAGCAGTGGAAGCAGCAACTGGAGGAAGGAGGGTTGCAGCGCCACCTGGTGGAACCTGGGGAAATTACATGTGCAATGGGCTCATATCATTCTCTCTGTCTCTGTCACAGTCTATACTATTACTTTTTCAGGTTAATGCTGTTTAGACCAGACCAATCTATTTTCTTAGTTCTCAGACATTTTAAGATCAAAAAACAGACATCATTAAAGAAGAGGGCAGTACACAAAACATCATGACTGTATTCACTCTCTGAAGCTAAATGGAGCAACTGAATGGTCCTCAGACTTTGTTTTCATTATCTTTTCATAGTTAGGCATATTCTATAAAACTGGAGAATCAAGAAATTTAAATAGCTGTGGCTTTAAGCAGGTATCTCACTCGACAGCACCAAATTGTGAAAGGCATTTGCAAACTGGCACAAACCGGCACCAATTGGCACAAATTAATGTCACCTGAAATTGCAAAAACCTTGAAAATCTTTTTAAATTCGCAATCTGCAAAATGGTGCAAATTGGCAGAATCCCTGCAAATCTCTTTTTCCGAATGTTAATCATGGTACAGCGGGTTTTGATCCAGTGGCCACACTGAGATTTCCGCAATAGAGTTAGCAGGTTTGGAGCTTGAGATTGTGACATCCCCAGTGCTGCCACCTTGTTTGTTGAGGTCACATACTTTACCCATGCGTTGCACATCAGTGTGACCACAACGTAAAATTGACACAAATTCACAAAGCTGGTGCACAATTTCATAGCGCAATTTGGCGCAGTCCAGTACTAGTGAGATACTCGTTTTGGAAACAAACTACCGGACTAACCTGGATGCAATGTACCTCCCACTGGCCTCCACTAGAACAGAGTCCCCCAGCATGTCAGCATACATCAACACATCTGCACAGTTGGACACGTCAAGCTTGTCCTTCATGTAGTCTGCTGCCTTTCTGCATACAAAATCCACCTAGAAGCAACAAACAGGGTTACACAGACCATTCTTTACCAGTCAGTTTGCGGCGCTCGACAGTTATTTTTGGGAATAGGTGCATTTACTATCATATGCACCAAACCTAAAAATGCAGAAAACCCTGCAACAGTGTTACTAGTAGACAAACATGGCTCCCGACCACTAGCCAACCAAGATTGATGGTAGGTCGGGAGCAGTCTGACCAGTTTTAGGTTAAGAGCCAAATTTGACTCCCAAACACACCCTGATGACCGGTCCCCCGAAAGTGCGAAATGGAACGAAATGGAACGAAATGGAACGAAATGGAACGAAATGGAACGAAATGGAACGAAATGGAACGAAATGGAATGAAATGGAACGAAATGGAACGAACTAAAGCATATGTAACATTATGAAATGAAATACCAGTAGATATCGAAATATAAGTAACGTTGTAACATTCACAGTAGACGGGAACAGGAAGCAAATACATAATATAACGTGTTTTATTTCTTGAATCTATTTGATAATATTAAATATAACGTTTTTGCCGCGTTTGTGTGGCTAGATTCTTCCCTGAAAATGGGAGCGCCGCGTGCAAAGAGCTCGGCCGCTCTTCCTTTGATTTTACCAACTACCTGCAAATGAACTGCTGCAAATAACAGGGAAAACAAGCAAACGGAATTGAGTATCGAAGTAAAGACTAGATTATACAGAAGTTGGTGGTAACATTGCGTCTCATAATTATAATTCACCAAGAGGGCATGAGGCAAGCGTAACTTCATTATTTGTACAGCGTGTTTGCGTGTTGTGAACTGTGAAGCCATGTCCTGCTCGTTCACACCCTCCCTTTGTTTTGTCGTGAACAAGGAAGCAGAAATGTATCCAGCGGTAGTTCTCAGTCCACGTCCGTAATTGAATGGAGTGTGAATTATCACATTGGTGACGCAGCGCAGAGCTGCATTTGCATGTCATTTACGGAGGGGTCCATTCTCCGACAGCCGACCAGCCGAACAATTGGTTGTATAAAAATCGTTGTTGCGGAGATATGCATATGCTACGTACTAGTTATGGACTAAAACCGTATGTAAATACAACTTAGAAATCGGAGTTTGATTCAACCTGTCGGTAGCACGCCCACGTGCACAGTTCTGATGCGCTGGCAACATTGGCGGTTCATTTGCTTGCCTCATGGCCTCTTGGTGAATTATGAGATGCAATGTTACCAGAACCTCTGTATAATCTAGTCCTTACTTGGATACTCAGTTCCGTTTGCTTGTTTTCCTGGCTATTTTCAGCAGTTCATTTGCAGATAGTTGATAAACACAAAGGAAGAGCGGTGGATCTCTTTGCACGCGGCGCTCCCATTTTCAGGGAAGAATCTAGCCACACAAACGCCGCAAAAACGTTGTATTTACTATTATCAAACAGATTCAAGAAATAAAACATGTTATATTATGTATTTGCTTCCTGTTCTCGTCTACTGTGAATGTTACAACGTTCCTTATATTTCGATATCTACTGGTATTTCATTTCATTATGTTACATAAGTTTTAGTTCGTTCCACTTCGTTCCATTTCTTCTTCTTCTTCTTCTTCTTCTTCTTCTGATTATGTGCACAACCTCATCATGCTGAGGGCTACGGCACAGTATTTTGGTCAAGGTCAATTAGGGCACTGGTTGCTCGCAGTCTACTAGTATTTGTGTTTTGTGTCCGATGTTCTCTGTCCCCTGGCTCCTCAGAGGGCAGGGGCGCCACTCCCTGACCGTCACCCAGTGCTGGGGGACGGCGAGTACCCGTCAATGTGAGTAAAGAGTTAATGTAGGGTAGTCTTGAAGGCTTCTAGGGTCTGGGCATTGACAGCATACTCAGGTAGAGTGTTCCATTCACGTGCTGTCCTTGGATAGAATGAGTTCAAGTGGTAGTCTGATTTTGAAGTTGGTATGTGGTATGCCAGACTGTTCTCGGTGCGGGTTGGTACTTTGTGTCCTTTGGTGGTGAGGGGCATCTCTGATGCTACAATATTTCTCTGAATCTTGTAAAACATGTGGAGTCTAGCCTGCCGTCTTCGCTCTGCCAGCATGTTCCATTCAAGTGTGGTCAGCATACTAGAAACACTAGACTGTCTCCGATAACGGTGGAGCACGAAGCGTGCCGCTCTTTTCTGTACAGCTTCTAAGTTCCTGATGTTCTTTTGGGTGTATGGATCCCAGACTGTTTGACAATATTCCAAGATTGGCCTCACTAAAGTCTTGTATGCCCGAGCCTTCACATTTGGGTTTGAGATATTTATGTTCCTTCTCAGAAAGTTCAGAGTGTTAGTGGATTTTGAGGCTACTTGGTCTATGTGTTGATCCCAGCGCAGATCTTTACATATTGTCACTCCCAAGTATTTGACACTACTCACATGTTTGAGAACATGGCCATGTAGTGTGTAATTGTATATGATGGGTGTTTTCTTTCTAGAGATGGTCAGAACTTCGCATTTGTCTGGGTGAAATTCCATACTCCAGTTTTCTTCCCATTTAGTTAGTGTATCTAGGTCGGCTTGGAGTCTCTGAGCATCCATGTGATTGGACACTGTCATGTAAATCATGGTATCATCTGCAAACAAGCGAGCAGTGGATTGTAGGTTTTCGGTTATGTCATTTATATAATACAAAAACAAGCACGGACCTAATACCGATCCTTGTGGCACACCTGATAGCACATCAAGTTTGCTGGAGGTACAACCCTCGACAACCACAGACTGGGTGCGTTGGTGGAGGAAGTCCTCTATCCAGCCCAGAGTTTCTGGTTCAATGCCATAAAACTGCAGTTTTCTGATGAGACGTTTGTGGCCGACCTTGTCGAAGGCTTTGGAGAAGTCGAGCACGCAAACGTCTGTCTGTAGGCCATTTTGCATGTTGGTGGTGACTTCATGGATGAACTCTAGTAATTGGGTCTCGCACGATCTTCCAGGTCTGAAACCATTTTGAAGTTTATAGAAAAGGTTGTGGTGTTCGGCGTGTTTCATAAGGTTGCTGCAGACGATATGCTCCATAATCTTTGAGCATATACAGGTGAGACTGATTGGCCTATAGTTGGCCTTGTCATATCTCTGTCCCTTCTTAAAAATGGGAGCAACATTTGCGTGTCTCCAGTCGTCCGGGACAGTTCTTTCCTGTAGAGACTTTTGGAATATGCGAGTAAGGGGATCTGCAAGCTCCTCACAGAGTTCTTTGAGGATGCGGGGGCTAATGCCATCAGGACCGCTAGCTTTTCCTGGGTTAAGCTTCTGTAGTAGTTTTAAGACTCCGGGTTTTGTGATATTAACCCTTGGCATGAGCTCTGTCTTCTTTCCTCGCTGTTGTAGTGTAGGTATGTTTGTGGTTTCTCTAGTGAACACTGATTGGAATTGAGCATTTAGGATCTCTGCTTTTTGTCGTGAATCTGTAACGAGCTTCCCACGGTCTTTTAGCGGTGAAATTCCCGAGTGGTCTGTACGTTTGTACTTGATAAACTTCCAGAACCTTTTCATACTGTTGAAGATTTCGCTGTTTTCATTGTTTTCCGGGGTGATAATCTCTTCAACATATTGCCAATATGCCTTCCTTAGATCACGCTGTACTTCTCGTTTCAGTTTTTTGAACTTGGCCTCAGCAGATGGTCGTCCTGTCTTTTTGCTGGCTTTGTATGCTTTGTTTCGGCGCCTGATTTTGCGCTTCAGGTCCAAGTTTATCCAAGGGCATGAGTCCTTGGCCTTGGTTGTGCAGTGAGGAATATAGGTGTTTGTTCCCTCTATGAGCCCGTCTTTCAAGATAGTCCATAATTGGTTGGTGTTGGATGTAGCCTCAGCATTTCGTATTTTATCGGCAAGTGTATTGGCGAAGTTCCTGAAGCCATCCCAGTTAGCCTTAGAGTAGATTGGAATCTTGCGTGGTATTTGCCGTCTTCTTGTTGGCATTACTTCTAGTTCTGTATATACTGCGAGATGGTCGCTTATACCAGGTATGATCTGAGTTCGGTTTACTTGTCTCGGTCGGTTCGTGAGTATAAGATCTAATATGTTATCGCCTCTAGTTGGATCTTCCACTATCTGTGTGAGGCCATTATCGTGCATTGAATCAGCAAATTGTCTGTGCTTGACTGCATGTCTGGTATTCATTTTCAAGGACTTATCTTTCCAGTTCCAACCTGGCAGGTTAAAGTCTCCACCGAGTAGAATGATATTTTTGTCATTAGTGGAAATCTTTCGCAATGATGTGTCCAGTATATCAGTGGTGGTGTTATCGTCCTCTCTTGGGCGGTAGCAGGCTCCAACGTAGAGTGTTTTGCAGCCCTGCATAGTAACCTTTACCCAGAGTGTTTCTGCTGACTGGGACTCCAAAGTCTCTTCCCGGGTGCTAATGTAATCGTTATTGATGGCGATGAGTACACCACCTCCATGTGCATTTCCTTTACTCCTATCCCGCCTGTGGACACTGTACTGGGGTCCAAAATATTCTGATGATTGAATATTTTCGTGAAACCAAGTTTCAGTTAAGATTAGAATGTCCGGTTTGGTAGAATCAATTATATTGAAAAATGGACCTTTCTTCTTTACAAGTGACTGGCAGTTGATGTTTAAAATGCGTAGAGGCCGCCCAGTCTTTGGAGTTGGGCTAGGCTTTACTGGTGATGACTCATGTAGGGGTCTTGACAGGTTTTCTGAGTTTATTGAGTCCAGGCTAGTGGTACTGGAGTCTAGTGTGGACTGCGACTGGTTTAGGCTTACCTCATGGAGGTCAAACAACACAGAGCTGTAGTTTGGGCCTGCACATAGTGTGCATGTCCAGGCCACACTGCTTTCTCCCAGGAACTCGTATGTGGAGTCGTGGATGTTTTGACATGCAGCGTGGAACCATGTGTCGCATTCCTCGCACATGACTCCCTTTTCGTCCCATGTGACTGGTTCGTGACAGGATCCGCACAGGTAGACCGAGCTGCTCATATCCGGCGTCTCTCTATCTTGGTTGTGGGGACCAGGGTTTAGTTCCACGTCACTGGACATGAATAGTAATATAGCAGAAACCCAGGTGGTACTGTAATTTTTGGCATGTATGATTGGTTGTCTGCATAGGGTACGATAGAAGTAACAAGCGTTCTTGGGGTTGTACTTTTGTATGTAGACTAAGTCTCTACGAGTAAGGCTACATATGTTGTAGTTGTTGATAGAGTTCTCATTGTGGTCTCTCACATGTGCCCTAGCAATATTAATTGTCACTGCACTGAGTATGATCATTCCCTGTAGAAGCCACATGTTTGCTTTTACTTTGTGGAATGAGTTAATGCTGCAGACAGTTGTGCTTCAGTAGATACAGGTGCAAACCAATCGTGAACTCAGAGCATGATGGTTGACATGAAGTCATGGCTGACGTGCCTCAGAATTTTATAACACTTGGCTATTTTCTGGCTTTCTGAGTTGCTGTATATATTATCCACACGTTTTAGTAGAAATTCAGTTCAGCTTTCCCTGCACAGTATAATTGATACTGGTATCAGATCAGACAGATGCATAGATGATCTCCGGGTAGTATATGGCTGCCCTCCCCAATATGGCTGCCGTGCCGTGACTGTTCATTTCGTTCCATTTCGTTCCATTTCGTTCCATTTCGTTCCATTTCGTTCCATTTCGCACTTTCGGGGGACCCCTGATGACCACTACTGGCTTACTCCAAATAAACCACCAGCCAACACATTCCAAGGCCAAATGTTTTCAAAATTTTGAAACATTTCGAATACCAGCCAACAGCACCGAACACCAGTCGCCCTATCTCCCAAAATAAACAAACAAACAAACAAACAAACTGCTCCAAACCGTGGTAGCGAGAAGGTTGGGAGGCATGTCCGGCAATGCGTAACTGTGAATTAACCTGTAGCAGTCTGGCTGCAGACATCACAGCCTGGACCTGGTCTGGCTCCGTCTGGAGGCGGACGGTGTAGGCGTAGTCCAGAATGGTTGCCATGGCTACCTCACTCACATCCTGGATGCTGATCCTCTCCTGTTTGGCCTCCGCGTAACCGCTGGTGAACATGCTACGGAAGTAGGGACTGCAGGATGCCAGGACCGCGCGATGGCAGGGGAAACTACACTGGTAAGAAAATATCATCCATAAATAGTTTCATTGGGCTGGTACTAAGTAAGTCACTGAATAACATTGCACAGCATTTGCACATTGCACTGCAGCTCTGATGGGTGTCACTGCTTACAGATGCAGTCCCAAACGTAAAGGCAAACGTAAAGTATTTACAATGTACATATACTAGTATGTAAATACTTGTAGGACTGCATGTTGGTCTTCAAATGCAAACGAGGTATTAATTTTCATAAGTTGCATCAATTGACCATCTTCAAATTCTCCAGTGGCTACCATATAACGTTATAGAGTAGAGTAGAGTAGAGTAGAGTAAAATGTTGTAAAGTATAGTAAAATGTTGTCCAGGGTGTGAAAGTCGATCTTTACAAAAAAGGCTGTTTACCATTTCGCCTATTGAACAATTGTCATCTCACTTAAATAGCATCATTTTAGTATTATTTAGTACTGCAACGTCACTTCATTAACAGTTATTGCATTTTCAGACAACTCTGTGGCCCATTCAATCACCATTCTGTATTACAACATGCGTATATAAAATCATAGATTTTGGCGGTCCTGTTCAAATAAGTTAACGCTAAGAACAACAAAAATCAAGCTTAGAATCTAAATTTTAGCTTGCAATCGTTGAGAGTGCTAAAAGACGCGCTGGCGTGTGCCACAGAAATTGACAGATGCTGAGACGAACCCACACTGCCTACCCCCCTCCCCCATCGTTCGATCTTACCTTCTCGCTAGATCGCTCCCAGAACCACGTCTGTGAGCTCTCCCCGCTCCCTCTGACTGTTCAGCTCACGGAGAACCAGGCTGGGGTGTTCATCGTTTCTTACGTCCATAATCAGCGATGTCTAGAGCCCAAGATCGAAGAAACGATGGATCGTTTGGGGGATGCGAGTGCACGCGAAATCCCTTGGTTAAATGTTTACCTATGAACTTTCCGTACACCTCATTACCCACATAATATCATCGTGGGGCCGAGATATCATACCTGTTAAATGCACATACTGTTTACGTTAGACGAAAGTTCATCGACCTGTTGGTGAATTAATGAAAATGTTTTTCTCGAACTCAAGAATTTTTTCCTCACCGGAATTTTCAATCAGATCTTCAGATCGGTCTTTCTCATCAGCTATCTGACCCAAGCGCTGTAGACAATCGTTTCTCCATCATGCATGCCTTTTCCCCGTCAGTGAATGTTTCCTCGTCATGTAAGACGATTCCCCATCAGTGGTTTTGTGTTCCCCACGTTGTATTCAATCTTAGAAATTATATATGCTACTTTGATTGTGATTAGTTTTACACCAGCATGGAGTCCACGACCTGATACCGCTGTGATTCTGTAGACACCTGCTTTTTATGGTAGGCAGCTGACAGCTGACACCTGTATATGATCAAACCCTGCACCTGTGACATTTGCTGCCACTTCAAGTGATCAAAGTCATGAAAGTAATTAAGAATTGTGCAAGAAAACAGTCAGTTACTCAACTATACATGAATGTAGATAAAACGATGTATAATCTCATATCGATCCAAAAACTTATCGCTACACTTTTACATACACTTTTGACAGCACGAGATTGACCGATCTGTTCAATGTTTTATCAATAAAGTTACCCGATTACTGCTAGAAATTTGTGGGAACTCTACAGTTTGTGTTCCAAGTATCTAATCCAGCTGTTAAACAATAGCTGGGTCTTATTTCAAATTATCAGGCTGTCATTATTTGGTACTCAAAATTAGAATTTAGAAAGATTTTGACACATCAGAATCAACAGAGCACAGTGATGGAGCCAGTCTCAGACGACCAATCAAAAGCGGCCTCTATTAATCATTCGCAGTACTGCAGCAAGATAACGACTGACAGCTGCAGTGATATCATTTGACCGCTAAACGTCCCGTGATGTGGTCGGCTTTGACCACTGATATCAAAAGAGCGACAATCACATCACAGGCCAGGAGTTTATGGAATGGCAACGTTAATTTGTTGTGTAAACAAAAAAATATATGCTCGTGGAGGAAATGTTGATAGGGTTGTTTTTATGACAGTATCAAAAGAACTTGTTTGTGTATAAGAATATATGTGTAGATATTCAGCGTCCGCCTTTTGTTTTGTACGCCAATACTTTATCCGCGTAGACATGATAGCTAGTGTTCTTCAGACAAAAGTGAAAAAAAGCAGTTACTCCAGCAACTGGATATGACTTTGGGAACGGTCAGACGTTCACTTAACTTGCATATCAGTTCATACGTTCGTGGCTTAAACCTGCTGACCGACAAATATTGCTCAGTCACTGTGGGGTCGTATGGCGTAACGACAGGGTGTTCGGCCCAGAACCAAGAGGTCCCGAGTTCGAATCCCCCTGACGCCACCGATGTTGTGCCTTTGGGAAAGGCACTTTACACGACTTTCCTCACTTCACCCAGGTGTATAAGAAAATGGGTATGTTGTTATCTGTACGTGGTACTGTTAATATAAGTTATAAAAACTGTCTGTCGTCCTTGTCTGTCAAAAACCGAAGTAAAAAAAAAAGTCACTGTTCAAAGTAGTGGAGGCTACTTGAAACGTTTGACCGTTTCCAAAATCATATCCAGTTGCTTGAGACTAGTATAACTGCTTTTTTGGCGTATCTTATTACCTGGATGTATAACCTTCATCGACGTATTATATAAAGTTAAGTCTTGAGAGATGTGCCGCCTAGCGACTGAAGAACGTAAGTGTCGCACACCTGTCCCACTCGTTGGTGAGAAAAATCAGCTATCCACAAGAATCGTGTGATACGTCACTCTGAGGCTGAACATTCATATAATTTGTATCAAAATCGGTAAGAATATAGAAATAACTGCATGATTACCTCGCCATGTAATCTATCTGAATAATGCGCTGAAGGAATTATTAGATATCGATTTTCTCTTCACGCGTTTCATATCCCTTCGAGTGAACAGATATGTCTTAGTATAGATTGTCAGTTTTCAGAGACAAAAAAGTATAACTTTTGCTAGTTTTTGATGGCATGTTCTGAAATCAGACCAAACTATAGTTTGCTTCCATGTCTTCTGAAACAATGCAACCTACCTAGTCTCCAAGTAGATGTTGGGGGAAAGATTATGACGTTTTTTTGAGTGAAGGCCTAGCTTCTCTGACAGTCCCTTACTCCATATAAGCAGAAAGACAGTTGTTAAGTGAAAATGAATGATTTCTGTATTTGTTTCCAACCAACAACAAATGATGTGTACAATATACACAATGTAGGCAGTGCTTCGACGGGTGGCCAAGGTGTTACATAGGGTCCTCTCGCAACCTACAAAAGTCTTAATGGCAATTCTAGATGTACGCGAAGCCATGTGAACCAGTTTGAGAGTCAGACAGTGTTCACAGGCTTTCAGCCCAATGTATATTTTCACATTTTTTACAAGTCGGGAGGACGTTCCCAGTTAGAGGCTTATATGCAGTACCGTTCCCGGTCAAATCAGAAGTGACACAAAAGTGACTTTTATCCAGAGAATTTCAAACATTGACAACAATGTACAGAACTAGAGAAACAGGTTTTGACTTGTATAGAAAATAAGCATTGCTTAGGCAGCAGTCTAACAATAAAAGTTGTTGCACGAGTTGTACTGTTATTCTTCTAATGTATGGCCAATCTGCTACCATAAAATTCAGAAATTAGATTGCAAGTGTCTCTGTAGTCAAAATCTTAAATGTGATAAAGAATCCTCAATATTGAAAAAGATATGACTTCTGGACATTAAAAGATTTTTTACAAATATATTACCTCATATCATCACAACTAACAACTGTAATAGTATATCAACATCACATACATTTTCTATATAATCATATATTTTCCATTTCTTTATACCTTTTCTGTATACTTCTACAACTTGGCAACCGGGCCATAATGACATAGCTATAGATTTAGCTAATCATGAACAGGAACCTACAATATTCTGTACATCATTATATCTATAATGTGGAATAACATACAATTCATAATTTCTTTATACCATTTAGGAAGCATTGCTGTTTTATATATTGTTCCATACATAACAAACACACTACACTGCTAATAATCAATGTCAACATTATGAAATTTCAATATTAAACGTGTATCTACAAATGTATGATCTATAAATAAACGCACAACAGGATGGCATTGGAAAAATGAACAATTTCTCATTTCCTCTGGAGCATTCTATCAGGATATATAGTATACATTTTAGACACAATGTATTTGCTCTGATGAAAACACTTGATGAATCAATGTTTGAATGGTTTAAGACATGTCTTAAGTCTGAGTTCTTCCATCCTTACCATCTGACTAACATGGTCAAGTCACAAACCCTGGACATTACTTCAGTCTACACATTAAGATGTTTGAAGACCAAAGTCATACATCAAAGACATTGACATGACTTTAAGTTGTTACTTCTTTACAGTACCCTGGTTGTCACTAATCAATAAAGGAATTGCTAGGCTTTGTGTACATTAAGTTTTTGGTGTTAATTACTGTGTATCTTCTGCATGTGGGCTCTCATTCTATTTGGATAAACGAACCCCTTGTGACACACCTGACACCTGTGGGGAAACTCCTTAGTGTGAATACGGATAACATGTTCCTTCCAAGTTGTCCTATCAGCAAACCTCATGTCACAGTATTCACACTTGTATGGCTTCTCACCAGTATGTATTCTCATGTGTTTCTTAAGATCATTTGTCCCTGTACATCCCTTTCCACACTGTGTACACACATGAGGCTGCTGGCCAGAATGTGTTAACATGTGTGCGGTCAGGTTTCCCTGTCTGTTGAATGACCTTCCGCATTCCTCACACCTGTAGGGATTCTCACCAGTGTGAACCCGCTGGTGTCTCTTCAGGCTTTCCTTCCTTGTAAATCCTTTCCCACAGGTGGGACACTTGTGTGGTCTCTCTCCTGTGTGGGTCACCATGTGATGCTTGATGTTGGTTACTTTGTCAGTTGAATAACTACAATGAGGACACCTGAACTGTTTAACCCCTGAGCTGTCTCCATGGTGCTTCACATGCCTGTCCAGGTAGTCCTGGGTGGAGAACAGCTTCCCACACCTGCTGCACCTGTAGCCTGCAACTGCATCTGCCTGCACACCTGAAAGGACACAACAGGTGGCAACCTAAGTATGATATCCAAACAAAATGTGCCCCTAGCATAGCTGCATAGCTCATTCACATGTCTGTTCAGGTAGTCCCAGTACCTTTCCACACCTGTTGCACATGGAGCTAGCAACTGTATCTGTCTTGACACCTGCAGAGACAGAATAGTTGATAACTTCCATATGGTCTCCAAAAACAACCTGTGGACCTGACATGTATGAATGTGCCTTCACATATTTCTCTAGGGTACAAACTGTTGTAGAAAAACAGCTTCCAACACCTGCTGCACATGTAGCCTACAACTGGACCTGTCAATGTATGTGTAGAGCTAGCGAAATAAGAGGTAATAGCCATAACATGGTCCAATGTGTGGCTCTGTACATTAATAAGCTCTCCAAGAAGTGCTGGTTGGAGAAGCTTCCACACCTGTAATTGCACCTGTATGTTATCCAAAGAAAACATGCCCAGGTTAGTCCAGAGTGGACACCTTTCCACACCTACTGAACCTGTAGCCTGCAACTGCACCTGTCTGCAGAAAGATGAACAGTAGCGATTTCAGTATGATTTCAAAACAATATGAGGACATGTCTGAATGGTGGAAGTTCAAATGTTTGAGCAAGAAGTCTAGGGTAAAGAAGTTACACCTTTCCACACCTGCTGCACCTGCACCAATCTGCCTACCTTCAGAAAGATAATAGAGCACAGATTTGTTACGGTTTCCAAATGAAATGAGAACATGTCTGAAAATGCTTTAAATTCACATGTCTATAAAAGAAGTCATTGGTGACAAACAGTTTCCCACATCTGCTGCACCTGTAGCCTACAACTGCACCTGTCTGAATACCTGCAGAGAGATAACACATAGCTGCTTCAATATGATTGTAGACAACACAAGAACCTCATATATCTGCATGTTTCTTTATATGTTAGAGGAAGAAGTCTGAGGTAAAGAAGTTACACCATGCACCAGTCTGGATACCATCAGAAAGCAGAGCACAGATGTATTATGCTTTTGTAAGCATCATAACAAAGCATAATTGTCTGAATGTGCTTTCACATGACTGCCCAAGATTTAGTTATTGGTGACAAATAGCTTCCCACACCTGCTACACCTGTAGCCTTCAACTGCACCTGTAGAGAGATAACAGAAAGCTTCAGTGATATCACCAAGTAATGTGTCAACATGGCATGTCTTCATGTCCAAATAGTCCTTCCTGCATGGCTTCCTAGCTTCACACACCTGCTACACCTGTAGTCTGCAAATGCACCTGTCTGGCTACCTGCAGAGAAATAACAGGCATTCAATATGGTCTCAAAGCAATGTCTGGATTGTCATTTATATGTTTGTTCAGGACGTTCTGGGTAGAGAGCAAACCTATAGGCCTGCTGCACATGTAGCCTACAACAACACCATGTCATGGACCTTGATAATGGTAAACACTGTCATGTGTTAATAAATTGATTGAATGATTGATTGATTTCCAATGTAATGAATAATGTGTTTCAACAGTTGAAGAAATGTGGGCAACATTTCTGACAGAAACCCATGGCCATGCTTTGGCGGGATTTATCTCAATAGACACTAAACAATATGCATATGAAGGCTGGGTTCTTGAGATCAGGGTTGAATTTCCTATCATTAAAGTCTGAAATGAGCTATGCCTTACTTTGCTTTTGCTTATTGGACTCCTCTTGTTTGGCTTCAGAGATGCCCAGCTCCTTGGCGTACTCGTTCCCATACCACACCAGCAGCTCTGTGCCAGGGGGAACAGGCTTGTAGGTGCGGTAGTAGATGTTCCTGTAGTACTGGAAGGCCACCAGGTTCTGCTCCTCCTCATTTCTGGCACAGTTGACATACCGCATCCAGCTGCTCTTGGTGACATCCGTGGCATCAATGTAGTACTTCACCTTGTCATTCTTGGAGATCTACATGGAAAATATAAGATTTTCTTGAAGTAAGGTAACATCCATGCATTGTAATGTACACTGTAACCTATTCATACAAAAGAAGTAAGATTATGAACAATTTTGCTGCCCATAGGAAAAACTAAGTTGTAGTTTGTTCTCAAACACCTTCCTATAGAATATACAAAATGCAATGTACGATGATTTGTAAAGATATATGGAATAAATTGATGTAGGTTACACATCCAGGTAAGAAGATATGCCAAAAATAGTCACTCGAGCAACTGGATAAAATTTCTGAATCTTATCAAGTTGCTTGAGTAACTATTTTTGACATATAGGAAATAACCTTAAATCTATGCATGGGACTAAGCCAACAACAAATTTCTAGGTATATACATGTAAAGACATTAGGAAACAGTCCACTTACTTGCCATGCATATCCACTGGTCATTCCTATCTCAGGTCCACTGATTTTCCCATCATATGGACCAAACACCAGGTTTTTCTGCATGGTCTTTCCATCCAGCCAGACCCCGTCCCCTGCACCTTTGATCTTGGAAGGACACACAGACAAGAAGTCAGGTAGGGTGCGGGCCGCTCTGTTGTGTTCTCCCTTGGGAACTTCTTTGTCCTTCACGACAGTGAGTGGACCATGGACGGGACAGTCCCCCTCATACAGCTCATTGCAGTCTTCACAGACTGGAACAAAATAAAATCATATTGTCATTTGCAATGATCTTATCAGAGAATGTTTACGTAGAATCTTTCACCAAAACACATGATGATAAGAATAGTACATCATAAAGGACTACAAAAAAGTTGCCCTCACTCTGGCATATGTGTTCTTTCTATGAACAAAATGGCAAGCATTTGAGGAAATTGGAATGAAACAACTACTTTGGAAAAACCATTTCATACATACACAAATAGTGGTCATCATCCGGAAGTTCAACTTCCTTGTAGTTCTTTCGTGGAATGTTGCGTTGTGGATAGCGACTCTTCCTAGTCTCCCCTGTTTCCTCTACCTGCTCCTTATTCAGTTCCTGCTGTTCCACTGGCTGCAGTGTTGTGGTCGGCAGCTCTGATTCAACAGAATTAAGACATCATGGCTTGTTTAAATTGTGGAAGGGATGTGGCATTGTTGATAAAAGCCCACTATAGGAGTCCAGGCAGTATCTGTCAGGTGTCCCAAAATGTAAGAACTTTTATACATATCTACATCCAGTCTTCAGGCAATGTATTCCATTGTAGTAGTATATCAAAAATCATGCCAGCTGAGCTGTTCAAACCCAATCACTGAAAAAATTCAGTAGTTTGATAAATTACGTATACATACCTTCCTCTAAATCCGTACTGATGTCTGACTCTGAGCCCTCCTCCTGTCCATCCTGTGGTCCAGCAGCCTCCTCTTGCTGGATCTCTAACTCCAGATCCTTCATCTTCTTCTCCAGCTCTGCTATGCTGACTGCTGTGGCTGCCTGGACCTCAGCCACCTCCTCAGCTTGGAAACCCAGGAATGTTTTTGCACCATCATCATCACTCTCCCTTGTGTCTGGGGCTTTGCTCACTGTTGCTTCAGCTTTCTTTTTTGCCTAAGAATACAATAAAGGATATTATCATTTCATATGTTATGTTAAGATAGAAGAATTGTAATATTCCTCTCACCTTCTTTGGTACCATTAAGTCATCACTTTTTTGTCTACCGGTATAAATACTTAAATAACTGTCCTTGGTGCTGATCGTTGCATTGACAGAAAAGTTCATTTCAACATTCAGTTTCAAACTAATTCAACTATTTCTTTGACCTCTTTGAGGATAATTGATGTTCACAACCTAGGTCAGAGAGATGTAGGTGGTTAGGCAAACATTAGAGCGCACCAGCAAAAGACTACAGCAAGAACTTCACCTACATTTCTGGATGGCATTTCAGCACTAGCAATAATGTTCAAAAATACCCTCTTTTGTATAGACTTGTTTCTCATACACTGAATATAGAGATATGGGTGGGTAGGCAAATATTCATACAAAAGGCTAGAGAAAGAACTGCACTTGCATTTGTGGATGGCATTTCAGCACTAAGAATAAGAACATACCAATAATAATGATTTTGTTTCTCTTGCACCATATATAGTATGTAATACCGGTACATACTTTTGCCTTGACTCCTGTTTATTAGTTCAGCCATTATCATCAAACAGTTTGCAAAGGTGAAAGTATTTGTGGTATATTGTATGTCAAAATCTAAGTGCAATGGCAATTAGAATCCGTGTTTTGTCATACCTTAGATTTTTGGTGTTGGTCAGTGGTCTGGGGTTTGGGTTTTGACATCCTGGGTTTCTTGGGAGGCAACAGGAACCAAGCTGTGGGGTTTTCACAAAAAGTGATAATTTTCTACAAGCTCAACAAAAAGTAGTCCACAAATTATCATATATTGCAGACAATTTGCAGTAAACGTAAATATTGCCCAACTGTTAAAACAGCTGTGTTGTTGAGCATATGAAAGAATTAAACTTTTCAAGAAGAAAGAAAGTTCAATCATGCATTAAAAGCAAAATCACTTGCTGTAAAGAAATAATATGTCACAGAGCGACATGATGTTACAAATATTTCCTGGGCACACGTTCTGTAGGTACCAGTGTCAGTTGTATTCATAACATTGTAACCTTTTGATACCATATGCCTTTCTTTGTTGAAATCATTGTACTCACGTTTCTTTGGCCCCTGGTTCTTCTTCCTCTCTAGTTCAGGCGTCCATTCCTCATCTTCCTCTGACTCACTGCTGGTGAGAGGTGGGGTGGGGGGCTCCTTGGGCTGAACCAAGCTACGTCTGTTCCTTTCCATGAAGTAGGGTTTCTTACCTGGCAGACCTAACATACAAAAATAAAATAAAAGGTAATTTTGTTGGGTAGAATATCCAAATCGTGTTATTTCCAAAAATTCTCACTACTACAGATATGCTACAGTAATATTGTTAAGAGTGTAAAATCCAGGATTTTTTCTTTGGTATGCTAAGCTCAGAGACAATTATTAGACAATAATCAAGAATTCTAAGTGAAACAATACAAGACTTACCAAGCATCCTCATGACATCGTAGTTACGCTTCATGTTCCGATATCGTGTCATCTCGATTTTGCTGAGTTCTGCCAGTTCTTCCTTGCTGAAGTACTGCTCAACACGGATGTCCTCAGTTTCTGGGACTTTGCTCATGTCAAAGTCTGGGTCTGCAAATGGGTTTGAACTGGGAGATAAAAAAGATACAAAATGAGACTCATACATCATTGTTCATGGTTGCTATTGTCAGTTTATCACAAGTTCAAATATTGACAAGAAAGCAAACAGTAAAGCCTTGAACATGATTTCACCATTAAGAGGTGGGTATGTGGGAGGGGGGGGTGTAGTCAATCTTCCGCAATGAACCTGTTAACTATATATTGCAGAATACATATTTATTCCAACTAAATCTACTTCCAGGAATAGTTGCAAATGGTTTGTCCTGTGCAAAATGAAAGCATTGGTTAATCTTGTCAAAAGGCACAGCTCTTGCCGGCAAATAAAGACATGACAAGTAACCATACAGTATTAAGCCTGGTAAACATGATTTCACCACTAAGAGGTGGGAGGGGGGGGTAGAAGGAATCTTACAGTATACCTGTTTACTAAAGTCCTACGGAAAGTGGCATCATATATATGATAAAGTTTACTTGAAATCTCATATAACATTGTTAAAATCAATATGAAGGCCCTAGGCTTTTGTTCAAGATCCGAAATTACCTGCCACTGGTGCTGGCTGCCTGCTTGTCGTTGTTCTCGTCGTCTGATCCTGACGAGCTCGCGCTGCTGACAGACGCCATCTTCACACTGTCGTCTGCACTTTACAAATGGCGGGAAAACGCCTGTCATGACAGAACAGTGCAGTTTTACCCTAAAACACAAAACTATCGTACTTTCTACAGTTTTTCTATGTGCTTTGATGACCAGTAAATACTCAAGCCGATTTCCTTTGGTAAACAATACTTTTCTGTAGAGTACTTTTCTGTAGAGTACTGCATACTGCATAAGATTTATGTTGGAAAATAAAAAAGCCCTCAACATAGGAATCCCTGCACATCGTGTAATTTACAGAACAGAACTTGATAAATACACTGAGTTTCCATAAAACACGACCTTAAACGGTTGTCGTCTGGTTGGCAAACACTACGAAATATTGCGATGACAAGTTGAGGCACTTCAAGTTTAATGTAAACAAAAATCATGTCAGAGGACGCCGTGTCACAGAGTTGTCAAAACGTCGTCTGCACAGAACTTGAGACAAAATTGTCAAGTTTGACAGAAAATTGAGTTGACAAGGCAAGTATTCGATGCACAGAGACTTACCGAATGCTCTTGTGGGCTGCTTAAGTCGAATTCCGCTAGATTCCAACCCCTTTGCGAAGAAATTCACGATTTTCCCCGCACAAAACTGCTGAACGTCCGTTCAGAAGAACAAAATGACTTCGGAAGCCTTCGGATGTATTTTTTCCCATAATGCACAGCGATCGTTCGTTTTCGGCGGCTGTTCGGGCGTAATCGGGCTTTCTCGTGACCGAAATTCTCGTTGCAATTTTGCCTGCTACATCTGCTTGGAGATAAAATCCCACTATATGTACATCTTATTGCACGTTGCTATACATTTTTGGCGAGAGTGTTATATCAGCCGTCCGAAAATCGTTGCTGCATGATATCAACAAACGCTATACAGGAATAAAAGACTTGTTGGCTGTAATACATGTTTTGTTTTATTCTATATAACTTCAATTCTAGTTACAACGTTCATGGTCTATGTGTTCAAAAATCACGCCTTAGACTTGTAACTTGCAGAGGATCTTATCCATAAACTTCACTTGCTGGCTTAAACGTTACAAAGGCCGCACAAGGCAAAGAAAGCAGAATAAAGTACACACACTAGTCGATGAAGCAAACGGCTTTTCAGAAACTACAACGAAAATTAGCTGGAAGGAGATTTAATAATGAAAGTCAGCCGGCGTCGCATGACGTGTGTTTTCTCAAACTTACCAAGCAACTAAATTATTCGGAGTAAATATCCAGAGATTGCACGAGTAGAGTAGAGTAGAGTAGAGTAGAGTAGAGTAGAGTAGAGTAGAGTAGAGTAGAGTAGAGTAGAGTAGAGTAGAGTCTATTTTAGTAAATTACGGTCAAGTAGGATATCGATGTTCATCCAGTTTAGAGTAGAGTAGAGTAGAATTTTCGGTCAGGTAGGACTGTTCCAATTTAGACCGCTCCCCATATGTATCTTCTTTAGTCAACTGAAACAGTGGGTTTTTGTGGATAATCCAATATTCTCTGGTTGAAATTGACAGGCTGGTACTCCATAAAGTTGTCAAATTTGATCGTTTATTGTTCAGCGTGGCACATTTTGATACAGGCTAGATCTCACGATATGTGAAGATTATGCAGTTCAGACCTCGCAACCAAAAGAAGACAACGTTAATGTCAACACCACCAAAAAGAGCGGGAATGTAACGTTTTTCTTCTCGCTCCGTCAGTTGCAACATCCTTTTATCTTACCTTCTTTCGGAAAAAATACGATTAAAGAAATGGAATACACCGATTTATCTTGTATTTTCCTGGCTTTACGCAAGTAGAGATGTTGTGTCATTTATTCTATATATCACAAAGGTTTCATCTTTTTAGTCTACATCTTATTTTGATTCCGTTTACTTATCTCTTATTCATCGTAAAAATGACACGAATTTCATAATAAATATTCGCCCCCCTCCCACACTTAGGCTTTTGTTTACATTTTGCACTTGACGCCGGGCGGTTGCTAGGGAATCCCTGGATATGCAAATTTTAGAACGAACTATTTGTTCCAGTAGGGTCATTTACTTTTATACCAAACTACAAATCTTGGCAAGAACTTCTTCATAGAATAAAGAGAACTCACTGTTTATTTTTATAGCTACTTTACAACATAAAATGCCTTTTTGAAACGTCTAAACGATCGGTATGTGGTAAAAAAAAGCTCTCCCATTTGCCACTCGTACCCCGCGCAACACGAAGTGGACCCGTCCCTTGCTCACTTAGCAACGATCCAAGCGACTTGCACACCATTCCCTGCTTGGACGCCGTAGAGCCAGGTCCTCTGTTTTCAAGCTCCATCAGTGTGTTCAAGACGTTGTTCTGTAAGTTTTACATGTTATATTACGATGTCTCTGAACCGTTCAAAGACATCTATAGCGTTAACTACAAGAGTTTTACCGTACGTTTACGTGAAAATTAGCATGTTTCTACGCTTTTCAACAGGGGCATTGGGGAGGGCTCAAATTCTTTTACTCAACATTAATGTTAACGTTACGTTAGACATTTGCCTGAAGTATAATCTTTAAACAAGTAATGTTTTTGTTGTCATAGTAAAGTGTTCAGTGCAGAAACACTATGAAAGCAAGTAAGTAGCTAACTGCACAGTTAACACATCTACAAACGGCTGACAACCCGATTGAAGGGCTGCATTGTTGCGCCGGTTTGGAGGGGGGGGGGGCTAACACTTTGTAATCCCATGCATAAATTGGTTGAACTGATAGCGGTAAGATGTATTCCAAGCCTTGCCACAAGCTTACGAAGATACATATGCTTGAGATTATTGTCCGATTCACGGCAAAGCCATAAGTAAACATGTTTTGTTGTTTTTGGCGACGCCTCGTCGGCGGAGCCTTCGACGGTACACTTTTTACGTTTGCGTGAAATATTCTCGCATTTTCTGCGCGGTACCACATGGCAGTTTTCTACAGTACTGTAGCGGCATGATTTTGGCTAAAAGCATAGAAGAAAATTGCTGATTAAGTCATAGGAAGATGGCATGCATTATAAGGAAGATGCCTGTTTTACACAAAATGTTGCAAGTTGCAACAGCCTTGTGTAAAACAAGCATCTTGCAACTGTTTACCAATGTTTTGAATGAAGATTTTGATAAGGACTAACGTTATATGTTCCTTTATTCAACAGGATCAATTATAATGTTTGGGACCCTGGGCAGGACCGCTATGCGGGGCCTGATGGGGGCGCAGCCTATCAACATCTTGGCCGGTATGAATCTCTGTTTCATCACTAGTAACTTCTCTTTTATTACAGTACTTCCTATCAACATCTTGGCAGGTAATATAAGGGTCTCTGTTTCTTTGTTTCATCATTAAATTTTCTTACCAATACTTCTGTACAAATGTTGGTCATGTATGTAGATAGATCATTGTAACCATAGACAAGACCAAACATTAAAGCAGGGCTTTTTCTTGTGCGTGTATGCATCATGAATATTTGTATTACACTAAGGCAGGATGTTATGTTACAAGATGTTTTCATAAAGATAGCTTAATATGAATAGCAGATGAAAGATTATTATCTATCTCATATGTACCATATATATATATATATATATATATATATATATATACTAGTACTAGATCGATATTTATCAGTATCTTACTCCATTAGCCCCCAGGTCCCGCCCTGCCCAGGTGTTCCAGGGAATGGCCAACCTCGCTGCCTGTAAGACTGCCTTTCCTTACAATATTTATCTGTGGTTATCCCTAGTAGATCTTGTATGTCAGCCGTAGGGAATCATGCTCAAACTCTGTATCTGCTTAGAACTATATTCTAGTCACTTAAGTGTTGCAGCTTGAGGTATGCTTGAAGCTGTTAGACATCAGGTTTCGATGGTCATCTAATTAAGAAAACAAACATTGAACCCAAAGACTGGAGGCCTCCATTGTACAAAAAGAAACATCCAGACAGCTCTAACTTATGTGTGCTGCACTTTTTCACTGAAGCATATTAATATGGTTTCATGATTTTGTACTTTCCTCCAGCCATCTCTACCATCGACGCCGTGTTGTATGTCACATCTGCAGCCATGGCTGGAGCTGGCATTGCACACGTGAGTCACATTTCTTACTTGGGTATTATACTGTTGAATATACAGTGGACCATCCTTGGGTAACATATCTTTAAGTTGATGACTTGTTTCAAAGAAAAAGATTGACCAATCACTGAGCTGAGACAGATATAGGCAGTAGTAGTGGGCAACCCCAAGTCAACCGTACACACTCACGCCACATCTTCAGAAAAGACACTGTAGCCGCATATGGTTCCCGTTTACCGACTTTATTTGAGCCCACACCAACGTGTTTCGCCTGTGTGTGGCTTTCTCAAGGATCAAGGCTCGAATGAATAAAGGATCAATGCTCAAATGATGTGGGCTTGAATAAAGTTCTAAACGGGAACTATACGTGGCTACGTATACAGCGTCTTTTCTGAAGATGTGGCGTGAGTGTGTACGGTTGGCCTTGGGGTAACGTCCTTACCAATTACCTACTGAGCTAAGACACATTTCTTCTCCCTGCCTTTGTAGTACAAACGAGAGGAGCAGCGGACACCGATGAGGAACAACATCACAGTCGTCGGTGACGCCAGTCCCACGGAGGTACCAACTTACCCGTGGGTTGGCGTCGCCGACGACCACTGGACTGGCTTCTAAACTGCCACCTGTTGGTCACCTGAAGGCACCTGGGAAGAACAAAAGAAAATGTCTGGGAGGAAAAAAAAGAACACAAAGAAAAATATGAAATAAATATAAAAATATAAAATGAATATGAAAATATAGAATAAATATGAAAATATAAAATGAATATGAAAATAAATAAATATAAAAATAAATGAATAAAAAATAAATATAAAAATAAACAATATGAAAATATAAAATAAGTATAAAATAACTATAAAAATAAATAAAAAATATGAAAATAACTAAATCTAAAAATATAAAATGAATACAAAAATACAAAATAAATATTAAAAAATAAAACAAAGTACATTGTACAGACATGTAGTCTCATTGTACCAATTTGTATTAAAAAATCCTCCCAAGTTACAACCTCGTTTTTGTTACTTCAATGGTACATAGTCTTGTTCCTTAGCTAATATTTCAGGATAGGTGAGTGAGTGAGAGGGTGAGTGAGAGTGAGATGGTGAGTGAGTGGGAGAGAGTGGGTGAGTCAGTGGGTGAGAGGGTGGGCGAGTGGGTGAGAGAGTTAGTGATTGGGTGAGAGTGAGTGGGTGAGTATGTGAGAGTGAGTGGGTGAGAGAGTGAATGGGTTGTGAGTGAGTGGGTGAGAAAGTGAATGAGTGTGGGTGAGTTAGTGAGTGGGTGAGAGAGAGAGTGAGTGTCGAGTGCGTGTGTGTGAGTGGGTGAGTGAGATTGAGTGCGTGTGTATGTGTGTGGGTGAGTGAGTCACTGAGTGAGTGACAGTGAGTGAGTCACTGACTGAGTGAGAGTGAGTGAGTGAGTGAGTGAGTGAGTGAGTGAGAAGACTAATGACGTAGGGGAGAAAACAGCCATAGATTATGGATGGATGACAGTACGTATCACAAACACATTTAAAGTACATGTATGGATCATGGTTCGGTGTGCAAACCTGAGGTACTAACACCTACCCAGAGCCCCTTGTACCCTAAGTTATATGGATACGTGAAACCTAAATTTCCTGTTTTTTAGATGAGATAACACGATAATCAAATTTCGTTTTTAAAAGGTGGAAATCAATTAGTCGAGAGCAAATTTTACAGAAAGTAGCTAAAACAAAAATCCGTTTCAGAAGTGTCTTTCAAGATCCTAGGCCTTGAAAAATGTAAGTACGGTATATGGCCCACTATGAGGGCCGGCATTGGGCGTATGAAATGATCTATTTCTGGAGAGAACAACTTATCAGTTTATTATAGCGTATGCTAATCTCCAAGCACATCTATAGGTTGCATAAAGACCGTATCAAACTAGCAGAGGAAGTACGTTTTGCATTACAAGCTCCTTCTTCCAGTTGGATACGGTCTTTGCAATCCATTGGGTCTGGTTGGAGACTAACGTATGCATCCCATGAAGATCAAATATTGAAATCTACACGGCCGAATAGATGTGTCGAGACCTGGTTACTGCCTGCAGATATGAGGCAAATTATGAACCTTCTTCCAGAATAAAGTAGGTGATAAAACATATAATGCCCCAGAGCTAACGGGCCCTTATGTAGTTTAAGGAGCCGACTGGAAGGACGACCTATCAACCCAGCTCAACGATTAGAAGGTTGCAGGTCATCCATTCCTGTCTCAACAACTCCTGCTTCTCTCCGACTAGCCTGACGAATCGCGCTCCTAGTGCCAGCCGGTCCTGTAACCGCCATCCCCCTAGGGCTGGGGGCCAGTAACCTGAAGATTTTTGTTGTTCATTCTGTCTATAATCAAGGACGGACCTGGGGATTGAAAAGTTTTCTATCAATACGTTTCATGCGGAAAAATTTTTGTCAATACTTGACTCCGTGGGTTGTTGAAAAGTAGGTTGAATAATTTGCCAAAGGCTGGACAGATTTGCCATTTGTAGCCAAAATTGTACTACAATCCATCTACAGGTCCTGCATTTGCTGATTAAATATTCCCTCTCTCTCTCTCTCTCTCTCTCTCTCTCTCACTCACTCACTCTCACCATTTTCTTCAACCTAAGATGTAGTAGCCACTTCTGAAGCAGCCATTTAGTCATCAATTTTCAATGACAGTTACTGTTTGTGCTGATATTTATTTCATATTGCATTGTATTGTACATGAAACATGAAAAAAGAAAAATTCTTCTTAAAAGAGTCCTAAACTCCAGAAGGCGGTGTTATTTTCCACTAGATTATGTATCAATCAATATATAATCAACCGACTTTTTAAAAAATTCTGCTTGTGGTAAATTTTACAAGGTGTGTTTTTCAAAACAATATGATACTCACTAAACCCCTGCAGACCCTACCAGTGTATTCCCTATGCGTAAACATACATTTTAAACGTGGATATTTTCGATGTAAATGTGGGTGGTTAAGCACGATATGAAGGCCAATTGTTAATAAGATATAAAAGAACACATAGCCAGAAGGATTTTCTTAACCACCCTGACATTCTTTTTGGAATCTATTTTTTGTCAGGCATTGTCAGGCACATTGTAAAAAACACATAGGCTGAGGGTCACCTGGGGAATTTGGTAGTATACTGAACGTTTTGGATGCGCACAGGACTAGTGGGTACTTTATCGTATACTGGTAAAAATATTCATTTCTACTTCCTAAAATTACCATCTTTTGGAAAATAACTTCCCCCTCTGGACTTTAGGACTCCTTTAAGTTACAACCTTGTCTTTGTTTTTTATTTCTGGTTTTTAGACTACGTTCTTACTGCTGAGAAAAGCATGTGTGAGCTTGTTTGTTTGTTTGTGCTGGTGTGTGTTCTTAGTTATTCAAATATTACAGAGTGACAGGATGCGAAGCGGAAAATGGTGTAACTGAAGACTGGCGAGATGGCTTGTCTCAAGGTGCAAAGTTCAGGTCTTGAAAGTAATTTGGTAACATCAGGATTGTTACATGATTTGGGTGCGCTGATTTTATCATATTACACCGAGAAACTGCTTCAAAAACTTCTCTTCGCTCTGCTTCAAGCTCTTACCATTGGTGACTCAATCAGTTTTGTCTTCCATAATCTCAGACAGTTTAATATGATAAAATCAGCACAATCATCCCAATCCTTCGACGTTTTTTTTCTAAAGAGAGGTAAAAGGATGCCGAAATCCCATGCTCTGAACATAACCAGGGTTTTTTTTTTCAAAAGAGGAGTACCATGCGCCTAACTCAAGAGAACCGTTTCGCTGACAAGCATAACATTCAGATTGACTATTCTACTTGTACTAAGGTCAAACGTGGCCAGTCTTCAACTGTGACCTGAGTAATTTTGCTCCTCTGGAGCCTTAAAATGCCCCATTTTAGACTGGAATTCTAAAACTGACCCATGGAAAGGGCAAACCACACATTCCTCTGCTTGATTGATCTGCTCCCTTGCAATGCCCCAAGTGTACCAAGAACAACAACAAAAATCTTTATGATGATCTAGTGTCTAAGACATCAACATTGTCTCTTTCGCTCTCTCAGTCATTGTCAGTGTTGTCCTCGTCGCTGTCATCTTGGTCCGAAAGGTCATCTTCATCTGATACTCCACTTCTGGATGACTCTGACTCGGACAAACTGACATCGCTCTCATCTGGCTCGTCGTCCTGGAATGTACCCGGATCCCCAAGGCACTTTGGGACCATCCTTGCTGTCAGACAGTCTGTCCTACTCCCAGAACCCAACCACTGCACCATGGGGGGAACCAACTTGCTGTCTTCTTCTAGACATCGCCAAGAACCTGTCTGTGTTTGGCACTGATAGGCAGCAATCCTTGACTCCCCCCATAGGTGAGGATGTATATCCTCACTACCCCCAACAGTGAGGATGTATATGTTCCCTCCATATTTCATTAGGGTTGCTGCCTTGAAGGTTAACAAGCTTTTAAACGAATACGCCCACTCGCCTTTTGCAGGGTTGTACATATCCAAACAAGTTGATTTTGTTTCTGGCCAGTCCTTGTCGCAGTCTACGCAGTAGATGCTTCCCTGATGCGTAACGGCCTGAGGGCGCAATGGTAGTTCCGGCACGTTTTCTATCCTGTTCCACATGTTCTCTGTGGTACTGAAGCGGTAGCAGCCTTCGCCACTTATGACATA
The DNA here is from genome assembly GCA_035149815.1 of Branchiostoma lanceolatum. Taxonomy (NCBI): domain Eukaryota; kingdom Metazoa; phylum Chordata; class Leptocardii; order Amphioxiformes; family Branchiostomatidae; genus Branchiostoma; species Branchiostoma lanceolatum. The sequence continues at coordinate 3,551,045 of CM068868.1, read as the reverse complement.
GATGTTGTCATCAAGGGTCACAGCACAAAGTTCAGCAGACACTCTCTGAGGGAGGGGTGGTATGGACGTCCACTCGTCACAGCGTGGGTCGTACCTCTCTGCTGTTTCCTTAGACTTAGTGTGATCACCGGTACCACCGATGGCGTAGATGTACCCCTTCAGATACACCAGACCACACCTGGGAAGACAGATACAGGAAGAAACTAGAGTTCCAAGACCATATACCTTTGCCATCGTGTATCCATTTATTTATGTTCATTGAATAATATGTATGATGGGTCATGGTTACTTGTAATTAGAAAATGTTGTATGTTAGTGGCATTAGTGACAGCAGCGCTAGCAGCTTGAATGAGAAACACCTACCTGATCCTCTGTGCAATCATCTCACACCTTGGTTCCCAGATGTTGAGCAGATGGTTGTACTGGTAAAATGTCTTATGTCTGATGTAACCCTCTCTACTGGTGACACGGCCCCCTGCCAGGTACAGCTCATCATCAGGAGTGACTGTCACAGACACCCTGTCCAGGTTGTAAGGCATGTTGATTGAGTACAGTCCACCTGTGGATGGGTCATAGCAAGGGGCAGACCGCGGAGAATCAAGCTTCGGGAAAACCTCTCTCAGGAAGATCTGCATTTCAGTTCGTGTCTGTCCCAGCCGCTGGATTGTGCTGTCGCTGTAAACCAACTTGAAGTCTGCTGACGGGCACTTACTCTCCAGTTCAACAAGCTGGTTTGAGCTGACAAAGGCATGACGCAAGGAAAGGCACAGTTTTGGAAGGTGCTGCAGCCGTTCTTCTTGCTCAAAGTCGATCCATCTCAGAGCAGCTTGGACAACTTCGTCTTCCGAGTTGGTCAAAAGATCATCTCTGTTGAGCAAGGACTGGAGCAGTGGAAGCGGCAACTGGAGGAAGGAGGGTTGCAGCGCCACCTGGTGGAACCTGGAGAAATTACATGAGTAATGGGCTGAATTAAACTGGACCAGGTCATACCCTGTGCACGGAAATAAGAGGGTATCTTATTGAACTGTGGCAAAATGGGCACCAATTCGCAAAATGCCATGGCGCGAAACGGCGCAATCACTGCGAAGTTCTTTCTGATGAATTTTAATCATTGTACAGTGGTTTTTAATTCAGTGGTAACCCTGAGATTTCCAATAAAGTTTGCTGATTTGGAACTGAAACTGAAAATGTGAAATTCCAGGTGCGGTGATTTTGTTTGTAGAGGTCATGTATTTCATCTGTGTGTCGCATAACATGCAAATTCGCACCATTTGGTGCAGTCCAGCGAGATACCTGCTTTAGAAACAATCAAAATGAATATAACTTCTTGTATACTAGTAATGTGTGTGTGTGTAACAGCCATCTGACTAACCTGGATGCGATGTACCTCCCACTGGCCTCCACCAGGCTACAGTCTCCCAGCATGTCAGCATACATAAACACATCTGCACAGTTGGTCACGTCAAGCTTGTCTTTCATCAACTCTGCTGCCTTCCGGCATACAAAATCCACCTAGAAGCAACAAAACAGGGTTACACAGACCATTCAGCACCTATCAGTTTACAGTGGTAATTTTTGGGCGCGTGTGCACCTAATCTAAAAATGTAGGTGCAGAGAAAGAATTTTGGGTACATTAAAAACATGAAATTAAGTACAATGTCAGCAAAACATACTTACAAAGCCTAATACATGTAGTACTGAATCTCTTATTTAACACTCTAGACTCAAGTCTAAAGTAGCTGCTTGGCACCGAATTTCCTATTGGTTACTAAATTATTAGCTATAGGCAGCAGAAAGAGGGTTAAGAGCTTCAATCTGTAGCTTACTTCAAAACTTCCCAATCTCTACTGTAAAACTTCAAAGCATCCATACCTGTAGCAGTCTGGCTGCAGACATCACATCCTGGGCCTGGTCTGGCTCCGTCTGAAGGCGGCCGGTGTAGGCGTAGTCCAGAATGGTTGCCATGGCTACCTCACTCACATCCTGGATGCTGATCCTCTCCTGTTTGGCCTCCGCGTAGCCGCTGGTGAACATGGTACGGAAGTAGGGACTGCAGGATGCCAGGACGGCGCGATGGCAGGGGAAACTACAGGTAAGAAAAGATCAGCCATGAATAGTTTCATCAGGTTGGTAAGTCACTGAATAACATTGCATTTGCACATTGCACTGCAGCTCAGATAGGTACCGGTGTCGCTGCTTATGCAGATGCAGTCCCATTTACGTAAAGTATTTACAATGTACATATACTAGTATGTAAATACTTTTAGGACTGCATGTAGGTCTTCAAATGCAAAAGAGGTATTCATTTTCATAAGTTGCATCAATCTAGCCTGGAATCCAGACCTATTATAGCTCCCGAGTCTCTCTCCGCTATTTGCGGAGAGAGACTCGGGAGCTATAATAGGTCTGGATTCCAGGCTAGCATCAATCAAGCATCAATTGACCATCTTCAAATTCTCCAATCTCCAGTACTAGTGGATACTTTATAGTAAACTGTTGTCCAAGGTGTGAAAGTCTATCTTTACAAAAAAGGCTGTTATAGCATTCCGCCTATTGCACAATTTCTACCTCACTTAAATAGCATCATTTTAGTATTATTTAGAACTGCAACGTCACTTAATTAACAGTTGAGTGAAATGGAATTCAACAATGAAGAGCGGTCTAAACTGGAGCAGTCCTACCTGACCGAAAATTCTACTCTACTCTACTCTATTGAATTTCAGACAACTGAGTGAGTGGCCCATTCAATCATCCAATCACCATTCTATATTATGTTATATATCATAGATCTTGTCGGTCCTGTTCAAATGAGATAACGTTAAGAACAACAAATATTAAGCTCAGAATCTAACTTTTAGCTTACAATCGTTGAGAGTGCTAAAAGACGCGCTCGCGTGTGCCACAGATGCTGAGACGAGCCTGCCCCCCTCCCCCATCGTTCGATCTCACCTTCTCCCTCCCACCTCCAGAACCACGTCTGTCAGCTCTCCCCGCTCCCTCTGACTGTTCAGCTCACGGAGAACCAGGCTGGAGTGTTCAGCGTTTGTTACGTCCATGATCAGCAGTGTTTAGGGCCCAAGATCCAAGAAACGATGGCGCGTTTGTGTGGACATGTGCGCGTTTACGAGTCAACTGCGGCGTCCTGTGATAAAGGTTTGAACCGGCAAGTGGCGCTATTGAGCGATACAAGATGGCGTCGACCATGGGATCATTTCTCCGGTCCTGTCTCGGGCTTCTGGTGTTTTTGCCGATTATCTGCCTTTGCCAGGTACGAGTTTTCCTTATCTTTGATTTTCGAAGAATATATTCTAACTTAAAATCATAGTTTTAGCTCGAACAGTTTTGTCATAAGAGGCAGACAAATTTATGTACGTCGCCCCCCTCCCTCCAACATCATTCATAATAGCATGTTGGACTCAAAATTTTTTTTTATGAAATCAAAGGCTGCTTGCTTTGTATTTCAGATGTCGTTTGATCATGGTAACCTTATAACTTGTCACCCACTGTTCATTTGAAAGTAATGGACCATGTTATTTGCTGTTGAACAGTTAAATGAGTCAGTAAAATATAGTAACCACCAAAATATTATTATTAAAAAAAACTTTCATTTATTATTAGGTTGATTATCACGATACACTAATATTTCATTGTAGCTACGGTTGCAGTGTCTGGATTGGCTGTTAGGATGCATATGACTGTTCAATTCCCTACTCTCATCTCCCAAATGAAACGTACCGGTACGTTTATTTTTTTCAGCCTCAAAATCCACCCAGTACGTTCTTATTTGGGACGGTACGTTTATTATTTTTTTGAAAATTTGAGTTTTACTAACCTGGGATCCCCTTAAAGTTCAAAGTTTGGGTTTTCCTACCAATATTTCCCCGGCATTTTTGCTCATAATTCATTATTTTCCTGCTAAGCGGCGTTGATTTCCCTGCCGCTATGACTCGGCCTTTGTGAAATCCTGGCGGAACTCGTAACCTATCGGTCGATCCAAGGACATTATTTCTTCAAAGTCAACGTTGTTATTGGGCGAAAATAAGACGCCACACTGACGTTTTGAAATGCAATTCTTTTTATAAGAACAACTTTAGCAGTCTCATTACATCGTAAACCAAAGCATGCTGACCAGAAACCAATGTATGTCAGCGGCGCAAAGTGTTTCAAGTAACGTTGCGCATGTAATACATTACTCTACTCACGTAAGATACAGTCTTTCCCAAAATGAAAATATAAAAATAACACCACAAACAGCTGTGTCTTAGCATCAAAAACCTTACAATTACTTTGAAAGTATATCACAACATTTCAATCCTACCGCAAACATGAAAATTTAGCCGCAAACATGAAAATTTAGCCCTTCGAAAAGCGCCACAGTAACGCACCCGGCTTTTTGGAAGATCTCACTTCCAAGAAGGGGAAAGAACTCTTTTTGATCTAAAACCAAAACTCCTTTGCCTTTGTCAGAAATGTGTTTTTTGCAGTTTAACAAAAAAGCTTTTTATACCTTAGTATATATAAAAAAATCGATTGCAATCTAGTCACCATTATCATCACTGAAAAATGCTTGAAAAAAGATCACTCCCCTACAGAAAGAATGCCGGAGGTTTCTAAGAACATGAGTGTACGTTGTGTTAGCCCCGCCCCTTTCTGTCTGTGGCGCCGCCACTGTCTGTAGCTCACCCTTTCATGTAACATGAGAACCCTGTAGTTTGTGGCAACATTGTAACAAGCCTTCAGGAGGTTTCTCACAAATTTGTTGACAATTTAGTTTCTCAAAATGATACATACAAGGGTAATTTTAAGATTTTAAATTATTTGTATTGCAACAACAAAAGCCAAGAACATTATATAATATTGTCCATGATATTATATTATATGATATTAAATGTCCTTGACACAACACAATGATTTGTGGCATGTAATGTTTACAAATCTATGTTTCTATATGATAATACACCTGATATTATTATTACATTATATGGAAGGCATAGAAGATAAATGGCAAGTTGGGAAAGACAAAAAGTTACATCATATACATGTGATTGTCATAGCCTTCCTTTTCTCTATCATGACTTTTACAAAATATAAGTAATACCTGTGATGACCATATATTCAGGATATTGTAATTTTCTGTTCATCTTCTAAATGTTGATACATTTGTATGGAAAAAGACTAGCCTTTCAAAGTGTTGCCTTATTCAAGTGAACTGAGAAGTTGCCGACTACTTTTCATGTTTTGATTATATGTCAGTAAATACAACAATTTACTTGCTTCAAGTTCCAAGCAGAAAATGCATGTATCAATGATCTTGTACATTTTAACTTGTTGAATTTGAAGCAGCGTTGGCCCCTGGTTAGGGGTCATATCGGGGAACCTATGCCCAATTTTTTTTCAACATTGCTACTACAGTATATCTTTTTGAAGTGGCAAGGAATATTATAATTTGAACAAGACGTGTACAGTTATTCTGTTCAATAGTTATACACTTAATTGGTATGGTCCTCAGACAGGCATAAATAGTCAATAAATGAATAAAGAGAACCTGCTAATCATCTTGTATCCCTCAGACAGAAGTAGCATGGACACAGTTTATCCGTAAATTTGGTCAATTTCCGGGGGGTATGTTTATTCCGGGGGGTACGTTTATTAGATTTTGAAGATTTGTCCAGGGGGTATGTTTATTCCGGGGGGTATGTTTATTTGGGAGATGAGAGTACTAGTAGACTTGGTAATTTGTCTATTCAAGTATTGAATATGCTAGTCTCCAAGCAAAAGTAAAAAGGCAGAATGGTAACACCTACTTTGCCCCTGATGGGGCTATATGAGGGTAACAACAATGTAGATGTAGAACATGTAGCCTTTAAAAAGCGCCCAGTTCTCCGGGAACGATTTACCTTTCAACATCTGCTTGTAGATAATGAACCTGCCATGTTGGTAACCTTCTCCCCCCCAGGTGTTATCAGACATGGACCTGCCCGCCGGCGCTGCCCCTCCGCCCAACATCCCCACCCTCTCCGTCACAGTGGAACATTCCTTTGATCAAGGTGAGCCTACATACTGTACAGAATACAGTAATGTTTGCGGTGGTTTTATGTTCGCAGTTTTCTCCGCAAAGTGCGAAATTAAAACCGTCGCAAAAGTCTTAGCCCACCTACCCTCTTGTTTGAGCACTATGTAATGTACATTGTACAGCATTATGACGCGCCTATTGATTATATATACTAGTATGGCAAATCTTGGTTTCTGATGACTGGCTGTCCGTAAATCCACCAGTGTTTCCATTTTTCAACAGTAGCACTACAATGTTTCAAACGCGAACTCAAAAGCACCGCGAACACGCCATTTTCTTCTTACCAGGAAATTAGATACCGCAAGGCTATATGGTCCGTACCAGGCTTGTAGCTAGGATTTATAGACGGGTCCAAAAATTGGAGGGGGGGGGAGGTGTGCTGTGATGCGGGGGTTAGGTGTGTTATAGACTTATCATACTTTCAGCAGACCATTTTAAGCACTGAAAACTGCTTGTTCTCTCTCTGTATCCCAATGGGCTCTATGGATTAACAATTTCCTGGTAGATAGATTGCATGTCAATCAGTTTTCATGCTGTGCCAGTGTCTGGTAGAACTAAAAAAGCATCAGTGACACTATAACACAGTAACATGTGTCTGGGAACCAGGGAAATAGGGGGCCCTCTGTGTGTCCAGCTGAAAAAGAGGGCGTCCAATTTCTTGTTAATTTCAGTATCAGGCGTCCAAATGACCCATGGACGCATGCCTAGATAAAAGCCTGGTCCGGACCAGTTAGACTGGTCAGTATAAGTGGAGCTTGAACAACACTGTTACAAGATCATTGTACGAATATATATGTTTTGCCCTGTGTTAACTACAGGTAGAGACCAGACGTTCACCCCCCGCGGCACAATATCGTGGAAGACCATGAGAAGTACAAGCGGCACCTACCAACAGGGGGTACCTCTGTCAGAGCAGGACAGGGATAGGATAAAGGTCACATGCTGATTCTTGAAAATTCTTTGTTGTTACATTTAAGGGTCATCTGCATGATTTTCTTCCATTTCTGGCTTGCTTGTGACATATGACTTATATTGTATGTGAGTAACCTGTATGTGACTGTTTATTGTTTGTTGTTGCAAAGACTCAATTTTTTACCCCTTTTTCCTATTCCTCAAGGTTTTAGCGGACGCTGGTGGGTTTTACCGTATCCGAGTCCCGAACAAGTTTGGACTGATCGGGGACAGCACAGACTACGTCTCCACACTAGTCAGAGCTGTGAGTATGGTTCTTCTTTTACTTGACCGTGTATGTCCATCTGCTGAGAAATCGGCATTTACTGACATGTATTGGGTCAACCAACTGTCAGGTTTGGACCATGCCACACCGGGGCATGTCCCTGTGTGGGTTCTTTAACGTGTGTGGGGTATGGCTCTCCCTAAACATGAGACCTCCATTTAATGTCCTATCTGAGGGTAGGTACTCATTTACACCAGAGTGAAGTGAGGAAATTTGTGTTAAGGCCTTTTCCAAGGGCACAAAGTCAGACATGTCTGGGGGCACCCCGGGATCGAACCCGGGTCCATTTGTTTGACAGCTGAGCATTTCGCCACACAATACCACACAATGGTTTTCTCCTTACTAGTAGGTTGGAAGACTGAATTGTGTCACTATCACAATGTGAGAGCTAAGTAGAACTTTTCAATCAGAAGAAGTCTTTGTAATAAGCTTTGACACAAAATGGTTTTTAATTGCACTACTACTAGTACTTTGTTACAGAATGGTTTTAAACAGGAACTTAAAACACCATTAAAACCTAAAAACACTATACTAAAAGCTCCCCATGAAAAAATGTAGAGTAATATGAGATGAGATGATACATGGCACACTATAAGGTACATCATTGTAGCCCAATGGATACAGACTAAGATCACCTGGGAAGACTGCTTAATGCTTAATGTGCTATTTACATCCAAACAGACATTCTCACCAAGGAGGTTTAACAAAGCATTTAGGAGCTAAACACAGTATGGCAAAGTGGTATTCTTGAAGCACTTGATGTACGACTTTTAAAGTGACTATTATAGTTGTGTGACTTAAATGTCTTGTTTTTATTTGAATCCCTCAGGATCTTCTGTACAACTCTTGTCTGTCTGACATCATAACCCTGAACATCGACATGCTGGGACACATCATCGGGGTTGCCATGGCAACGGTGCCGGAGGGCTGCGAGGGCGACGAGGTCGAGACCTTTGACCTGAGCTTCTTCAACACGACGGTGGAGATCGCCCAGCCTGTTACGGGGCCCGTGTGAGTTGTTCAGTCCTTCAATGTCATCAAGTCTTGTGTCCATATTAATTAAATAGATAAATGAATAAAATAGATATTAATATTTTTCCTCCGTCAAACTCAAATTGTGTTGCTTGAGATGAAGTGTAATACTTTTTCAAAAGCTGAAATTATTAAAGTGCAATAATTCAGCTTTGCTAAGGTGTTTTTTTTGTTTTGCCAAGTACATCAGGTCACCTCCTCTCGATAAGTGTGTTGGGTTCTTTTACGTGCAGAGGTTTGACGCCTGAGGCTAATGCCTGAAGCTCCCTCATACACGGGGCTGCCGTCTTTACGTCATCATCCGAAATGACGAATGTATACCTCACATGTCCTAGCTGAAGTTTAAGCTGGGATAAAACACCACCCTCAGGATCCAAGGAAATGCTGATAAAAGAATTGAAATGTTTTCAGACCAGTTTTCAGTGTTGTCCATTAAATCTTTTTTTCTAGTAGTGCAGGTATGGTTTTCTGGTTAGAGGAAATTTTGTCACTTCAGCTGCAACAGCGAAAGTATGCAGGAAAAACTATTTCGAGTCCCATACATAAATGATTTGAATTTGTCAACATTTGTACTTAAGTAAACATGGTTATGTTTATTTGTTTGTTGCCATGGCAGCCCGGAGACGCAGGCGTACATCCAGAAGATCGAGCAAGAGCGCGCCGAGAAGGAGAAAGGTCAACCTCCGGAGCAGAGGTCGTTCTTCGCAAAATATGTGAGTCTTTAAGAAAATATGTCTTTTTTTCTTGGAGTGAATCGCAGACATTTTGCCAAGTCACTGTTTTAAAATACGTTGTACTGTTCTCTTATTAACCACGTATGAAAGTTAACTGTTTTTGAAGCAAAAAGTATTTTTGAACCACCACAAAATATTCAGTTTTTAATTGTGATTATTCTCTTGCTGTTCCAGTGGATGTACATCCTCCCCATAGTTTTATTCCTGATCCTGAGCCCGGGCCAGCCTGAGGGTGGTCAGGGAGGCGGCGGCCAGGGGGGTGGCGGCAGAGGAGGGAATGGCGGGGGCTAGAACACCTGAATTCTCTCATCACTAAGATAGAAAAAGACACAAGAGATTTGTATGTTGTTCTGCATGTGGTATGTTAACTGTTAGCTGTACATTCAAGGCAAAAATTGACAATTGTGAAATATGATAAGTTGAATGGAGATATTTGAAAGTAACAGGTTATTCAGAAGTATGATATGTATGTGTAGACAAGTTAGAGGAATAACAATGCAAAACAAAGTTAAGAGAGAAAAGAAACATCAATTTGAAAAAAATGATTGTCACAAGCTGCCAAAAATACTTTACCTCGTGGCAAATTTTTTCACTCGAGAAATCCATTTAGAATTTGTTTTTTTCTTTTGTAAAAAGTACAAAAAGTTGTAGCCATATATTTCTAAGATTAAACAATGCAAATATTGCATTTTATAATTGATAATAATGATATTTGGCTGACGCTTTTGCCATGTTGTTTCCGTACTGTCCATCCTAAGTTTCAAGAAGGATGTTTGGTTCGTTATCAGGAAAAAACGTGCAATTATGACAAACAGTCAGTGTGTGTCCTTGTTTTTATTTCCACATCAACACATGGTCAGATACCGGTATCACTGATACTCTAGTAGCCTCTACCAGGCTCCGTCCTATCGTTGGGAAAATAGTAGAAATCAGCCGAGGTACTCCGCTATACAATGTAGGTCTGCTATACCATTTGGATGGCAGATTGGACCCTCTCTCCGTAGCCAACTCCCTTAGCACACTATTCACTCTATTAGGCCAATTTGTACTATTTTTCCAGCCATCCCGCGGAGCCTGGTAGAGGCTAATACTGATTTTATGGGAAACAGTACCTCTGTACAAATGACTTGGTTCTGTACATTGTAGAACTGCACTATCATGAAAGTTCACCTATGTTGATACATAAATTTGTGGAAAACTATTTGATTTCCTCTCAAAGACAAAAATGTGTGCTGAGTCCTCAATTATATACCAATATCTCTAAGAAGATTCAGTCAGTTTTGAAGAATATTTCCCATAAAAGTACTGAACTGTTTGCTCTAAACTACATGTATACCATGCACTGTTCTTGGAAACAGTCACAAAAGGGGAATGCCACTTTTTGATGGATGATCTTAGGATTTAGTTAACAACTTCATACAATCAGTTACCTCTTTACAAATGACTTGGTTCTGTACATCCTAGTACTTGAAGCTTTGCACCAGAACTGTGTCAGCTTACAGATGTGATTTTTGTGGCAGAGACTGCCATTCTCGTATTAGAATATGGCTGTTTAGCCAAAGTCAATGCTGTAGGGCTGTTGTGAATTAGGATTTTACCATGATCAATACCGACCAACGGAGGCCAAATATAGTACTTGAAACCCTATTTGCCAGACTACCTACCATTGTCCTGTACCGGGGAGAAGTCACAAAAAAGGGATCTTTTTTACATAAGCATTGGACAAAACCCTACAAATAGGTTGAACATTTTGCAAACTTGTTCTATTCTATTCTTATATATATGTTTACTGTGTATTTGGCCATCAGAAAATATACAAATGTGACATTTTTTTTCCCAATGTACCCCCAAATGGTCCCACCCTATATACTTCTTTCCCAATGATTTTACCAGTCAGATAAAGTCTATGCTGAAGAGAAAATACTGTATATGACATAGTCTGAGTATTTCCTGACTAGTCCGACATACATGTAAATCTACAACTTCAGTCCACAATGACAAAGAGAGCTTTATATAACACTATTTACAACACTGTACTATTTCCACAGTAAAAGCGATGGTGACTGCATTTTTGTCTCAGATTTAGAAGTCCTGTACATCATAACAGCAGCATTATTACAACACAAGAACGCCATTTTGGCAACAATAGCAACCCTAAACTCTATATGCAGTAGTTAGCTTCCAACATATCTAGTAATGAAGACCTTATGTGTAGCATAAACTGTAAATCTTGCAACTTTCGAGGTGGTCTCTATTCTTGTGGTAAAACCACTTCACTGCGAAATTATGACACTGCGATGTGCATTTCGAATGTATTACTACAGTAACTGCATTAACTATGTTTTTTTTTATTCAAACATTTAAACAGAAATACAGAGTGACAAAAGGGGGCGCACTCAAGTGCAAGACTTATTTTGTCGCTGCCCCTTACATAAAAAAACATACATATTTTACAGAGAGAGATCAAGTACAAAAAAAAAGCAAAGGAAAATCACATCAGACAGAAAATAATACATTGTACTTAATATAACAAGAAAGGATAAGCGCAAGTCCAGTTTCCCACCCACTAAAAATAGTTGGACACATTACAAAAAAAGCCAGGACAACTGTGTTATTAACTATGTTGTTTGAACTATGAGTTTAAAATACAAATGTAGTATGAAAACCACCTTTCCCTTCCTACAGCGGAATAAAACCACCGCAAAAGTAAATGAATGTACAGTAAACATGATGGTGCACTGCTGATGCAAAACTACAAGACAGAAAGTCATGGTCAAATTCTCTCCTATACTGTAAATGCAGAAATGTTCGCGGGGATTTAATTTTGAAGAGAGAAAATGGAGTGTTTGCGGTTGTTTTAAGTTTGAGTTTCAAACAATAATAATACTAGAGTCAAATAATGGAAACTCTTTTCCGGGTGATTTTAAGTTTAAGGTAAAGAGTTTACCGCGAAATAAACTGCGAACATAAAACCACCACGAACACTTCTGCATTTACAGTAGTAGAAGTCTTTTAATTTGAAGCCACCCCTGGTCCGAATTTGTCAGATGTTTCTCAACTGTTTTCCTTCAAAAAGTCAGAGGGCCAACAAAATAAAGCATCTGCAGTTCAAACTTTTAAAACTAAAGACTCTTTTTACTTTCCTCGGATTGGAAATCTCAAAATTTTGAAGCAAGCTGTTCCAAAAATAGACACACGCTTGAAGTCTGTGCTCTCCATGCGTAAGAAATTAGAGGGTCGTTCTATTATGCTTTCTTCAGGGGGGTGGCAGCCTACAGGCCTATGGGAGAGGACGCTCCCCACCGGTGCTTGAGTGGTATCTCCCTCCCCTGTAGGAATGGTACAGTCTCACCCCCCAGGATCAAAGTGTTCTGTTCCAAGTCGACTGTGGCCTGGAAGTGGAGAAATAAGAAAAGGTTTAGGCCATTTTTTACATAAAGTAAGGAGGATGGTACAATATTAAAACAAAAAATCACATTGTGAGCTCGAGTGAGAGGGTATGTTATTAAAGATATGTACCTTTAGTTTTCTTAAGATGTCCAGTCCAAACGTCAAGTCAATGCCTCTTTCTTCTGAAACACAATCTTGAGTCAGTCAAGTTTCCAGACATTCTTATGACAATCTATGTGGTATATCATTGCTTATATGTGACTATATATGCATGAAACTAAAAAAAAAACTGGTCAAGATTTAAAACGTTTGTAACATGTCTGTTGTCAGCTTTAGGGACATTTGCTTTTTTTTTCCATTCCCTCCGGAAAAATTAAGAGAAAGTGTTTCACATTAAAAGGTATCATTCAAAAAGTGTTCCTTTTTTGTGTGCAGCACAACTGCACTCAAACCATTCTGTTTAGTACATATAACGTTGTTACCCCTCAAAATCTGTCATCTTCTAATTGTTTCGATACAAAAATGAAGAAGCAAACACTGAAGAGGAAAACGATTTTTATGAATCATGAGACGGGTTGCAGAGCTCTAAAAGACATACCGATAACTATAAAATTGGCCTCTGCATGTTTGCTTCCAACCGCTAGGGGGACTCTGCCCAGCCGGCCCACGACTGTCCACTGTTTCTTCGCCCGGTCCGGAACGGAAACGGTGCCGTTTGTCTCCGTGTCTATAAGTCTTTTTAACCTGGTAAAAAGGATTTCATAAAAAAATCAGTAGTTATATCTGCGTAAAATAGAGTCTCGGAGAATTACTGTGAATAGTGATCGTTGAATTTTTAATCATCCTACATAAAACAATGCGTAAGATCAACATTGCGATACAAAATTGAAAGACAGAAAGAAAGAAACGTTTTAAGGTAAAAAAAAGGCTGGAATTTTTTAGCGCGAGAGTTGCCAGGAGTGATTCATCATGTATGGGTTTTTTTTCGAGAGAGGTAGTTTCGAATACATTGCTAGATCTTGTAAAGAATTGCAAGTTTGCAATACCTCCGACACGACACCTTCACGAGGTCCTCCCTGTCAGTACCAACGCAGTTGGGAAGCCAAGTCGTCAAGGATTGCGGATTGACAACCGCATGAAGAGGGCAACCTCTTAAAATGTCTACCTTTCTTCAACCAAGAAGCTGTGTCCGGCACCCTCGGGCACCGCCATCTTCTCAAGAGTTTGCCTTTGCAACGTGGAATGTACGTGGCCTGGCTTCAGCCAGAAAGAGACAAACGCTCGGAACAGACTGCGAGCATTACAACATCGACATTGCATGCATCCAGGAGACTAAAGTGACCAGCCACTCAGAGGAAACCCTCCAAACTGGTCACAAATTGATTCTCATGGAGCAAAAAGAAACCACTCATCATGGGTTGGGGTTTGTGATAGGACCAAGGCTGCTGAACAATGTACTGAACTACGGACGCATTAATGACCGTATAGCTACCATTGATCTATCACTCCCACTTAGCAATGGCAAAACTACAAAATGCAGATTAGTCAATGTATATGGCCCAACATCAGAAAGAGCCCAGGAGAACCCATCACTTGTAGACACACTCTACGATGGACTCAGCCTTGCCACTAAAGTTCCAGCCAGATGGTCACTATTTGTATGTGGCGACTTCAATGCCAAATTAGGAAAACTCAGCAAAGCTGACGAAGAAACAGGACTAGGTATGTGTATAGGGTCTTATGGAATAGGCAAGAGAAACAACAATGGGAAAGCCTTGGCATCCTTTATCAGTGCCAATGGCCTGTTCGCAACAAACACAGCTTTCAAACACCCAGCCCGACACAGAACAACCTGGACTGGACACAGGGCTGACCCCAAGGCAGGGGCAGCATTCAGAGCTTCAATTGCCATATTCAACCAAATAGACTTCATACTATGCAAACTGAAAAGTAAACCATTGCTCAAGGATTCCCGTACATACGGAGGAACAGACCTAAACTCAGACCATAAACCTGTAGTCACACGCATCAGGATGGACAAAATCTACTTGGTCAACAAGAAAACACAGAGACAGAAAGGCCCAACCAAGTACAACCTTGCAAAGCTTGTCAACGACCCTAAAATACAAGAGCAGTACAAGAAAACCTTGCAAGAAAAAATAGCCAACATAAGCTTTGAACAAAATCCCAACAAAGCATTGGACTCTTTGCAACAATGCATTGAGCAGTCAGCTGCCAGCACCTTAGGAGTGCAAAAAAGCAACAGGTGCAGGAAACATGCAGACGACCCTCTGGTGATGGAACTATCAGAAATGCAAAAGGCACTGAGACTGCGCATCTATCAAAAAGACCACAGAAAAAACAAAAACAACCTTCGCAAAGAACGCAATAACATCCTTCGTTTAGATAAACAAGCGCCTCAAGGAACTTGAGATCTCTAGAGCAGATGCTCTGGCAGACGAGATCACGTCCACAGAGGAAAGCCGAAAGATGTTCAAAGCCGTCCGTGCCCTCAAGGTTGGACTCCCTCAACCAACACTATCAGTGCACAACACAGAAGGCCAGTTCATCGCAACAGACATGGGAAAGGCGGAAGCAATCAGGGAATGGTTTCAGAAACAGTTCTCTGACCCAGACGGGGAAGAATTAGAACCGTTCCTGGGAGAGCCGAGACCACTGGAAGCACAGATCACAGAGATGGAAGTTAGAAATGCCATAAAGACCCTTAACAACGGACGCTCAGCGGGGCCAGATGGAATTAGCAATGAACTATATAAGTATGGGAGTGATGTCATATCACCAATCATTGCCTCCATCATTAACTATGCCTTTGAACACCACCATCCAATCGAATCCATTGGTCAAGGCACCTTGATCGCCCTGCCCAAACCCAAAAAAGCACCTGGTCCACCTGCGAACCTTCGCCCCATTGTCCTTCTCAACAGCATAAGGAAAATCCTGTCTACTGTTGCCCTGCATCGTACAAGGGACAAAATAGACAGTTTCACCGGACCCTATCAAAGTGGGTTCAAGAGGGGACGCAGCTGCGCAGATATTGTGTGGGCTCAACGTATGTTAGTTTCTGTGGTCATGACCAAGCACTGGGACTTCTACAAGATGGGCATAGACATGTCCCGAGCCTTTGACACCATCAAAAGGTCCAAAATCCTGGAAGTGCTAGATCAAGCAGGATGCAACGATGATGAACTCCGACTGGTTAGACTACTACTGGCAGGAACCAAGCTGAAAGTCAGAGTCAAAAATGCCTACTCAGCAGACTTTGAAACCACTATTGGCTCCCCACAAGGAGATAGTCTTTCCCCGGTGTTGTTCACCTGCTACCTTGCTTCTGCACTGTCATCTATACGGAGGAGCTCATCAAGACCAGACCCTCCAGTTTCCGGCCTAGGCATGCCACTAGAAATGGAATATGCGGATGACGTGGACTTTATTGATGAAGAAAAGGACACATTACAAAGACTCCTCCCAATAGCTGCCAAAACCCTCAAAGAGTCAAACCTGTTTGTCAACGAGGGTAAGACAGAATTTACACACATCTACCTGGCTGACACTCAGGAAACAGGAGAAAATGACGAAACTCTCCGAGGAGTGGAGAGCTGGAGGAAGAGCAAGGTCCTGGGATCGCAACTGTGCAGCTCCTCAGACATAGAGGCACGCTGCATCATGGCTAACATCGCCTTCCAATCGTTTTGGAAACTGTGGATCCACAGGTCAAAGATTCCCCTGACTAAAAAGCTGCAAATATACAACGCAACTTGTGTTTCAATAATGCTATACAACTGCAACAGCTGGGCAGTGCCAAAGGCAGCATTGGACAAACTTGATGCATGTCATCGGAAACACCTGCGCAAAATCACAGGGTACCAATGGCCCCACAAGATCTCTAACAAAGCACTATACAAGATGTGCAACACCACCCAACTGTCAGTGAAAGTTCACCACCTAAGGTGGTGCATGCTAGGGCACATCCTCCGCATGCCCGAAGACACTCCAGCACAAAAGGCACTAGAATTCGCTACAGTGGGGTGCAACAAATACAAGGCCAGAAAAGGAAGACATTGCACAAACCTACTAGGTGTCCTAAAAACAGACCTCAAGAACAAAGGAATTGGAGACCTAAGAACAGCAAAGAAACTCAGAGAGCTACGGCAGCTCGCAGGAAAGAAGGCACAGTGGAAAGAAATGAAGAAAGACTGAATGCAGCCAGGGGCTGTTTCCTCAACCTCTGAGCCGCAGAACACAGTGAATCATCATCATCATCATCAATACCTCCGAGTAAAAGCCGACTTTTTCAAAATTTTTGATTCATATCTATACCACTGCTGTGCTGTATTGCGTAGTGCCGCGTTATGATTTTTATCAATAGAGGAAGGCTTCTCCCGTCATAAAGACAAGGCCATGGAATAAAAACTGCTAACACATCTCAAAAAACTCACCCGCAAGTTGTTGCCGTTTCTTCCGACATTACGGAGAAGATATTGCCGGTGTCCACCACTGCCTTCACTTCGTGGTCATTGCACTGGAGAAAGAGATTGGTTGGACAAATGCATGTATCGGTATACATGTACACAAAAAGCCAACAATATATTCTGTGAAATGGGCCAAACGCGGGGAATCACCATTTATTGTGCTTTGATTCAGTAGACCAAGGAGGTTCTATCGAGAACTCAAAGAACTTGTTACTTGATACATGTATGAGATGGTCTTTGAAACCATGCAAGCGACTTCTCCTACCGAAAACGTAGCCACGTTTGATTCTAAAGGCCTTAAAAAAACGTGTTGAAAAGAAAGAATTTGGTTGTTTTCGCCAAAATGGACACTTTGCTGAAAAATTTAACATTGACGTTGGTGTCATTATACTGTAAAACAGCACCGCCTTGCGGACCTTTCCGTAATTGCATGGTAGTCGTTTTCATGTACATGTATATAGAAGAAGAAGATAGACATATTTGCACAACAAAACGTACAGCAACTTTCGTACGGTCAGCAGCTAACTACAAAGAAAACTGCAATAAATATTGACATTCTACTTCTTAAACAGTAAAGGTACGAAAGATGCAGGTCAGAGTTAGAGTTAGGTGTGACCGGCCGTTCAGTGTAAGATAACCAGCTGCTGCCGCGCCGCGTGCATGCGAAGCTGGTGTGTTACGCCAAAGGGTGGATATACTGGCTATACAGATACAGATATAGATGCGTAAAGGTACATATCAATGATGTATAAACCATCATAATGGGGTGTAGATAGAACTGTGGAGGGGGAAATGTTCTCGGTGGTTTTATGATTTTCACGGTGGCCTCTTCACCGCGAACTTAAAACCACAGCGAAAACTTATTTTTTTGTTTATTTCTCTGAACTATTCTCTCGACCCCGAAATTAAATCCCCAGGAATACTTACCCTTTTGCAGTATTTTTTTCTAAAAACAAAGCAATTCTTGTAATAGTGCTTTATCGCCTCACCTTACACTTGATGAAGAGGAGTGTGTTGTCCCCGCCCAGTCGCGACGGACAGTCGTTGTTGTCGTAGTCGCTGCAGGAGTGGTGGCGGCGGCCCGTCCGAGGTCGGGGGGCGGGGACGGTCAGGGCGTCAGTACCCGTAGCGTCCTGGGATTAAACATTGTAGAGTTAAAGAAATGTATACAGGGCAATTATCCTCACGTACAAGTGTCGTCCAAGCCCCCGCCCCACCCTTGATCTGTCTGACGAATGAAATTTCAAGGGGATGTCTCCGAGGTGAAGGAATGTACAGAACCACGGTTCGTCTTGAATACGAAGAATATGAATCGGAATCTGACTAAATCATTTGTTTGCATTCAGTTGTTTGAGTCAAACGTGATTTCCTTCACTTTCGGCCGTTACATTTGTTACAGAAAAAGTTATTTTTATGTAAGGTAAACATTTTACTTAAAAGAACAACAACCTGATGAAGCCATTAATGAAGGCCAATTGAGCTTGCTAAGGGAGCTAAGGGAACTCGCAGGATGAAAGGAAAAGTAGAAGAAGATGAAGATGAAGAAAGACTGAATCAATACAGGACGTTGCTATGACTGCGGATGAAGAAACCAGTGAATGATGATGATGAAGATAAATTGAGCTTGCTTGGATCTTGGGGCTGCTCATTTTTGCAGTACATGTCATGTTGAAAAATGTTAGGCCCCTGTCACACTTGTGCGTATATTCAAGTGCGTATGAGGTGCGCATGAACATTTTTTGGGTTTATGTAAAGTTTGCAGGGAAGAAGTTGTTTCCTTTGACCCAACGTTGTGCAGCCTAGTGATCGAACCTAAGAGATCACTTATTCGGCTGCAAACTTAAACTAAGCCCAAAACATGTTGCTACGCAACCCAAGCGGACTTGTATATGCGCACAAACGTGACAGGGGCTTTAGACGTCAGACCAACGTCCCCGTTACCTGTGACATGGAACGGTTCCTGTGCCCGGGCTGCGATGCTCCGCTGTCGGACCGCTTAAACGTCTCCTTAAGAGCCTTCTGTTGGACGATCGCTGCGGGTTGCTGCAGGGCGAACATATGAGGCCGGAATTATAAAAACTATGTACCACTGAAACATATTGTATACTGGAAGACACCACTTATTAAAAACCTAAGCTTCCTAGCCACTCGAGGTTAGCGGCTACATAAAATCGCAATGATCAATGAAAATTCAGGAACCTTATTCCATGTTGAGGTGCTGAAGGTAAGGTCGGGTGAATTATAAAGGCTGTATGATCTGAAATGCTGAATACTGAAAGACACCATACAAGAAGGGTGGTGAGACACATGAGGCCATGTAAGATCGACTGGACCATGAAGTAATAGTGAGAAATTGTGAAAGTTAAATCATCTTATGTATTAAGAACATGCGTCCATGGTAATGCGCTTATTAGCATAAGAAGAAGAGGGCAGATTTAGATCTATAATCTATGCAGGAAATCTCACATTTATGCCAGGCTTGAACTGGGTTGATAAGATCTCCTGAAGACCCCCTGTGTATTACGCTCTCTTGTCTTTAGCCGAGAGACCCTGGTATTCATATCAGTCTTATCACTCTTCTGTCTCACCTTTAGACATGAATCATACCGTTCTTGGCAGGGGGTGGGTTATCAAACTACTTTCGTCTTCGTCGATGAAGATTAGACATCCAGGTAATAAGATACGCCAAAAAGCAATTACTCAAACAACTGGATATGATTTTGGAAACGGTCAGACGTTTCAAGTAGCATCCACTACTTTTCGTCAGTGACTGTGAGCAAGATCAGTTGAACAGCAGGTTTATAACCACGAACTATGAATTGATATGCAAATAAAGAGAAGACAAATTTTTAGATAGTCCAATAGAAAGCGAATAAGACAACTCAAGACAAGGTTGAAGTAAAAGGGGACAATAGCTCCTATTGTTTTAATATAGGAGCTAAAGCTGGTTTGCCCCCAAGGCTATGTCCCAAGTGCCAGACAGTTCCACCCTTAGCCCTCCTTTCCTGTTGAGGGTTGGATTGTATATCCTCTCATATATTGCCTCCCTTACTCCACGTTCGAACCAGCGGGGTTCGCGGTCAAGGATATCAGTGGATTCGAGATTGAACGAGTGCCCCTGGTTGTGTTTTAGGTGGTGGAAAATGGCCGAGGAGTAGCGGTTAGCGCAATGTTCTTTGTACCTTTCATTAAGAGATCGGCTGGTCTCTCCGATATAAGTGTTGTTGCAGTTGGGTTCTTCACATTTGAGTCTGTAGATGACATCGGCCTTACTGCCTTTGCGGGGTCGGTCTTTAGGATGTACCAGTCTTTGTCTGAGAGTTGATTGAGGTTTGAAGTTGGTGGCAATGTTGAAGTTTTGGAAGATCCGTCGGAGTTTTTCGGACACCCCTTGTACATATGGAATAGTGATGTTGGCCTTGTTTCTGTTGGTCAACGGTGTACACTTAGGCGTTTTCTTGGACTGGTCAGACGGTTTGAGGGCTTTGTTGAAAGTCCATCTTTGGTAGCCACATTTGCCCAGGGCACCTCGGAGGTGTCTATGTTCGTCTGTTTCGTAGTTCGTGGTTATAAACCTGCTGTTCAACTGATCTTGCTCACAGTCACTGACGAAAAGTAGTGGATGCTACTTGAAACGTCTGACCGTTTCCAAAATCATATCCAGTTGTTTGAGTAATTGCTTTTTGGCGTACTTTCGTCTTCGTTTTGTACAATACAAATCACCAAAGGCCGGCAAGCGCGGGTACATAACACAACGGATGCTTCAACGGTGAAGCACTAGTGAGAACTGATCAAAGGTATAACAATCACAAGAACATTGGTCAGGGTAAAGTGCTTATTGACATGAGACTAATTGGCCGAATTTAGATGTATAATCTATGGAGGAAATCTCACATTTATCCTTGCCGGGCTTGAACTGGGTTGATAAGGTCTCCTGAAGACCCCCTGTGTGCTACCCTTTATTGCCTTAAGCCAAGAGACCCTGGTATTCATATCGGTATTATGGTTTATCACATGAATCATTGTTGTTGGCAGGGGGTGGGTTATCAAACTTTTGCATTTTCGTCTTCGTTTTGTACATTAAAGGTCACCATAGGCCGGCAAGCGGCTACATAACATCGGATGCTTCAACGGTGAAGTACTAGTGAGAAATGATCAAAGGTATAACAGCTACTAGAACACTGGGCCATGGTAAGGTGCTTATTGACCCTGGCATTCATATAAGTCGTAAGGTCTAAAGGTTTATCTCTCTCACCTTAGCAAATGAATCACGTGGCCATTTCGTGCAGTGAGGAGATAACCCTTGCTGTGTGAAAATTGGTAAATTCATCAAAGAATGTTCAGACCTTAGAACCAGCACTGCACGAAATGGCCACGTATCCTGACGGATCCGACGTATCCGGAATCGGGCCTCATGGCGTTTCCGAGCGAATCCGGAAAAATCCCAGTTCACTGCTCGGATACTGAAGTGCCCGCAGATCCGACCGATTCCGACGCCGTATTCTTCTGGATTCGTGATGCGCCTCGGATACCCGAAGATATTTGCGCGGATCCCTCGTTTTTTGATATTTGGAATGTTCGGATTGTTTGTATGTCGGTAGTTGCTTCGGATCCTGACGAATAAATACACACGGCACGGCATGATCTCATTTCCTGACGAATCCAGCAGATCCGGAATTGCGCATCATAGCAGATACGGAACGTTTCCGATTGGATCCGATGCACCTCAGATCAGACAATTCCGGCGCCGTATACGTCTGGATCCTTCATACGTTTCGGGTACAGATACGGAACGTTTCCGAGCAAATTCAGACAATTACCAGGTACACCTCAGATCCGGCAATTCCGACGCCGTATACGTCTGGATCCGTGATGCGCGTCGGATACCTGAGGATATTTGCGCGGATCCTTCGTTTTTAGATATTTGTCAATATGGCAGAGATGTTCGGATTGTTTGTCGGTAGTTGCTTCGGATCCTGACCAACAAATACACACTGCACGGCACGCGGCATGATCTCAGATCCTGACGAATCCAACAGATCCGGAATTGCGCATCATAGCAGATACGGAACGTTTCCGATTGGATCCGATGCACCTCAGATCCGACAATTCCCGCGCCGTATACGTCTGGATCCTTCATATGTTTCGGGTACAGATACGGAACGTTTCCGAGCAAATTCGGACAAATACCAGGAACACCTCAGATCCAGCAATTCTGATGCCGTATACGTCTGGATACGTTTCGGGTACAGATACAATATCTACTCGGATCTTTCATTTTTTATGCATTTGCCAATATGTTAGAAGTTCAGATTTGCCAATATGTTAGAAGTCATGAGCTGTCTCGGATCCTGACGTGTACGGAACACGGATTCGTGTCGGATATCCAAATTACCCACAAGACACTTCTGGGCGCGACAAACGTTAACGCTTTTCTTTCGGTTAACAGCACAGACAAGAACGGCGTTTCATCACCTTCTGTGCTTAACATGGCATCGCCAGAGTCTACCATGGTCGACAAGTGATTTTTGAGTGGCTTGAGAGTCGAAGGGAATTCGGTGTAAACTTAAACGCACGGAATTGCGACGTTGTCTTCTTCGTGCATGCAATATTCGTCGCCCCCCTCCCCCCTTTTAAACGCTGGTAGGGAGTTGATTCATCATATAGAGGGACTGCCCTTTGGTAAGTACAAATTGAAAAATTCCCGTTTCTAACTAGTTTTGACGTCAGTTATCCTCCTATTGTGGCTTGACATATCATCGCATTCGCATGACCATAAGAATTCTCCAGCCGACCTGCCCTTTTACGGCGTTAGGATCTAGGAAATTTAAAATTTTAATTTGTTAATTCTTGCCAATGGTCAGCAGACATGTGTGTCTGGTTAACGTTTCAGATACAAAATAGCAAGCAGTGGAGGGAAAGATAATTAAAGATATGGAAGGGAAGAAAATGTCATAAGTATTTGTCCCACAAAGATCCCACAGTTTGTGGATAGTGAACTAGAACTTATAAGGAGGCAGTAGTGTGCCTCAGTGATTATTTCATTCAGTTATAGCTGTGCATGTTTGATCAATATCATATTCAAGTTATAGATGTAAGTTTTACGTAGTTAATTCAATGATGCCCAGATTCATTTTTTTACACATGCGAGTATGTGATATGTTTAATATTTGTCATTGTTTCCATTTATATATATATATCCAGTACAGCATCGGCAGATACTTCCTTCACAAATGCAGCACATATTGTGAGGACCTTGGCTGGGAACAAAGCAATCAACTGTCAGATGCTCAGCTGCTGAGTACCCCAGGCTCCTTTGGTAAGTCCATCATCGGTACACTTCAATGTTAGCTGAGAGAGGCATGATGGATATCCATTGTCCCGTGTTTTTTGTAGCTGCTGTGATGAAACGAAGCACATGTCAAAATCATGTGACATGTTCCTTAAATACGTGAATTGATATTTATTCATCATTTGGTTTTATCATATAGGAACTGGTTCATCACAAGATGGACTCCAAGCTGAGTCCAACGTGCAGATACAGAAGAAATCAGCCTTGCCTGTACCTTACCAAGAGTGCATGGAAGAAGTGAACTCAGATGTAGTCAGAGAATGGGGAGAGGACGATTATACACATGCAGTTCCACGGCATATGCTACTTACGTTTAAAATGTGGCGTACCATAATGGGAGTTCTTCAGACAGTATAATGTTACTTTCTATTTTCAACCTCTGTATTTGAAATAATTGTATCTGATGGCTTTTAGACGAAGAATTGGCCACAAATAAGGCTTTTATTACTTTAGTGGAATATTTAGAACATGTAGATAATTTTGGTCCAAGGGCACTATACAGTAGTAAATATTACCACAATGTTGTGATGGTGTTAATTGTAATACATTTCATAATTGTTCAGAACATTGTGCTTGCACAACCCCAATTTACCGACATTAACCTGCATATGCAGTGGTGCTTTGAGTATGTGGATGTCCCTCAGCCTGTCTCAAATGAAATGGATCATTTAGCCACATAGTACTTCCGTTTTGTATTGTATTTGATAGTTTTTGAACTTAGAAATACATTATGTTGAGATATGAAATGATACATATGTTACATACAGGCTTTCCCAAACTTCCTGTCATTCAAAATGATGTTTTGGGTATAGTTAAATTAGGAATGCAAGCACTTAGTCGGATCCGTTACGGATTCGTTGTTGGGTCCACCTGTATCCGTCAGTATTCACCATTTTCTTCAAAATACAGAAAAATCCCTGTACGCATCCGTCAGGATCTGTGGCATTTCCGTACAGTGTACGGCTCCGTATTCGTCGAAAATCCCTTACTTTCGGATTCTATAGGACATATTCCATATACCGGTGCGGAAATAGTCGGATACGTTACACGAATCCGCATGTATCCGTCAGTATCCGCCAAAAATACAGAAAAATTCCTGTTCGTATCCGTCAGGATCTGTGGCATTTCCGTACAGTGTACGGCTCCGTATTCGTCGAAAATCCATTACTTTCGGATTCTTCAGGAAATATTCCATATACCGGTGCGGAAATAGTCGGATACCTTACACGAATCCGCATGTATCCGTCAGTATCCGTCAGTATCCGCCAAAAATACAGAAAAATCCCTGTTCGTGTCCGTCAGGATCGGTGGCATTTCCGTACAGTGTACGGCTCCGTATTCGTCGAAAATCCCTTACTTTCGGATTCTGCAGGAAATATTCCATATACCGGTGCGGAAATAGTCGGATACCTTACACGAATCCGCATGTATCCGTCAGTATCCGTCAGTATCCGACAAAAATACAGAAAAATCCCGGTACGTATACGCCGGGAAACGAGGCCATTTTGTGCAGTGCAGTAGTGTGAATGATACTCAACATGAAACTCAACATGCTGATTTATTCATATACTTGCATGCAGGTTATTTTGTTTTTGTATCCGCTTGTTTGACTGTATATATGTAGTTATAGATGTACTTTTGTTGATGGTGTTAATAAAGATCGTTGTTGTGAAGCTATACCATGTTCCTTACCGTTACCCAGACCCCTCCTCCTTAATACACATTGATAAACACTGAATAAACACGTACCGTCTCCTTGGAGACCGTCCCCATTTTCTTGAGATCATCTATGGGCAGCAGATCGGACGAGTCTCTATGGACGAACCCTGCGTGATGCCCCAGCCTCTTCTGCTGTCTCTTTAGCGCTGCTTCCCTGATGTCGTCTCGGTCGTACTTGAAGCTCATCCTGTGTTCAGTTCCCTCTAGTCCGTTTCTATATGTCTGTAGACTGTAGTAGCGAGGTTTGATAGACCGTCTTGTGTCAGTTCTCTCCTGTATTTCGAATTCTATATGTTGTTGTTGTTGTTGCTGGTTTAGTCCTTGTTTATCGTCTATTATCTCGCAAGACGCGAGCACACAGTAGCTGCTGGGTTTCGTGGTTCAAGTTCTTGTCGATGATCTCTTTTGGTATTTAACTCTTGGTGACTCGAAGCTTGCGTGTTGTTGGGTGTGTTTCTAGAACAGCCGGTCGAGCCTAGCCCGTGTGTGCTCTCTGATTCAATCTGTACATCTGCGTGCTGATATTGTCTGTGAGGTCATCCCTCATTCCAGCAAGAGAGGCGATGTCTGTGAGCCTCCTTTCTTCTGGCGTGCCGTATGACTGTAGACCGTGTTCACTGGTTCCCTCCCGTGTTTCTGTATGGCTGTAGACTGAAGTAGCGAGGTTTGCCCGCGCTCTTGCTTGTTTGTGGTAGCCTTGCGCACGGGCGCGCGAACGCCGCAGTGTTTGCGGTAAGAGCAGCTGATACGCTAAGTCCACACTTGACGACGGTTGCGGCCTGTTACTCGCCCTTTCTCCCCATTAAGCTCCAGCTAACGGTAGCCAGGTAACGTCTACCGTTAAAAAATAGCGACCTTTGCGGGGAAAGCCTTGCGTCTAAGCTTCAATGGTGACTGACAGCCGCGACTCGAGCAAATCAGCCGCGGGGGATATATTTGGTACTTAAAACGCGATGCTGTCGGTAGACGACTTGTTACTTCAAGCAGCGGTCGGCAAAGGGTCCTTAAGGTGGGATAAGAAGGCGGTGAATTTCCCTCCTTCAAGACTTCGGCAATATCCTTCAAATGTCGCCGTCAGGACTACAAGACCTCGCCGCAATCGGGAGATTTTTTATTTTCCCTTTGCGATGGGCGGCGTCTGATGACGTCACGCAGGTCAAACTCCTACGGCGTGCGTGGGCGCGCGTTCTTTTTATAAAGCGTCGGCGTAAAACACCTGTGACGCTGCGTTCACCTGACGTCTCTAGCTCTGCCGCAAAACGGTCCCGTGGTACCGATTAGAGGTCGTTATCCCTTGTTAGTTCGTTGCTCGCAATGATGGGTAGACTTTCGAAAACCGCGTTCTTCTTTTTTTTTTCGACGGCATAAAACACCTGATGCTGCTTTCACCTTTCACGTTTCACTCACAATGGTTGGATAATCATATTCGGAAACGGCGTCCCCGTTTTTTGTATGGTCAGCTTAAAAGACCTGACGTTTTTTCTTCACCTGGCGTCCTCTTCTGTCGCAAAATGGCCCCGTGGTAGCGATTAGTGGGCGTAATCCTCTGTAGTGACTCGCAATGGTGGATAAGCACTGACCTTTAGCACACTGAAGTAGCCGTTTGGCACCCCATTCCCTATTGGTTACAGAGTTAGGCAGCAGGGAGAAGGTTAATAAAGGCGTAGCACGTAGGACGAACGCAATCCCCGCGTAGGTTAGGCGGACAGAAATGGACGGATAATTCCAGTCGATGACGTCAGCGCTACGTAAGCCATAAATAGAGGGTCTAGGAAACTGCTTTGATGTGACCGCCCCGTTTTGACCCAGTTCAGACGGGCTTCGGTGAGGAGGAGTTGCTGATCAAACGTAGATCTTTAATCATCCGATGCGCCTGAGCCACCCGCCTCGGGTCATCCTCTGTATAGAAGAGAGTAATGATGATGAATATATGAATGATAAGTCGTATATATATTGACATGAAGGCTCAATCCACATTCTATGTACTGTAATTCTTGTTTCTTTCACGGTAAATTTATTATGTTCACTGTTTTCACTGTCACCTCTGTACCGTGAACTTATCGTCACCGTGAAAAAGCCGTTGTTATCATTTATGATTCCTTCACAAATCCGTTCCGTAAAGTCCAGTGAAAATGTGAATTTTCCTTAAACCGTGAAATTTTTCTGCCGTGAAGATAAAGTGAATTACAGTATGCATGAAGTAATGATGAAGTAGTAATACGATTTTGAATTGAAGAGCACGACTACTATAAATACAAAGTAGAGTAATAATGACGAATATATGAATGATGACTCGTATCTCTATTGACCCTCAAAATGAATTCAATATACGCCCATATGTATTCATCGATGAATATATGAATGATAACTCGATTTTCTATTAACACCAGGGCTCAATCTGCATTCAATCTAAGCTATATACATGTATTTGTGAATTGATTATGAAAAAGCACAACAGTTACATTTAAATCTCTCTCATTTCTAGTCTTAAATGATTTGTATTCTCTATTGACAAGAAGGCTCAATCTGCATTGAGTTTATGTATATGTGAAGTGATTATGAGTATGACTGCATAACAAAATCTCTCACATTCCTATTGTACATATCAACACCATCCAGGCTACCATTTGTGTCTGTAAGTTTGGTATTTTTGATAAAGAATGTTAAATGTGTCTTTCCGTGTGTTTGCCCAGCCCTTACATCAGACTGTAGTACATGTGTGCTGTTTATTACCTCCGTGAAGGGGCACTGTTCTTTGTTTGTTGCTTTGTGTGTTCGCAGCTATGACTCCAGGTCCTGTTGATAGATTTGTTTGAATATTTGGCATATCGGTAGTTGTTGACATCCCAATGTAACATTATGGGTCTGGGCACCGTAGCAGTATTTTCAGGTTTTGAAGAATTATACATTCAATTTGGCAGGTTCAGCTCATTAAATCATCTGCCGTTTGCCTAATAGTAGCAACTTGACATTGCGTATATCTACCCAGCTCTTATATCAAATTATAATGCAGGTTTTCTGTTGATTTATACGGAACAACGCACGTACAAAATAATCCAGATAGAGACATGAAACATGCGGTTACCCATTCTTTTGATTTACTATGATATCCAATCAGATAAGTGCAAATTCCTACAGTGCAACAGTCCGTGGAGGAAAGAAATATCAGATGCTGATACAATTGTCACTACAGCCCGACTACGCACACTGTCCAGACAGCTCAAATCAGGAGAAGCCAGACTGATGCACAGCGCAGAAGAAAAGCCGATCCGCAGAAAAGAGCTTTGCAACAGATCTAGAACTGAGTCAGCTTACAGATGTGATTTTTGTGGCAGAGACTGCCATTCTCGTATAGGGCTGTTTAGCCATAGTCGATGCTGTAGGGCTACTGTGAGTTAGGATTTTACCATGGTCAATACTGACCGACGGAGGCCATATATACACAGTCCGAATAACAGTCCAGATTGGCTCTATGCAGATTACATAATTCCATTAACCCAACCTTGTTTTACCTCGCACTTCGACATAACGTATCGTATAAGGTCGTGTATAAGGACCTTGTCCCGTCCATAAGTTCCAAAAGTGTCAGAAAAGAAATCGTTGAAATGCAACGTTGACAAAAGATCCAACACAAACCGTTATGAATTCTACGGTAACTACAATACAACAACTCGACAAGCCTGATAATACATTGCGACTGAGGTACCATAATTATCAAGGTTAAAAAGCGTTGTTGGCAGTTGACTTTGCCACTGATTATAGATAAATACAAACACCGGCCAGGCTAATCGCCTGGAGTCCCGTGTATGCACATAAAGCCCCCCCCCCCCTCACTGGACCCCGGCACGCTGACGGCGAATTTCATCAACAGAAAACGAATCTTTTTAAGCTTTGTGTGTTTCTCTGTCTTTTAGGTCATACTTGTACGTTTTGAATGACATTCCCATCATAAAGTCAAGGGTATCCAGTTTAGGACGAAGCGAGGCCGCCAGCGTGCCGCGGGTCCAGTGAGAGGGGGGCTTTACCATCTGGGACATAACAGTCCAGATTGGCTTTATGCAGCTCACATAATTCCATTAGCACAACCCTGTGTCACCTCGCCCGGTTCACGCCGCCGTTACCATGAAGATATCGATCAAGGTGTAACGTGTCAAACAAGAAACGGAAGCAAACAATGAATTACAATCACCGATAATCGATACTCGCAGTTGGCGAGGACAAAGCAGCTAACGTTAGACGATACACGTAGTTTTCGGCACTGGGAAACAAGAGGCAGTCTAGATCTCAAGAAACAGAGTCGAGGCATCTAATAATTCTCGAGTCCTCGGACCGACACCAAGTAAGAATCAGGTCTAGAGCTTTTGTGAAGGGCGATATCAAAGCTAGCTCGGGGAAATATCATCGATCTGAGAGTAACGTGCTAAAACTGCAACGTTAACGGAAGAAAACAATCAACTACCGTTACAGATAATCGTCTTGCAGTTCAGGACAATATAGCCAACACTAGACAAAGGGTTTTGGATTATTAGACAGTCAATACGACTTAAGCCCTCCAATGCGGCTCAGGTCCTCAGACCGACACAACCTATAGCTAAGAATCTGGTTAGACAATACATGTAGGTTTCGGCTCTGGGAAACAAGAAGCAGTCTCAAGAAACAAAGTCCACACATCTAAGAAGTCTCAAGTCCTCGGACCGACACAACCTAAGAATCAAATCTGGAGGTTTTGTGAAGGGCAACATCAGAGTTAGCCCCATGGAGATATCATCGATCTAACGTATGAAAACAGCACTGGAAGGAAACAATTATGCACAATTACCGACAATCAAAATAGCTAACATTAGACGATACTTGTAGGTTTCGGCACATATCTCATAATTTTGTAGACTGAGAGACTCAATGAATAAAGTCAAGAAGACTTCAGTCCTGCTAGGCGTCTCTCAAGGCCCCGGTCCGACACAACATAATAATAAGAATCAAGTCTACAGGTTTTGTAAAGGCAACGTCAGAGCTAGCCCCGGGGAAATATTATCGATCGAGAACTAAGGTGTTAAAACAGCAACGGAAGGAAACAATTAAATACAATCACCATTAATCAATACCTGCAGTTGAGAGGAAAACCTGTGCCTTGGGTGACAAGATGGTTCGGGATCCCGGCCTGGCCAAAAAATAGCCAGGTAGCCGCATGGTGTCCGAAGAAACGACGTAGGCATCTGGCCCGAAAGTGCCAAAAAAACAGCCCGTGAACTACCCGGCAGGGCCCCTTTTCCCAATTCGGACCTAAACATGACACGGGCTTCTAGCTGGGTGATTTTACCTTCTCTTTCGTTGGTTGTTATTTCTCTTTTGTTACCGTGGATATGAGTAAAGATCCTCTGAGACAAAATTGAAAACATCCGTAAAGGATAATCTCCTGGACGTATTCTTTCGTGGATCCTCTCTAATTCCCGTCAAATCCTCGTTAATCTTCGGTGATTATCGTCAACACTTCGGTAATCTCCGAGGTGCCCGTATCCATGGGACACGATGCAGTCTATATCATCAATTCCCCCTTCGGTCGTCCTCCATTTTCTACGAAAGCCCATAACGACACATCGCAGAGGCAGAGGCTTTGGAGGTGCTTTCGAGATGCCTCCGAGATGCTTTCAAGATACCTCCAAGTCCAAGATACCTCTGAGATGCCTCCGAGATGCCTCTGAGATGCCTCCAAGATGCTTTCGATATGCCTCCAAGTCCAAGATGCCTTCGAGATACCTCCTAGATGCCTCCGACATGCCTCCGAGATGCCTCCGAGATGCCTCCAAGATAGCACCGAGATGCCTCCGAGATGCCTCTGAGATGCCTCCAAGATGCCTTCGAGATGCCTCCAAGTCCAAGATGCCTTCGAGATACCACCGAGATGCCTCCGAGATGCCTCCGAGATGCCTCCGAGATGCCTCCGAGATGCCTCCGAGATGCCTCCGAGATGCCTCCGAGATGCCTCCGAGATGCCTCAGAGATGCCTCCGAGATGCCTCCAAGATACCACCGAGATGCCTCCAAGTCCAAGATACCTCTGATCGATGAGATGCCTCCGAGATGCCTCTGAGATGCCTCCAAGATACCACCGAGATGCCTCCAAGTCCAAGATACCTCTGATCGATGAGATGCCTCCGAGATGCCTCTGAGATGCCTCCAAGATGCCTTCGAGATGCCTCCAAGTCCAAGATGCCTTCGAGATACCACCGAGATGCCTCCGAGATGCCTCCGAGATGCCTCAGAGATGCCACCGACATGCCTCCGCGATACCTTCAAGGTGTGTAGTTAAGGGCTTTTGTAGTTTTCTGGCTTTCGAATGCATTGATACAGATTTATTCGGAAACACGTAAAGGGGTGGTTATGAAGTTTGGGGCACCCACCTATCCCCTTTTTTTTGGCATCCTTTGCAAAGCTCTCATACATAAACATCACCCAAACCCCAGGTAACTTAATATATTCCCTAGGTTGTTACCTTCACAAAGAAGGTGATATCTTAAGTACAGGCTAGGCTTTTGAGTTGTTGGGTTATGAACAGAATGGCTAAAACGTTACGAAACTATGTTCGTGACAGCTACTTTGTTTGCGCCCTTGGCCTGGAAAAGAAACGAAACGATAGAATGCGGCGCCAAAAGGGTTCCTTTATGCCCATTGCGTGTGATGTTATCCTAAGGTTTCCATAATCTTTGCGTTGTCGGTAGGCCTTGGCTTGGAACACAAAAAATCGATTGAATTTTCTGCCCAAAGGTATTTATGCCCGTTGTTGGTGATGTTATCGGAACCTTTTCTTATGACCTTTGCTTTGTCGGTAAGCCGTGGCCTAGAAAAGAATTGATCGAAATTTCTGTCAAAAGGTTTTCTTCTCATTGTCCATGATGTTATCCTAAGACTTTCATGATCTTTGCGTTGTCGGTAGGCCTTGGTCTGGAAGAGAAACGATAGAATTCTGTGCCCGAAGGGCTCTTTTCTGCTCATTGTGTGTGATGCTATTGGAAGTTTTTTTACGATCTTTGCTTTGTTGGTAGGACGTGACCTAAAAAGAATTGATCAAAATTTCTGTCAAAAGGTTTTCTGCCCATTATCCGTAATGTTATCCTAAGATTTTCATGATCGTTCATTCTTTGCGTTGTCGGTAGGCCTTGGTCTGGAAAAGAAACGATAGAACTGTGTGCCCTAAGGGTTTTCTGCCCGTTGTCGGTGATGTTATTTGAACCTTTTTTTAATGATCTTTGCTTTGTCGGTAGGCCGTGACCTGGAAAAGAAATGATAGAACTGTCCGTGATGTTATTCTAAGACTTTCATGATCTTTGCGTTGTCGGTAGGCCTTGGTCTGGAAGAGAGACTATAGTCTTTTCTGCTCATTGTATGTGATGCTATTGCAAGATTGATCTTTTCTTTGTTGGTAGGACGTAGCCTAGAAAACAAAATGATCGAAATTTCTGTCAAAAGGTTTTCTGAACAACAGTTTTTTTGCCCGTTGTCCGTGATGTTATCCTAAGGTTTACATTCAGACAGGCCAATCAAGTATAAGTAGACGCTTGTATGAATAAAATATGACGTTATTACTGTCAAGTTAGTGGAACGTTATTACTCTGCTTCTCTGGGCTCTGTCATATTTGTAGCACCCCGTGCCTCACAAAAGCAGCTCAGGCGTGCTTAAAACAATCTTGTGTTTCCGGTTACGCGACCTACCCAAGTAATGCTTTAGCCTCAATTGGACGGGCCCCGAAGCCACTAATTTGTCCCGGTGGACTGCCGGGTACTGGAGGGGTACCTGTCGGGTACCGGAGGGGTACCTGTCGGGTACCGGAGGGGTACCTGTCGGGTACCGGAGGGGTACCTCCCGATGCTCGCACGATTAGCTCATTGTGTCTATTTGTTACCGGGTCCCGCGTTGAACTTAACGGTGCACACCCCAGTTCTTCCGCGACCGGGGTCCATGATAGTCCCAAAAAATTTGGAGTAAGGGTTTTTTTAGCTGGTTTTCTGTTCCAGGTTACTTGGTGAAAAATTAGGGTAGTGCATCCAGATCACTGTTTGTATAAAATTCAACCCCTATACGTTGTTTTCGGTACGTTTTTGTCGACGGTCTTCGCTTCCGGGTATCGCTCCGAGGCCGCAAACAGTGACTCGCCCATGGCGCCTGGCCGATTACGTCACTGCTATGGGCTTTCGACATACCTCGAGAAAACTATTATTGTGAGATTCTAAGTAGTGGAATTTTCTTATAAATCAGATATGTTAGACCATAGGGTACGTGTTTCCTTTCTATATAGGTGTTGTTTCCTGAGAAATTTTTTCTTTCAACGCGGCGTCGATGAAAAAACCCTCTTTACTATAGGCTTCAATGGGGGCAAGAAACTGGGGTGTGCTCCCTTAACCCAGAGATAAAGTCACCGCGGGGCCCGGCCGGGCCCATAAATAGCCCGGCAGCCGAAGGTTGTCCCACGGGGCCACGTAGGGGTCATGCCCGAAACTACCAAAAAAATCAGCCCATGAACTACCCAGCGGGGCCCCTTTTCTTCAGATTGAAGCATAAAAACTCGCTGACCCAAACCCTTTGTTGATGTTGATCGCAAGCAAGGTACATGTGTAAAGTTCGATCTGACATCTGAGTGATGATAATTCAAAACAGAATCCAACAATTCTTGCTGTATTTTCTTGCAGACTTCCTATGGTCAAAACGTTGTTAAGAGATATATTCAAGCTTCGACCAGTTGATATAGGAATGTGGAGTTAAGTTTGTTGCACTTGTTTGTTCAGTTTATTGATATACTTGTGATTGTACAATTTATATCCGTTCATAGAAAATGTTAAACTGTATTTGTTGGATCACTTCGGCCGAAATCTAAAGAAAGAAAGACAGAAACCCTACCTACCGAGCCTATTTTGTTTAGTACCGTAACCGGAACCACAACATCTTTTTTCTTAGGCCTCGCAGTCCGTGGAATATTACCTTGATTATTCCCACCAGAGGTAATTGAAATTGCTGGATGCACCTATTCAAAAGAGCAGTCTTTTGATAAGGTTGGTGCGCATGACAGGACACACTATAGAGCAGAGCATGTCTGCCGTGCAATTCGTGTGCTGGTAGCAATTATCTCTTGAATGGAATCGCTCTTCAATATATATAGCTCGAAGGACACAGCGGTTTTGTGTTGTTACCTTCGTCAAAGGGACGAGCTTTTCAGAGCGTTTGGGAGCAATCAGTCGAACCCAAGTTGCTTTGAACAGATTTTCATGTTTTCTTGAATGAGTAGATCTTGGCCAAATTCATAAGCTTTGCAATCTTTCAGGTTTGACCGTCTGGATTCAAATTTCTGATCCAGTAACGTCTTTCATGCTCATTGTTAAATTGTGCGAAAAGGGGCACTAGAGGTCACAATCCCCTGACAAAAAAGAACTGAACCGTAAAGCCGAGACGCTACTTATTCGTGTCGATTGGCCTGTCTACTCCGTCTGTGCAACTCCATTGACAAAAGCTGAGTTATAGAAAGTTTGTCAATACCAACTGTTTGAACAGATACAGATATGGCGAAACTGTTGCGTCACGTTTGGTGCTTTGTCACGTTTGGTGCCTAGGCACGGTTTGTGACAGTGCCCGCGTGTCACAAACCGTGCCTGGGACAAAAGCACGGTTTGTGACACTCGGACACCGTCACGAATGGTGCCCAACCGAGCACAGTTCGTGACACACAGGGGGTCTTATCCCATACTGTGCTTTTGGGCGGAGCTTAGTGTTTTGAGGGGGAGGAGTCTGCCTAACGCGTTTTTTTCCCTGCAGCCCGCCATCTTTGTTTTTTCGGGGCGCTGGGATGAGAAAGAATCAGCGTAATTCTCGCTCATTGAAATACATTTCGCGCTTGTCTTGGATGATTTGGACTTAGAGTTGATGTGGCACAAACAGACGGACGTCTCATCACGAATTTCTACAACAGAAATCCGTCCCGAACCCTGCCATTCACGACTGTGTCCTGAGGCACGGTTCGTGACAGTGCCGGAGTGTCACAAACCGTGCTTTTGCCCCAGGCACGGTTTGTGACACTCGGGCACTGTCACAAACTGTGCCCAGGCACGGATTGTGACAGTGCCTGAGTGTCACAAACCGTGCCTGGGGCAAAAGCACAGTTTGTGACACTCCGGCACTGTCACGAACCGTGCCTGGACAGTGCCCGGGGCTACAACTTCCCGTAGCATTGATTTAGATCGGGCGAGCTGACTGCCTCGGGACGTCGAAGTAATCGGCAAGTGGCCCGATCCTAGTCTAGATCTGGTTTCCCTGGATAGATTATATTTAGTCTTGCAAATTGTTTTTTTTTATCATCTGTTATAGACACTGTCTTTTTGTGCCACTTCAATTCTAGGTCTAAGTTATTCAATTATTTTA
The DNA here is from genome assembly GCA_035149815.1 of Branchiostoma lanceolatum. Taxonomy (NCBI): domain Eukaryota; kingdom Metazoa; phylum Chordata; class Leptocardii; order Amphioxiformes; family Branchiostomatidae; genus Branchiostoma; species Branchiostoma lanceolatum. The sequence continues at coordinate 3,515,617 of CM068868.1, read as the reverse complement.
CAGAGCGAGAATTACGCTGTTCCTCCTTATCCCAGCACCCCGAAAAACAAAGATGACGGGGGGGGGACTGCGGTAAACAAAAACACGCTGTACCGTCACACACCATGCCTGTCACGTTCTATGCTTTCCCAGGCACAGAACGTGACACAGCCCGACCGTCACAGACTGTGCCCGGAAGTGCTGTCAATCACTGTGACTGACGGGGCAGTGATCCCCGCGTTTCCATATAAGGCAGCGTGTTTTTGTTTACCGCAGTCACCCCAACCCAACCCCCACCCTGTCATCTTTGTTTTTTGGGCGCTGAGGTAAGGAGGAACAGCGTAATTCTCGCTCTGTAAAATAATTGAATAACTTAGACCTAGAAATGAAGTGGCACAAAAAGACAGTGTCTATAACAGATGCTAAAAAAAAAACAATTTGTAAGACTAAATATATTCTATCCAGGGAAACCAGATCTAGACTAGGATCGGGCCACTTGCCGATTATTTCGACGTCCCGAGGCAGTCAGCTCGCCCGATCTAAATCAATGCTACGGGAAGCCACAATCCGTGCCTGGGCACAGTTTGTGACAGTGCCCGAGTGTCACAAACCGTGCCTGGGGCAAAAGCACGGTTTGTGACACTCCGGCACTGTCACGAACCGTGCCTCAGGACACAGTCGTGAATGGCACGGTTCGGGACGGATTTCTGTTGTAGAAATTCGTGATGAGACGTCCGTCTGTTTGTACCACATCAACTCTAAGTCCAAATCATCCAAGACAAGCGCGAAATGTATTTCAATGAGCGAGAATTACGCTGATTCTTTCTCATCCCAGCGCCCCGAAAAAAACAAAGATGGCGGGCTGCAGGGAAAAAAACGCGTTGGGCAGACTCCTCCCCCTCAAAACACTAAGCTCCGCCCAAAAGCACAGTATGGGATAAGACCCCCTGTGTGTCACGAACTGTGCTCGGTTGGGCACCATTCGTGACGGTGTCCGAGTGTCACAAACCGTGCTTTTGTCCCAGGCACGGTTTGTGACACACGTGCACTGTCACAAACGGTGCCTAGGCACCATTCGTGACAAAGCACCAAACGTGACGCAACACACGCTGCCTTATATGGAAACGCGGGCATCACTGCCCCGTCAGTCACAGTGATTGACAGCACTTCCGGGCACAGTCTGTGACGGTCGGGCTGTGTCACGTTCTGTGCCTGGGAAAGCATAGAACGTGACAGGCATGGTGTGTGACGGTACAGAAACCCCACTTCAACGCCGACTGTAAAGGAGCAGCTGCTCAAAAACGCAGCACAAACCTCTCACGTAGTGATATACATGTAGAGCGTCGTGGGGAGACTGGTATAGATAATCGGTTACTGTAGCCGACAACGACAACGCCGAGCTTGACAGCTCATTGGCATTTTTAATGTACGTGATCTTAGATCAGAAACTTCAATGCCAGAAACATCTTAACAAAGAGATCTACGCCCCGAGTAAAGAAAATCGAAATTCAAAGCCAAGATGGTATTCTTCTACTTTGTTTGTACGACTTCGTAGAGAAATGCTGAGATATAGACAGTCTGCCATTGCCAGCTGTTCGGAAAGATGTAGATATGGCAAACCCTGTTGTCACCGCTATTGGAGCTGTGAAAGAACTGCTGCTCAACAAAGCCGTACAAATCTATCACACATCTCATAGAGTGCCATACATCGTTATCTCGAGGATCACCGCAACCTTCATCGACGCTAAGCTAAAAGTTAACAGGTTTTTGGCATTTTTAACGTATGTGATCTCAGATCAGGAAATCCAACGCCAGATACATCTTAACCAAGAAGATCACACCTCAAGCAAGGAAAATCGAAACTCAAAGGCAAGATCGTATTCTTCTACTTTGTTTGTACGACTTCAAAGACGAATGTTGAGCTATAGACATTTTGGCAATACCAGCTGTTTGAAAGATGTAGATATGTCAAAACCTGACGTCACCTCTATTGGATTTGTGAAAGAACTGCTACTCAACAACGCCGTACAAATCAACCCTGCATCTCATACAGTGACTTACAGTTTTATCGTGAGGATCACTACAACCTTCATCGTCGACGCCAACCTAAACGTTAACAGGTTGTTGGCATTTTTTAACGTATATGATCCCAGATCAGATAATCTAATGCCAGGAACATCTTGACCAAGAGGATCACAACCCAAACAAAGAAAATAAATTGAAACTCAATAGGCAAGATGACATTCTTCTTCTTTGTTACTGAAACGTACAAATGTTGAGCTGTAGAACGTCTGCCAATGCCGGCTGTTTGAAAGATGTAGATATGACGAAACCGGACGTCACCGCTATTGGATCTGTGAAAGACCTGCTGCTAAACAACGCCGTACAAATCTACCATGCATCTCATACAGTGACGTACAGCCTTATCGTGAGGATTAGTGCAACCTTCATCGTCGACGCCAAGCTAAACGTTGACAGGTTATTGGCGTTTTGAAGATATGTGATCTCAGATCAGACAAGAAAAAGTCAATGCCAGAAACAGCGGAACTAAAAAGATCACGCTCTAAGTAAAACAAAAAAAAGACAAGACGGTATTCTACTTCTTTGCTTGTACGTTGAGGAAGGTTAGACGTTACGGAGATTATTTCCGGACGTGACATCCATCACCCTTCTTCAGCGTCACTAGAATGAACTAGCAGAACTAATCAGTACTTACATACAATAAACTAGAAAAAAAAAAACGGTTGAACATGGCAAGTCACAACTCGTGCATAAGCACATTGTTATGTAAAATGAGTTAGGATTCTTGTTTGTACGACTTCAAAGACTGATGGAGAACTATAGAGAGTCTGACAGTGCCGCCTATCGGTATGACTTCACAGATAGAACATCTGTCAATGCCAGCTGTTGAATTTTTCTATAACATGCTGTTGTGAGCAATAGTCATTAACACGAATGTTAACATAGAAATTCAATACATGTATAGCGATCCAGTTCAGAGACCAATCAGTGGTTCACAGCTGACAAGTGCTCTTACTTTTTTAAGAGATAATGATGGGCACGAGTCTTGAAGGCCGCACTCACTAATGTCTCGGATCACACTGTCCGGGAACGCATTCTAGGCGCTGACTGCTGCCTACCTGTTGCTGAATGATCAATGCTGAATGTTGCATGATGAGCCAATGTTCAGGGCCTTCTAACGAGATGCTGAAAGAATCTGTCATACATTGACACATGGCATCCGTCATGCAGTTACTGTCGGAGTACTAGTACATCTCAGCATTCAAAAACAAAGACAAATAATCATGTAATACTACAAGTATTTTGGAAATCAATGCAGGTAGAGAGGTGATACAAGAGGAGTCACATGCCCTTAAGAACGAAAAATGAACATTGAAGCCCAAGACTTACGACTTAGTGGTCCGCAATATCAGCTTGTCTGCCTGGCGTTCCACTGTGTATTGTATTGTTGCAATTTCGAATAAAGAATAAAGAATAATCAGCTTGCAGCCAAGAACAGTCTGTTAGTATTAACCTTAAAACAAATGGTCTGCTATACAAAATCTGTCGGTACCAGCTGTCGAGAAGATGCATGAAGAATCCCATTTCATCCAAACCTTTGCTGGCAAGTATTAACCTGAAGACAAATGGTCTGCCATACAAAATCTGTCTGTGTCAGATGCTGGAAAGATTAGTGTTGAAGCTCAAAATCGAGGTAATTCTTCCAATTTCTACATTCAATTTATGACTTCAGATTTATACAACATCTAAGCTCAGGACAAATAGTCTGCCATGCATGCAAACATCTGTCTGTGCCAGCTGTTGGGAAGATGAATGGGGAAGCTTCAAGTCGAGGCAATCGGCGATTGCTAAACACCCGTCATACAGTGACATATGGAGTTATTTAGAGAGGGAGAGAGAGGGGGGAAGGGAGGGGAAAAACAACAATACTTGCACTCCGTTGCGGTGAAGTAAAAAGTGAATAACAAATCCACTCTAACACTGCCTTCAATATATTAATGTTGACTTGATTTTCAGAGTCTCCCTTGATTCGTTTCCTACGTGTTCAACAACCCTTACGGTGCCACTTGGCTAGAAACTCGGGGCATATCATCGTCACCGGGAAACACTCCCTTCAACTTCCAGCGTCGCCGCCGAACTCGACATCGTATTATTAGCGGTTCAGAGTACTTCATTTGACGGGAGGAAATTAAATGTCAGAAACAGCGATTCGTCAATAACGAATGGACTTGTGTGGAGTGCGCTTCCCTATCAAAAGCGGCAGAGCAGAACGCTCTCGGAAAGCGAAACCCAATATAATTACTTTCCGTTTGCGTCAATTGTCGCTATGATGTTAGGGCCCTGTCACACTTGTGCGTAATTTCAAGTGCGCGTGAGTTGCGCATTAACATTTTTTTGGTTTAAGTAAAGTATGCGGGGAGAAAGTTTTCTTCTACTTTGACCGACCGTTGTGCAGCCTTGTGATCGAACCTAAGAAATCACTTATTCGGCTGCAAACTTAATCTAAACCAAAAACATGTAATACGCAACTCAGTGACAATGCCCTTAAATCAGGGCCCCACCCCACTAGACTGCGATCGCGCTGAGACCTCGCTGCGACCTAAATAGGATTTTTGTAACCCTTGTCAGCAAACTCCTGCCCTTGTACGTTTGCGCTTGGTGATAATGATAAACGTTCAATCGACTTCTTCGGTGTAAACATATACGATGCGTGGCGCGTTAAACAGCCCGTCAGGAACTGTGGAAAATCATCAGAAATTTACAATTTTTACTGGCTGATATCAAGTCTAAGTGTCCACAACAGTATTATCTACTTGTGTCATGCATATATATCGACGGATTTCACCGAGGAGAGCATCTCTCCGCCGACTCAGATGACTCAACGCTGCTTTCTATTGGGGACGCCAGTGTTTAGCCTTTCCCGCGCTGTCCTCTTACCGTTTGTTTACTTTTCCCGTGCTCAAAAAACGCGTGCTCGCGCCAGATGCAAAATGGCGCCAGTATTTGGAAAGGGGTCTATTTGGATATCATACAAAATATAGAAATATGACTGAAAAGACAAAGAAACACACAAAGTGTTAAGAGATTCGCTTTTATCTATGACATTCGTTGAGCGACGAATGTTTAGGTCGCAGGGCGGTTGCAGCGAGGTGGCCGCCCGAGTGGAATGTGGGTGTCATTAAGAGTGGCAGTGCAGAACACTATTGGAAAGCGAGACGCAATCTAATTATTACCATGTGCGTCAACTGCGGTGATGATATTAAATTATACGTTTCGCCCGACTAGAGGGGCAGGGTGGACCATCTGGCGTGTAATGAAAAATGACGTCTAGCTAAAATCTCATGGGAATACACCTGTTAGATTAAGTGAACATTCAAAAACAAACGGACATTTCCCATTGCGGTCCCCTGACGTCCCACTACATAGGTTAATAAGTTTATTGCAAATTCATGCCCGTAGGGTAATTGCATGTTGACAACAATGTCGAAGAAAAAATGTAAAGTAAAACAAAAGGCATACATGTGATACAAGATCATACTATATTGCTAGTCTACAATAAGTTTATACATATACGGTACTGATGCGGAGTTTGATTTTTTTTCTTTGAAAGCAGTGGGAAATAAAAAGTCCTACACTTTCAATGATAAGTGAGTTGGAAGATTTCAAAAGGAATATGAGTTTCTGTGTATTTCATAATTTATAAAAGTTTTTAGGGATTTCGGATACTTTACAGGCAACCCTCATTAACATTAATCATTCGGGTTACACACATCCGCCGCTTTGAAAACAGTGGATTTGAGAGATCTCTATTGCAGCACCCCCATGTATGCACCGTTTAGATATACAGAAGTGCATCATACTGGGGGACGTTAGGTTGAAGATCTGAGACGTAAAATTTGACAGAATCTTACAGACAAAAAACGAATCTTTTTACGCTTTGTGTGTGTTGTTGCCTTTTCAGTCATACTTGTACATCTTGCATGATATTTCAATTATGAAGTCAAGGGTTACACGCATTCTATAGCTAGTTAGGTCGCAGCTAGAACGCCGTCAAGTGGAATGGTGGCCAGAAAAAAAAGGAGTACATCAGTTGCGGCTACAGCTAGACCACAATGTATAATCTAATTACTCTTGTTTTCGTCGTGTTCTAGGCGTTTTGTCGGTTTTCTTAATGTCACCAAACCAAACAGAAAGAAAACGGGACAAAATAGAAAGCCCGACAAAAACGAGAAAAAAACACGTCCAAATCCAGCCAGAGTAGACCCTCTGGTTGGAGAGTATAATCTAATTTGTTTCGACGCTTGGCGCCAATGAGCTGACCACCCATACATATCTAATTTATGTACAGGGGCCAATATGAATTTTACAATGTATGAAACCAGCTTTTGCGGTTTACCATCTGCGTCTGTTTGCCACGTTTAATGATTATTGATAGCTCTTCAAACTAGCAACTTAACAATTTAAAATCGATCATAGTTGTATTCTACGTATGATAGGTATGATTTCCTTTCTTTCATGTCTTTTAATGATCTTTTTAGTGATAATATAGTGCCGCGCAAATTAATTTTTCTCATACGCTATGCCCTCGCGGGCTAGAATTACATTATCGATAGATACCTCGGTCTTAACATATTAAGCGTACAATTTCTGTGCCCTAAATATTTGTGTGGTTGCCAACATTAATCACGCGACGTACCTAGCCTCGAAAGCATGCCTCGTGTAGCGTTGAGATATTGCTTTTTGTTTTATCTATTTTGCTCCCTTCTTTTTGTTCAGCGGCGTCAAAAATACGACCTCATACAAAAAACAGCAATAAAATCAACTGCCAAAACAATAGCAGTAATATCATAATGGCTGTATTCACCAGGGAATACACCGAACCAGTTGAACGCTAAAATGACTTTTTCCCAGAACAATAGGTAAAACTGAAAAAAATGTTGGAAAATGTTTGTAAAATTGTTTTGTAATATTTTCCGATGGTTTGTTAAAAGGACCCCTGACCTCCTCCCTTGGACTATTAAAAAAACGGCCTCGACCGAAGAGTTTATATTGTATGCTTTCAAAGTTAAATAAAGGTTGAAAAAAATAATTTGGCAAAAATATGGTAAACTAGGGGGCCCCAAATCTAACAATTTCTTCGATAGGACATTATCTAACCACTTCTTGAGTTATGCAGCTAAACCACATTCGTACATACATACATACATCCAAACGATACCAAAAACATTAATTACCTTCTTGGCGAAGGTAATAAATTGTCAAAAAGTCATGTTGAAGAATGTTACCTTAAGGTGGCCAATTATTCTCCCTGTAGCCGGCGTGGTTAGTAGAGACTAAGTAAGCAAGGGCGGAGCCTCTCTGCGTACAGTCTCGTTAGCCATAAGGTGGTGACCTACATACAGGAGATGTGCGGTCCCCTGTGGTTACCTGTTCTTTACACCTGGGCGGCGGCTTTGTCTCGTCTCTCACCGCCAGTACCGCGAGGGCACACAGCTAATCAACTATGTATGGGTGGGTAGAATTATCCACTGCTGCGTATCGTGTTACACTTGCCTTTAAATGGTGTATAGTATGAAGGAAATATAAAGGAGTGGTAACAATTTGACAAATGATAACATTATCTTTTTAATCTATGTAATGTTATCCATTATAGGGAACAGCACACACCTCTTACCTTGTCGACTTCTTTTCCTTTGAGTAGAAGCTGTCGAAAGTGTTGGAGCACTATTTAATATTCTCCTCGCTTTCACTGACGGAAGAGGGTGTATCATTTTCGTTTGCTTAAGTGTCACGTTATACTCACACAGAAAAAATTACACACGTTAAGAGTATAGCTAACAGTAATTTTCCTCAATCCAATCACGCCAAATTACACCTGCGCGACAGTTAGCAATGCTCAGACAAAATTGTACGTAATGCTCGTTTGCAGTAACAGATAATAGACCCATCCCTATTCACGAGGGAATAGACCGATCCTGTCGAACACCATATCGAACATATAGAACCCCCTTCTCTATTTCGAACACCCCCGTCAAAAACAGAGAAATAGAACAGGGGGTTCTATACGTTCGATCTGGTGTTCGACGAGTTCAATCTGGTGTTCGACGAGTTCGGTCTATTCCCTCGTGAATACCGCCATTAGAAGGAGGCAGCTCATCTCTCCAGGGGTGCGCTTAAGGTAGCAGAAAAGCACGGCTGTTTCTCTTCGATAAACGAGCTTACATAACCCGCGCGGTAATGGACTTCGAAATGACCATGAGTACACAAACATTACCAGGTCTGTTGAGTACCCCAGTGGTCAGGCTTTGCCTTGTGTGTCTATTTGTGACGGCGCAGACCTAGCAATTTTACCTTATCTTGGAAAACCAGAGGTGCAATTTGTGCAGAAACCCATATTCAGACCATTAATATTAACCCATTTGCAGTGTTGGAGGTTATACATGTAGTTCCTTTCTTTGTGTATATACACTAAAAGAAATGAAAACCGTTGATAATAGGACGGTTGATGCATGTCAGACATCCAGGTAATAAGATACGCAAAAGGTAGCAATTGCTCAAGCAACTGGATAAAATTTGAAAACGGTCAGACATTTCAGGGAGCATCCATTACTTTTCGTCAGTGACACTTAGGGCTGTATATTCAACAAAAACAGAACATCATTCACCTAAAACGTCGCGGCACTTCAAAATACCCCCCCCCCCCCCCCTTACCGTCCGCCCCACCCTTAATACCTGACGCAAACACGTCATACCAAACCACCCTTTTCCTGAAGAGCGGTCCTCCGCGTCCATTTGTAAAAAAATCAATAACCCTAATCATTCCTGACTTCACCTCAAACCCTCAAAACCCACGGCGGCTCCGCAAATTCCAAAACATGCTATCCTTCAGTATTCAACCGTAAGATATATCAATACCGTTATTCACAGCATATAAATGTTCTACCTTAATAGTATAGACATACACACGTATGTCATCGGAAGGGATAGTATTATTTAGGGGTAATTATTGAATTAAAAAGAAGAGCCGTACCTTGTTTCCGAGCCCCAGAGCGTCGTGCGGGGATAACTAGTGACGTGTTTTGTATCACGCAACCCGCCGGCGTGTTTTGTGTGAGGGTTAGTCAGACGGATGGTGCTGTCACGGATGACCTTTGACCTACAGGTAGGATTTATGCTGGTCGTTTGGCGGCATGACGGGGCAGATGTGGTTGTGGTGATACACGCAGAGATGGAATATGACGTCACGAAAATACCGAAAATCTAATTTAAAGCACAATATCTCAGAAAAATGTGCCGTAGGTTGTACAAAGATGCAATACATAATGTTGTAAGTATGATCTAAATTTTCTGACACATTTTCCGTTTACATACATGTACAGTCAGGTACATGTATGAGCCTCTTTTGCTTGTCTTGAAGTTTTCAATTTACTGTACGTATACCCGTGAATAGATGTCAGTGGTCCCACGTAGATAAGAAATATTGCGTGAGGAAATCTACCTACATGTAGATACATGCAAAATTAATCAGAAAAACACGCCATTTCTTCGTGACTGAATCACCGCGATGCACTGACCCTTATTTTGAATATGCTTTGTACTTATACAGTATGTACAAAGTATATGATTTTTAGTGGTTATGTATTTCAATTTACTTGCAGTTCATTCCTGATAATCTCCGCCCCAAATCTGCTATTCGAGGCAGCTGCCGTTTCTTCAAATGCAAAGAAAACGTTGTTCAAGAAAATGAGAGATTGCTGTTACTACTGAGAGTGCTACCGGTCGTCTACATACAGGAATCCCTCTGCGCTGCACGATCGACAAGTGGAAGTAATTTGTGGACAGATGATCATGTTACCAGCCTCCATCGTCCCATAACGTAAAACGGTTTGACACTGGCGCGGCATTCAACTAAAGGGGAACTAGCATGATACTTTAGTATACGATGCATGAATTACCCTTTAGAATATAGAAAATGATTTTACAGGCGTCCGTGGTATTTTGATAGCCTGGATGCCATTTCATTTAGTTTACCGGAGCTTCCAGATGGGCTAAGCACATATACATATACATATTTATGTGCATATAAACGTCCAGTATACGCTAATACTGTCGGCTTACATCACTTCTTGGTGATTGCATGAATATAGGAGGCTGTGTGATTAGTTAGAGTTGGTTTATCGAAGGCTGTTAGGAATACAAATTTCTCTTTACTATTCAAGTATCTGAACAGGGGGAATTTACTTAACACATACATGTAACTGAAAAGAATGATCCTATCACTATCATACAAAGGACAGCTTACAGTAAAATGTACTTCGTCTTCTACTTAACCTAAACTACAAAATTGGCATTTTCGTTAATATAGCACCCAGGCTGGTATTTTATGATACACACGACGCAAGACCTAATCATATAAAACCGTCATGAAGGCAGCTAGCTGCCGGGGGCGAGCTCTGGGGAATCAGTCTGGGATTACTGTGATCACGCACGTCTTTCCGGATATCAAGCAACGCGGGGGTGGGCTTCTATGATGAGGATAATGTGGTGTGTAAGATCCTTGGCTGTACCGGACTTCCTTTTAGTGCGCATTTGTTTGAACTTGCTGAAGGTCATCCTGTGAGAAGGTTCGAAGGCTCCTTCAAGGTTACGGCCGAGGGTTATGCCAGGGTGCACATTTCCAAACCGGGGCCCGGCCGGGCAGTTTGCGGGAACGAAAAGTATGATATAAAAGACATCACAAGCCACAAAACGTAAAACAAACGGTTGTGTATATTTCTTAAAGTACACTTTACTTTTTCGTTCCCGCAAACAGCCCGACCGGGCTGGAAATATGAACCCTAGGATTTTATGAACAGAATGGGAACAACTGCAACACCACATCTTCCCCCTACGTCAGAAACATTAAGTCACGATCTTGACTCCTTACATCTGCTTGGAGACAGTCCATGCCCAGCGCTTCCCGCCCTGCCAGCTACACGACGCCTAATTTGAAGGATGAGCTGAACCGCCGTGATGCTACGGCACAACTGCACCGGTGCCCGTAGGGGATGTAGCCCCGGCCGGGTTCCGAAGCCACAAATTTGTCCCGGTGGACTGCCGGACACCGGAGGGGTATCCTTCGGTGTTCACACGATTAGCTCACGGTGTGTATTTGTTACCGGGCCCCGCGTTGATTTTAACTCCGCGTTGAAAACTTTAAATATATCCCGGTAGCCGCAGGGGACACGTATAAGTAACGCCCGAAAGTGCGAAAAAAACAGCCCGGGAACTGCCCGGCAGGGCCCCTTTTTCCAAGTATGACCTTAGCATAACGCTACAGGAGTAATGCTAGGGTCACATTTCCAAGCCGGGGCCCGACCGGGCTGTTTGAGAAAATAAAGAATAAAATGTGCATACAAAGAATATACATAACGTATGGTAAGGAATGATTTTTTTAAAAGTTTTGTGTGTTTTGTTGTCTTCTATATCATAGTTTTCGTTCCCACAAGCTACCCGGCCGGGCCTTGGATTGGAAATGGGACCGAATCATAACACGACGCTTAATTTGCAGGCTGAGCTGAACCGCTGTGAGAGGGATCACGTCTCGGAATGGAAAACTCGCCGTTCCGAGTCCATTACGCCGCCTTTGATAACCACTCAACCCCCGGGCGGATCACGTCGCCATGGCAACGGCTGCCCCTCCTGGCGTCGCCATGGAGACCATGACGTCAGCGAGGGAATAGAACTCATCCCGCGTCTATCAAGGAGACAGTTTGTGGAAACGCCTATCAGGAACGATTAATGTACTGGATGTCTTTAGGACGCAATCTGTAAGGATTAAGACATGTGATGACCTCTCACGAATCCGTTACCATGACAACGTAGCCGTCATCACGACAACAAATCCGTCACGATGACAATCATTTGGTTGTCGTGTCCTTAACAGATCTGATTATGAATCACATTGACTTATTTTGGCCCGAAAATGTGATAATCTGAATAATAGGGTCTAGCTAGCTGCAGTAGTATTTTGACGACTTATTTCATTGCAGGGAGTGTTATCTAAATTGCAGCAGCAGAAGATATCTTGTATCTCCTTATGGTAAAAAAGAAATAGATAACATCCATTTATCACCATAGACTGAATCATCTTCAATGGCGAAATAGCTACAGATCGTCTTTATACTTGGCACCACTCTTTGCAGATAATGATTTCAACGTCTCTTCCCATTTGTCTTTCGCTTGTCAGCAGGGTTGCCTGCCGATTCTCTTCCTCAGTGAGCCACTTCTCAAAAACGCCACCTAGCGGATACATTTTGTATTGTAAGGACAACAGGTGTAAAGTGCCTTTCCCAATAGCACAACATCCGTACCTGCCAGGAATTTTATTCTCCAAGCAAAGGTTTCGATCGGGGGGCTTGTAGTGGCCACAATTTTTTAAACGCTGCCCTCTCTTCGTTAAAGATCCCCGCCACTACTAGCCCCCCGATCGAAACCTCTGCTTGGAGGATACAGGAATTTAACCCAGACTCTTTCGAACAACCCTAACTACAAGAACATCTTGACGCCATAGTTAAAGATGTAATAAAGTGCAGGCCACAGAATGCCACCTTTCTCGGGTCACATAACATATATTATGTTATGATTATGTATATGTGTTCCTTCTAATCTGGCAATCTATATATACGAATTGAAGGCCTGAATATGTATTAAAATTAATGCTGTGCCCTTGGTACTTAACACCTATTTTCTCACTCGACTCAGGTGAAAATGACCTTAGCTTCTGTAATAAATGTCCTCTTGGGCATAAAGCAGGAGGTTCCGTTTTTTAGGAGAGTCACCCATCGAGCGCGTAAAAGAACTCACCACACTTATCGATAAAAGTAGGGGTGCTTCCCGACCGATTTGAGTTAAGCAAAACTTCTCTTTAATTTGACATCTTGAAAATGTGGTGGTCATCTGCTATGTCAATCCGTCTATACATGTGGTGAATCTCAATTAATTAAATACCTACGATTTTTCAGTGGTGGTATAAGTATGATTTTAATGACCAGACATTACATGATTTGACTTACCGTCTTGTAAGCTATACATGTAAATTTTATTTCTTTGCCTTGTTATCGCGCACCTGTTGTATTCAGATTAATGTTTGTTATAATGTCAGACCATATATCAAACTGTGTTTGATTTTGATATCATTTCAGACTAATGAGACGTGGTGTCGTGTGACGTAATGGATAGAACATTCGACTGTCAAACAAGGGGTCCCGAGTTCGAACCCGGGCTGCCCCCAGACATGTCTGGACATGTGCCCTTGGGAAAGGCACTTAACACGACTTTCCTCACTTCACTCAGGTGTAAATGAGTACCTAGCTCATCTAAGGGACGTCCCTCCGATAGGACGTTAAATGGAGGTCCTGTGTTTGGGGAGAGCCACACCCCGCGCACGTAAAAGAACCCACCACACCCTTCGAAAAAAAGGAAGGGGCATGCCCGCACATGGGTTCGCCCTTAGTAATAGCCTCCGGCTAGTTGGTCAACCCTGGCACGTACATGCTGAACCAATGAATAGATAAATAAATAAATAAATAAAATGACTCCGAAGAACATGCATTTAAGGGGCCCTTTGTGGATGGAATCGAGTTTGAACAGGACTAACTCCAGGACTAAGTCTTCTTCTCCAGTTGATATTCCTTACATGTCGGTCACCCTACCACGATTTAAGCATCCTAACTGGCTTGGAGCCAGCCTATTAGATACAACTTAACCAAAGTTCCTATACCTGACAGCTGCCCTGGTGCCTATACTGCATCCTAAATATGGCAGAAACCAGACTAACATTCCCAGTTGATATAGTCGCCATGTCTACTATATTTTGTCCTAAACTGGCCGGGAACCAGACTAATTAACATGAATAAACTTAGCTCCTATACCTGACATGTCAGTTGCCCTGTTTCCTACATCGTTGCATACCTCATTCTAAACTGGCCTAGAACCAGACTATTTGATATGACAGTTCTTATAAATAACATATAAGGCGCCCTGCCTTCAACATTGTTGTATACTGCTTCCTGTAGCTTAACCGGCCTGGAGCCAAACTATTTGATATCGCCAACCCCAGTTCCTATACTGACATGTCAGCCGCCCTGCTACAATCACCCCGCCCAACCCACCATGATCAATATCGAACATATAGAACATATGTTCTATTTGGAACACCTCTGTGAAAACAGCGAAATAGAACAGGGGGTTCTATAGGTTCGATATGGTGTTCGCCGGGTTCGGTGTATTCCCTCGTGAATACCGACATTATGATATTACTGCTGTTGTTTTGCTACAATCACTTCGCCCGGCCCACGCAGATCAGTTCTGTAAACACCCTTCGGCGTCGGGCGATGACGACAGTATGTCGTAAAAATTCCGGCGTCGGTCGGGACCCGAACGGCTCGGCAAATCTTATCGGGGGTCCAATTACGGTCGGACTGTTTTACAACTCTGTAAGGTACACACGGACATTGGGGCAACCGTGTTTTTTACAACCGGCGGGGCCGCTTTGATGTCGCCCGGCCATTGTTGTGCCGAGTGGTGCGTTTGTGGTTAAATCTAGGCGCGGTTGTATTTCTTTTTCACTCCAAACGCACAAAACAACCTCTATAGAGGACTTAATCGTTCAGCCCATTGCAGTATTAAAGACCGTACGCCGTATGATTGAACGTAACCCGCCTTAGACACCGGGCGGGCAGGTAAAAGTTTCAGGGCGCGGCGCTGGGGGAAGAAGGCATGAAGTCCGGATGACGGTGCAGAGTTCATGATATGTACATTAACGACTTGCGCTGAAAAGAATTTGCTTCTGGATGACCTCATGTATTCCTTCCTCCGGCTGGCCATAGCTGCGACGCCAGGGAGGAGAGAAATGCGACGCTACCGCCGCAAACATCACTCCGAATCGCGAACAACACTTTAAGCGAATTTTACACTCCAGCCGGCCCCAGATTCACAAAACACGTCTAGACCCGCCTCTTGACCGTCCTGTAAGGATACATGTATCCTGACGACTTTCCTTTACCAAAGAATCCGGTGAACTTTTAGAACGGAGAACATTAGAACATTAGAACGTTTAGAACATTAGAACGGAGTCCGGCGTCGCCATGGTGTTGCGCGGGCTTACCGCGGGTTTACACAGCTAAGCACTTTATAACTGATCTCAATCGTTACTCGATTTATTCCCGGCGGTCTGTGTAACTTTTTAATGAACATTAATACGGGAGCAAACACATAGCGCGAATCAAGTTGATAAATTGCACACAAAGCATTCATTTGCGAAAGGTCGGTCAGTTGGCGACGGCGTATTAGTCTCGACCTGTACCAGAGACATGTAATAGTAGGCTCGTGAAACTAAGGGGATCATCGTACAGCACAATTTTGCGTGGTTTTAAAATCCTAAAAATCGTGAAGTTATTATGCAAATGTGCTAAACAATGTTAGTAAATGTCAGTAACATAGAGATTTCAGCATTTTTATATTTCAATTTTTT
The DNA here is from genome assembly GCA_035149815.1 of Branchiostoma lanceolatum. NCBI lineage: Eukaryota > Metazoa > Chordata > Leptocardii > Amphioxiformes > Branchiostomatidae > Branchiostoma > Branchiostoma lanceolatum. The sequence goes on along the minus strand of CM068868.1, from coordinate 3,500,103 downwards.
TCACTAATATTGCTTTGGTTGCCTTTAAGGATCCCTTTCTCATTAACGACGCAGTCGTTCTCGTTGTGCAATAGCCTAGTCCTATGATTGTCAGCGAGGCTACGACAGAAACAACCGTCAACACTAATCTATATATGCCATCTCTTTCCGTCACAAGACAACTGAATCTTGTTCGACACACCTGAGACTGTTCCAAGGGTGAAGTCAATTTTCTGTCGCAAACTTGTCCCACGACGAATATCAGGGTCCAAACAGAAGATGCGAACTTATAAACTAGCTATGGTAAAGCGGCTGTATGAAATAAAGTGTTAACCAAGAAAATGACTTGGAAACTCTCTATTTGCGATCTTCTTTGCTTTTGCACAAATTCTGCACATGACGAACCTTTCCTAAGCTTGCCTAGAGATTCGGGCCTTCCGGAATGCTTCCATCAGATACGATTAAGAAAAGAACACCACTTCAAGTCTGCACATCCACTTGTAGGTCTGTAACCCGGCGACTTCTGCAGACGTTAGTCCCACTTAGAGTTCTGTATCCTGGCGACTTTTCACTCTGCAAAAATCTGGCATACGTCATTCTAAGACAGCCCCGCTTTTGTGGAATGACATTAATTGATCAGCAAATGGAAGAAATAAGATAATGTATTCGCTGTAGTTACGAATTTACACACGAGAGCATTTGTCGCGAGTTTCGAGCTGCGGTCGAACCTTGGCAGTTAAACGTTGTTAGGTTGAAAACAACGGAATACTTTCATCTGTTGTCCGCAAACTGTTTCATAAACAGTTCGATTAAAATGTCTATTCTGCTACGACCCACCTCGCAATCAACACTACGTCGGCATGACACACACCGGTGACTTGCATGGTACATAATTATGATAGTTCAAAAGTCATATTTATAGGAGTGGCGATCTATCGACGGCTCGGTAATTGTGTGTGTGTATGTACACTTCTGATTAAAGCGGGGGGTGCTCATACTTCCATATCTCCGATGCAGAAGTATTTCAGGAAAGCGGCCAATCAGAGGATGATCTGCCGCGATCCCGTCGCCAGGCAACCGGTAAGGCGGTTCGGAGAAGATCGGAATCCATCACTTGTTGTGTGCATAAATGTTGCAAGTGGGTGTAGCAATTTTATGGGAGACACCTTCTTAAAGGTCACGATGCTACTTTAAGCTGTAATAATTTGGAAGGAAACAATTTCAGAAAAGGGTTCTTCCAGCGATAGTTTGGTTGCCGTATCTCGCAACACTCGCTGTGACATAGATAGATTAATAAGACTTATTATTGGATTCTAATAATTAAATGGCTTAAACAATGCAACTGTTTTCTACTCCATCTTACCTTCTTAAGTTCTCCTTAAGACTAATGGTTTTACAGTGAGGTCTTCAACCGAAATACTGCAGGGGTTATCGGAATCTCACAGATCCTGAGTTCTGATATTTTTTACAGCAAATTTATCTTTGTTCCACTCAGGAAATTTTGCCGTAGCAAAGATGTGCATTAGTGATGAAAAACTTTCTAGCCCCACAATTTACAATTTTAATCTACTTTTCGATAGCAAAAACATATTCTGTTCATGTTCGATACATCGTTGACAGAGCAGTCAAGTCCTATAAGACACTGCCCATCGGTACCTTCCCCATACAACGTAAATCTTGGCAGCTGTAAGCCTTCGATTGGTAAATGTCATGATGTACAATTCTACTATAATGCTTTGCAGCCTATCTTAGTCCTTGACCTCTAACTATTATTGTTCGCCGTGGTATGTAATGAAAATGCTGTTCCCTGTTACTTATGCCACTATTGACTTTGGTCGTTCAGGTAAGCAGGGCATTGTTCAATTCTACAATGCACTATGAATTTTTGCCGTGCTGTATCTAGCAAGATAGCTGACACTGTTATACATGTCTAAATGTATTCTACGCGTTTGAACTATTTGTATATTCTACGTTGCATTTATCTACTGTTACGAGCATGAATATCATGCAACTTCATCATAGAGAAAGGTTCTTATCCGGTTTTTTCTCTGTTTAGCTTTTTTTAATTCCAGAAATGTGTGTAAAAACGTCCTTCCTTCCTTCTTTCCTACACAATGTGAACATATCAAAGTCTCGCTCTGCCAACTCTTCAAAGGACTAAAGACAATGTAATCCAAAGGTAAACTTAGGAATCCTCCCCCAACATTTCTAAAAACGTCAGATTCTTGCCTTGCACAACTTCCTATTGACAAGGGACAATGCAAACTTAAGGTAAACTCATTAGGAATCCTTCCGCTACGTTTCTGTAGACATATCATCAGATTCTTGCTCTGTCAACCTTCCTATTGACAGTGTAAAAGTAAACTCCATAGGAATCCGATGAATCACCTTCTACTGATGACGAACTGTTTGGGCACCCTCCCAGTGGAAGAGGGCATGTACGTCAATATCTGTTTGGTATGTCGTGATTCACGACAAAGTTATGTGTCCTTACATGGAGTATACTCTTAGATACAGACTTTATGTTGATGTTACGTGGTAGCTTGAATCTGTAAGGTTCGTCTTTAATTCAGGGCGCCATTCTGTGGATAAGAAAACAATCACCAGAATAACAGGCCCTATAATTGGCCATGTTTCTAGTATCATGCTCGTTTCCATTGAGATACAAAATTGATCTTTGCACAAATCTGCAGCTGTAGCATCACTATCCTATGTCAAGTTTATGTATTCAATTTGGTGTCCTATGAGTCTGTATGGTCTAGGTGACTTTATTAAGTCGCAGGACACGAAAATAAAATATATATTCATTCATTCATTCATTCATTCATTTAGGATGGGCCAGAAAAAGTAACCCACAGAGAAATATGAAGGAATGTTGGCAAATATGGCATCTTACCTTGAGGCAATATTATGGAAAAACGTTCTTGCGGTTTTAGGGAATGCCGGTGGTTCTCTCAGAACATAACTTCTAAATCACCTGTGGCCGAATTATGATATTGTTGCTATCATAACTGTATTATCATAGAATGTACACTCATTTCAACAAAAGACCACTTTTTCTCACGGGCTTATTTCGTTCTTCGTTGAATTTCTTTCCAGTCGACCTTGGTCTCCAACTACTTCATGCTTTTCCAGAGACCGATAAAAGGCCCGATAACAAACTTTGTTGACACAGCAAAAATACAAAGACTTTCGTAAGGTCACCTAATGATTGTAAATAACCAAGCTTGGCATTTGTTGAGATTCTATGTAGGATCGGGTTGGATAAAACATATTCAGTTCAGCTCTTAATTTCTAGGCACTTCTTTATGTCATTACGACCTGACATGGAAAACGCATTCGATTATGGATAACGATTTTGGTATTTGATGTACAAATATGTTTCTGCCTTGTATACATTGTTGCATTGTACGTATGTATGTACGCAGGGCCTCTCTAAAAACCAGTGCCCAGTCACTGAGTGAAGCACCCCGGTAAATGAAAACAGAAATAAGTACAAACATGTATTTTCCTACATCGTGATCAGTTCAGTCCCCCGTTCCCGACATGCCCTGTGTCGGCCATGTTGACCCGGCGGTGGGGTTCCTAGTTAATTAGCCGGTGTAATCTCCCCTCCATCAAACACGGCTCTCCACACGCAGTAAAACAAAAACCTTATCAGGCCCGGCTCAAGCACATTGTTGTTCCTCACGGTGGGAAGAACGGACGGACGTTCCGAGAAAAGGGGGCAGGCTTCAGACGACGCGCAGAAACACCTGACGACACTCGGACTCACCTTTCGTGCCAGGTGACTCGAACGACTTGGACTTTGCGGACATCGAACGAACCAAGGATCGAACCTTTGTTGTCAAGGTCAAGCCGTCCTTTATGAGAAAATAATGGCGTCCACCTTCTTGTAAACACTTCGTCGCCGACGTGAGGAAACTTAGAACACTACTGTCACATTTTTTCGTCCAAGTTTTGTAGGTCCACCCCGTCCCGTGTTGTTCTACAAGTATGAACTACGCCTACTTCCAGCTAGGGTTGCAGGCCTAGAGCAGTTGTAATTTTAGCTCTGTACCCTCACTGAATAGCTTTAGAAACTGCAATTATCAGGACAAGACTTTAGAGTACTTTTGAGAGTCTGTACAAACTAACCTGCCGTACAATGGACTTGTCATCGATCCCGACGCTGAGACACTCCATCGATAACATCCTCGGGAGGTCGCCGGCGGTTCCTCGGTGGCAGGAGCACACGGACACCGAGCGTACCGACACATGCTCCCCGGTGGGGCCGATCGACTACAGCCTGCACTCGCTAACGCCACACGGACGAAACGGTGTCCAAGAGGAGTCAGACACGGTGGAATTCTCAGGTACGTTGTGCTTTGGTATAGTTTAAGGTTTATCGTATTCTCGTATACATTCAAAAGAAAGGACAGCCGTAAATCAATAAGAGCTATAAATAAAGGCTAGCAGAAGTAACGTAAGTTTGGTAAGTATATGTTGGAATCGTGTCTTCTTGCTTGTTTCGGAAAGCGCAACTATCGCAGAGGTTCTAAAAATGAAACCAATTCCAGCGACAAACTCGTCTTCCCCAAGTATGAAATACATTTGTGACAGACACTTCATATTTGCTACAGGGTTTTCTAGCAAAAAAAAAGGTATGAAAATTTCTAAGAAGTATGAACACGAGAAGTAGCTGAAGGAAAGCTTGGGTAACTATTTTTGGCGTGGCTGTAGCAATATATTTTAGCTTTACCTTGGATTGATATTCTATGGCAGACAAGAATAGTTTTTTATATACATTAATTACATGTAAAATAAAACTCGGAGTAGGTTTTACATGTTTTGTGACTGTCTACCTACCTTGATTATCCCACCACACGAATCCTGTTTTTATCTGCCCTACATAACTTGTTTCGGATTCAACTCGGTCTTAAGCTAAAGCTTTGGAACTAACCAGGTCCAAAGCAGTCTCGAGATGGTTTGTTGCTAGATTTGTATATTTTTCAGACTGTGACCGAATTCTCAAACCAGTGACTGGACATACCAGTGTAAATAAGCGACAAACTTAAGGATTATGTGTGTGGCAAAATTTAAACGGGTATCACGTTGTTTTTGCGAAGTTAAGTATCTTGTTTTACAATACAGAGATGTACACCTCTCATAGTTTAAGTGAACCAGCTTCATAAGGAACCCCTTCTACATGATTTACATTGGCCTTTACAGATATCTATCAGAGTGGACAACGATGCTGTACCTTACGGGCATAACAATTTGCAAAGCTACGATTGGTTATTAGGAAAACAACCTATAGATTTGTCTTGAATTAACCTTTTTTTAAAGACCACTTCAAGACATCCTAAATTGCCTTAACCCCATTAACATATCTATTCAGGGTTTTGGTATAAAACCTGGTGTTCTCAGTCCTATCGTTAGTCACTGACGAAAGACAGTGGATACTGTCTGAAACGTCTGACTGTTTCAAAATCTTATCCAGTTGCTTGAGTAATTATTTTTGGCGTAACCTATAGCTTCGACTGCGAAGAATCCCTATAATACCCCCATTCCACTTGGACCGCGCTCTCATCGCGCTCTCACGGCGACCTCATTTTGGCCAGATCGCCGTGAGAGCGCCGACAGCGCGGCGAGAGCGCCATTGAGAGCGCCGACAGCGCGGCGAGAGCGCCGACAGCGCGGCGAGAGCGCCATGCGCGCCGTCACCTCGGCGATGGTTTTGAACATGCTCAAAACCTTCGCCGTGAGAGCGCCGAGGATGGCGATCAAAAAACGAGCGCCGAGAGAGCGCCGAGGGAGCGCGGTGAGCGCCGTGAGAGCGCCGTGAGAGCGCGGTGAGCGCCGTGAGAGCGCCCAAGGTGGGATCAAAGGGCCGCAGCGAGCGTTCAAGGATCGCAGCGAGCGCTCTACGAGAATTGAATGATCTTAACTGTAGTTCAAACAAATTTCATTCTTGAAGTGGTGTATCTTGAATTTCCGGGAATTTTGTGGTCAAATCATAGTTTTGCTCGTGGGTAATACAAATTGACGAATAACTACAAGTACTTGATTCCATTCAAATTAAATTCCCTCCAAGTTCTATTGTCAGTGGTTCAAAATGTGTTTCAAAATTCTGTGATTTACGTTTCTATTACAATGTAGAATGATAAAATATATTTATTGCAAACAGTTCACATGACAGACAACACAGAAAAACAAGTTGAACATACATATATTACTTAAGACACATACTGAGCGACCGTGCAGCGACTAAAATTGAATCTGTTTTCCCCTTGATGTTATCATTCAAATATGATGCAAGAGGTAAAGGTACGACTGAGAAGACAACAAAGCACACAAAACGTCACAAAAATTCGTTCTTTATCTCTGGAATTCGTTAAGTGATCTGTGAAATCTTTAAAAAGTTGCTGACATTTGACATTTTGGTCGCGCTGAGAGCGCGCAAGGGTCGCCGCAGAGATTCCACTTGAGCACGTTTTCCAGGAGTTCGGCGCTCTCACGGCGCTCTGGACCATTTTTGGTCGCCGTGAGAGCGCGGTGAGAGCGCCGTCCAAGTGGAATGGGGGTCTAACGAAACACTGAAACGTATTAAAAACAGGCCTTTCACGTTAATTAGCCATATAGCTGCGTCTCTGTACCGACTTATCAAGAGTTAATTAAGGGATTTGTGTTGAACAATGTCAGTCAATACAGCAATTAGTACAAAATCAGAAAGAGCCAAGACTTCACTGACGTCTGCTATATTATCTACAGAACAGCACGTAATTGTAAGTCTTGTCTCGATGTTAACACACATGATTTAAAAAATGCTTTAGATTGACAAGAAACGTAACAATTTTAAGACTCGTAGTAGTGCTGTGTTCAATGGTATGACCAGCAAAGCATGGCTATAGCAAACTCTGATTAGTATGGCAATACTAGTGATATAGTAGCACAGGGGTGAAGTACATATTTTAAGTACGGGTTCCATCTATTGTTTTTCTGGAAAAAGCTGTGTAAGTCTGCCAAAAATACAGAAGTACTAGTCTCAGCGCTGTTCTGTTTCTAAAACAATAGGGGCAGACTAGAACAGATATGGTGTGTGTCATTGACGGGGTTTCTGTTATCAGAATCAAAATTAAAGTGGGAAAATCAGCTTCATTTTTAACCAAATATAATAAAATGATCTGAATAAGGTACAACCTGGATCTGCAAAAGAAAAAAGCACAAACTTAGCACGCCGATCGACTTGTGCTGTGTTTACAACAGCTTAGTTCTAGTTTGCGTTACAGGCAGAGAATAGCACAGATACAGGACGCGAAACTGAGCATTTGCACCAAACATAGGGTGATAACAGGACGACTACATGACTGTACGTGTATGCATCTAATTTTCATGTGCTTTGTTTTCAATGTTCCGACATCTAAACGCCCCTGATCCGGTCCTATGATGCCCAAGAATTCGCACACTGTAAGTTACTTTACAGCCCGTTCAGCCCATATTTACCCACCTAACAGCGCCCACATGAAAAGAACCGAGTTACGATAATAATCTGTGTTATGGTGTTTTTTATGGCTGGATACGAAAATACACAAAGCGCTCTTTTGGATCGCAACTGGATTGGTACGGAATGTCTGATTCTGGAAACCTGATTCGGGGACAGAGCTGGCCGTCCGTTCTAACTTCAGCTTGATTCGGAACCAGCTTTTTGATCGGCCCCTTATGATGAATAGATTCTCTGTTTTCGGCAAAGGAACAACGTCTGTCCCTGAGGTAGACTAGTCCAGTGTCGGACAAAACGTTCAGTCGTCTTTAGTACCTTTGAAATCTTTTATATATACTGTAACCTTATCTCGAAGCATATAGCAACATGGCATACTATTTCGCAGACTATGTGTTGAAACCCTACAATCTTAAGGTGAAAAATGTGTAGCGAAAAAATTAAGCAGTAACTGACCACGAAATATGATGTCTTTGTTATAACCTAACCATTATGAGAACCTAATCATTTCCTAACGTGCAAGCCCTAAGACACACGTTATACCCTTAGCCATGAATATCTACAAACAAGCGTAAAACTTGACTGATGATGTGTGGAGACCACCTTTATTAGATACAGCCAAGCCAAGTCTTAAGTTGGAAGCTGAGTCACTGCTAGTGTATATTGTTCTAGCCACGACTTCTATGTCCTTATTGACTGACTGTATTGTTCTCTGTACATTTATATGTGTACAAAAACTGTAAAAATATACCATGGCGCTGGGCTTATTGTTTATACAACATTACAAGATGCACCTGACTCAAATCGTAAAAATTGTATAGTTGTAGGCTAACTTGTAGCTGTACCGATGACTTGCTACAACTTTTTGTAGTGTGCCTGACACGAGTTTTGAATCTTTGCCTCAAACTGTCCTTCTGGTCACGACTTGCACGTTCGTCTTGGAACTTCTTCTTCTGCCATGCCTTGTTGCAAGCAAGGACTAAAGCTTTCCTCGATCGGTGTCGGCGGCAAGATTTTGTGGGTGTACGGGGTCATTCGCCTTTATATCTGGCTGTATTGTTCACAACATATAAGGCAAGAATTGTAAGAATAACCTCGGCGTGGGCGCTTGTTTAAACAACTTTGCAAGATGGCCCTGGGTCAAGCCCTTGGCTTCAGTCTATAGCCGCGACTTGCATACCTGTTTCTGTGCCCGTGACTTGTGTATATCTGACCGTTTTGTTCGCTACAAGAATTGTAAGAATAACCAGCGCGCTGGGGGCTTGTTCTCACAACTTTACAAGCCGGCCCTGGGTCATGCCCTTGGCTTCAGTCTATAGCCGCGACTTGCATGCCTGTCTCTGTGCCCGTGACCTGTGTATATCTGACCGTATTGTTCGCTTCATGCGAGACAAGAATTGTAAGAATAACCAGAGCGCTGGGGGCTTGTTTATACAATAGGCCAGGTAATTGTTGGAGGTACCATTCGGTGCCGGAGTTCAATTAGATTAAGTGGCGGCATAATTAAGGTACAATGGACCATAAATTTGTCGGGCCGAGTTTATTAGTTCCCCGACCGTTGGTTACCGGGTAGGCGGTGAGGAGAGAAGAGATACAGCCGGGAACGGGAACCTTCAGAACGCCTGAGCTGATAACGGCGGTTGTTTATGACTGTAACTATATTGAGACGAATACAAAGGTCTGAAAAAGTCACAAAGGGGCGGGTCAGGGAGCAAGGTTGGGTGAAGGGGGCGTTTTCGGGGGTGAAATTTACTGCAATTTTCGTCTTTTAGGCTAGACAGTCTTCATTCAACACGAAATGATCTATATGGTCTTACTTCATTTATCTAGATCATGCTCCAATGAATTTGCCCAAGAACTATAGCAACAAAATATTTATTTCAGCATAACGAAAGTCCAAGGTCACACCGCGAATAAGAATTCACAAGACTTACCATAACCCCTCGTCTCAATGTGCACAGAAATGTGTACGATAGTGATGCTTGACAGGGATATGTAGAAGACAAGTCATTCGTCGGTAGCAAGTGATTAGTCTTTTCTCAAGTAAATTGTAATTTTACGGCCGACCTACTCCTCTGGCATGTTATTCCGTCTATTTATTAGCATTTGGTCAATTTCTGCTATTTTCTGCATCAACTAATGGAGTCTAATAGAGACAAGCAAATGGCGGGAAATAGTAACTCTGTGTCAAGCCTCCGCCATTCAAAGTCAATTTGGCCAATTTTGCGGCTACATTTCCAACTACGCACCCCTGGAGTCTGGAAGAGACTATAAGACCATTACTAACAATGGGTATCGGTTACAGACACAAACAATGGGTCATTGAGACGCAAACTTTACTCAGAGATTAACTCGGGATTACAGCGGCGAGGTAAAGCCCGCGTGTTGGACTTACATTACGATAATCCCCGTGACGCAATGCCGCCGCCATGTTGACATGACGTGTAAGCCTATTACTCCGTGTGACGTGTCAACAGCGCCGACAATGGAGAATGGCGGGGGGCAAAACTTTGCGTAATGAATGACGACTTTGCTTTGAGATAACGAGAGGTGATGTGAAGATGCCGCCACTGACTAGATTGTAACGTCACGTCTGCGGTGTGGCCTTTATGTAACTGGTAGATACAGTTCATCTGTTACATTTCAATTGATCGTTTTTACCTCCATGAAAAATGGAGGTATTGTTTTGGGGGTGTCTGTGAGTGTCTGTGTGTGTGTGTGTATGTGTGTGTGTGTGTGTGTGTGTGTGTGTGTGTGTGTGTGTGTGTGTGTGTGTGTGTGTTTGTTTGTTTGTGTGTGTGTGTGTTTCTGGATGTTTGTGGTCAGCATAACTTGAAAACCTCTGGATGATATTTGGTATCTGGGTAGGTCTTGGGAAGACGAAGGTCAAAGTAGATTTCTGGCATCCTGGCGTGTGACATTGGTACTGCAGCATAACTTTTTTCTCTTTTATGCTGGGCATTGTTAAGTCTTGGTGAGCTAAAAAAAAATCGATGTCGTTTACAGAAAGATCAGACCAGCTTTTCGCCAGCGACGACGCCAGGTCGCCCGGTGACGACGCCACCGACGTCGACGTGCCTGACGGTGACGTCACGGACGCTGACGTGTACGACGTCGGCGACAGCGCGTCCGAGACGGGGCGCGAGTCGGTGTGCAGCGGGGGGGCGGACACGGCTGTCTCCGAGGAAGGGTCGGAGAGGAGAGCGAAGCGCATGCGCCGGGTGAGGACGACGTTCTCTGCGGAACAGCTGAAGGCGTTAGAGGACGTGTTCAAGGTCACGCACTACCCGGATGTACACACGCGGGAACAGCTGGCCAGGAAGACCAAGCTGCCGGAGGCAAGAGTTCAGGTGAGGACGGATGGAACAGAGCAGGACAGTTCATCTGAGGTCAACGTGAAGTTAAATTTCGATACTTTGCTCTATATATGATTGACTGTATGTTAACAAATGGATTTGTATGTACTTATTTGCTTGTATGTATGTAGGTTTTTTTTTGTATAGATTTAGTAGACCTTAATAAAGTCACTGTACTTTTGTTGTGTGAATGAAGATTTGATTTTGATTTTTCTTCCTTGTCCCTCTCCAGATCTGGTTCCAGAACAGACGAGCGAAGTGGCGGAAGTACGAGAAGCTGACGAACTTCGGCGGGCTGGGGTTTCTCCAGAACACGGACATGGCCATGGTACCCGCGCCGCACACAGCTGCCATCACACGGATCGATCCTAAGGTAAGGATGATCTAACTCTAGCTCAATAGAATATACAGAACACACTAGTAGCTGAACATGACCTACAGAACACGGATATGGTGATGGTACCCGCGCCGCATACAGCAGCCATCACACGGATCGATCCAAAGGTAAGGACGATCTAACTCTAACTCAGTAGAATGTACAGAACACACACGGACTCTGACCTACAGAACACGGACATGGCGATGGTACCCGCACCCCATACAGCAGCCATCACAAGGACGATCTAACTGTATCCTACAGAACACACACAGGCCCTACCCTACAGAACACGGACATGGCGATGGTACCCGCGCCGCACACAGCTGCCATCACACGGATCGATCCAAAGGTAAGGACGATCTAACATAAACTAGTCACAGAACGATTACAAAACACACGCGAACACACACGGACCCTACCCTACATTATACAGAACACGGACATGGCGATGGTACCCGCGCCGCACACAGCTGCCATCACACGGATCGATCATAAGGTAGGAACGATCTAACATCTAACTAGTCACAGAACGATTACAAAACACACGCGAACACACACGGACTCTATCCTACAGAACACGGACATGGCGATGGTACCCGCGCCGCATACAGCTGCCATCACACGGATCGATCCTAAGGTAGGGACGATCTAACATCTAACTAGTCACAGAACCGTTACAAAACACACGCAAACACACACAGACCCTACCCTGCATTATACAGAACACAGACATGGTGATGGTACCCGCGCTGCATACAGCTGCCATCACAAGGATCTACCCAAAGGTAGGGACGATCTAACATCCGATACTAGTCACAGAACTATTACAAAACACACGCAAGCACACACAGACCCTACCCTACATTATACAGAACACGGACATGGCGATGGTACCCGCGCCACATACCGCTGCCATCACACGGATCGATCCAGAGGTATCACAATGACTGAAAAGTATTAATCAATTATTCAATATACATAAATGCTGGCATTGGGTTCAAGCCCTGAATTCCTGGCATGTGTCACTATTTCTTATCATTTGTAACCTTTTCTTTCTTTTAACATTTATTTCTCGTACTTTGTTTCATTTTATGTTTTCCTCTCGTTCTCTCTTTTTTTCATTCTTCATTGATGTTTCCGTCCTTCTTTATTTGTTTTTCATATGTTCTCTATGAGCAACCGTATCCACAACTTTAAGATGAATGTCACTATCACTATTTATTCATCTACACTGGGGAAATACACTAGGGCAGCAAGCCTGTTTTTCAGGTATCCCTGGTACTAAATCTAAAAACACGTTTAGCTATAATCACATAATAATATAACAACCAAACAATATTGCCACCTTAAATTCAGATGTCAATTGCCACTGATACTGGGATTCCTAAATGTCTTGTAATTAAGTACAGTTCGCTGTTCCAGTGAGAGAGTGTTCCATAACTGAGCCCCGTAATTGTATAGACCGCTGCGGTAAGATGTAACTCTAGTTGAAGGACAGTGAAGCAGGTGGAGGTCGTAACTTCTTCTTAAACTTTCAGGATAAGACGAAGGAGCGGACGCACCCCCTCCAGCCGGGCAGCCCCACCCTCAACTCCGTCCTACCCACAATCCACAGCGTCACGGTACCCACCACGCTGTACACGTCACCGATCCCGTCATGCAACATCGTGCCCATCGGCTTTCCGACGACTCCCGACTCCGAGACTCGGAGGTGTTCGTCCATCGCCGCGCTCCGAATGAAGGCGAAGGAGTACGAAGCGGCGCTGGGAATGCAGTTCATGTACAACAAACAATGATCTGACACAGGAACTGATATTATGCGTTTTAATTCGAGGCGTCAAAGACATTGCTGACTTAGCTTTTATCATTATATATATCCAAAATATATTAACAGCACTTATTGGCAAATAGATTAGACTATTGTATACGTAAGTGTTATGACGTTTGTACGTATGGAGGATTCTCCGTTTAGCACAGGATAATTGTCACAGATTTTGTTACAATTGTGCACTTATATGTTGCGATGTAATGTTGCCATCGCTTGCCAAATGCAACTGCACGTCATTAGTATTTATATTGTGGAATCTCCTAATATGTTACATCACAAGTGCATTTCTATAATATCTAAGTTAGATCTTATGACAAGCAACGATGGCAGATGGTACACAATTTCGGCAAAATGAACCCGAAACGGAGTCTTGATTTGATTTATTTAAGCGGGTATTTCGCTGGACTGCCCCAAATTGCGCAAATCAGCACAATTTGTCGCCTGAAATTGCGATTCTTTTAATATTAAGAAAAATAGCACAAAGTAGCAAAATGACACAATCTATATATTTGATAATATCTTACCGGTTTGTTGCGCCAAGTAATATAAGTCTGAGAAGTTAAATAGGTAAATAAATGAATAAGTGAACATCCTTTTATCACTGCAAATCTCTTTTTGATGCATTCTTAATCATTGCACATTGGTTTTTAATTCAGTGGCGATTTCCAATAACCTGCTCATCTGGGCTTCACACGCACATGCGTCGCACGTCAGAATGAACGCAATGGAAAATCGTAAACATGCAAGATTAGCGCAATTTATTGGCGCACTCTGACGTAGTCCAGTGAGATACACACTTTAGAATTCTACACAATATAGACACGTTGTTGCTATGAAAACATTGATTCTCATTCACTGTTAAGGCTACAGAAAATGGAACACCATGTGACAATACCGAGAATGAAATTCCATAATACGTTTTTTTTTTCAAAGCTGATAATTTGCTCAAGATAGAAAGCCGAAGATAGGAAGCCGACAGAGAAATATGCAGAAATGAAGAAGAAGAAATGAAATCTATTAAGCGTCTATATGAAAAAGAAAAAGATACAAGAACTGAAAACATGCAGAGAAAGAATTGTTATATTATTTTCGAACGTGCCCAGATCCACACTTTTTCCTCTCAGTTTTTTTCAGGGTATAGGAGATTCTTTTTACACAAGCAGGTAATCTCACCTGCTAACGTTTCTATCAGACACCTTCTTCTTCAGAGCTTCTGACTGGAGTACTGCTTCTCACCGCTATAAGTAGCCGATGTCTGGCAGACACCGAAACGTTAGCAGGTGAGATTTCCTGGCTGTGTAAAAAGAATCTCCTATACCCTATATTCTTCCAAACTGATGAAATTATTTTCGGAAGATATTTTTTTGAGTTTTAGTCTGTCTTACCAACTTTCTTACACAGCCCTACCACCTTGTTTCAACTGCAAACTTAAAACCACCGCGAACACCCCATTTTCCTAGCGAGCATCCCACCTTTTACATATTACTGGGTGCTTCTTACTCTCCAAGCAGAAGTTGGGTTTCGGATTGTTTTTGACGTCTTTTTAGGCTGCCTAATTTGTTTCTGTAGGGGTTGGCGACGTAAAGAAACCGTGACAAAACAGAAAGCCCGACAAAAAGGCCCAAAAAGACGTCAAAAACAAGCCGAAACCCACCCTCTGCTTGGAGAATAGGCTTCTACCCGTCCCTACCCGATGATACACAGTGCGTTTCTGGCATCGCCCGCAGTTCTAGGCTACCCGTCCCTACCCGATGATATACAGCGCACTTCTGGCATCGTCCTCAGTTCTAGGCTACCCGATGATATGCAGCGGTTTTCTGGCATCGCCTGCAGTTCTAGACTGAACGTCCCTACCCAACACTATACAGCGCGTTTCTGGCATGGCCCGCATTTCTAGGCTACACGTCCGTACCACCCGATGATATACAGCGCATTTCTGGCATCGCCTGATCTTTTTACAGCCGCAGTAAACCCGCCGGGATCGGAATGGCCTTAATTAAGTATTGACTCTGGGATGATTTATGGCGAGACGATGGATTGTTCTGATAATATTGTGAGGATATGAGCAATTACGCGCAAATAATGTGTTACTCATTATCCGGGGGTCCTGTTATTGTGGGGAACACTGGCGCCTCTAAACAGGCCGTTCTGTAGATGGTGTTGTGGAAATCTTGCCTCTATTTGAATTACAACATTCTTCAGCTTGAAAGCTGATCTTTAGCTTGAAAGCTGATGAAAAGTTTGGACGAACGTCGATCTGTAGCATATAACCTCCTTGTCTGTAGCCATGACGAATCGTTACGGTTGTTGTGGGGAACTCTGGAGCCTTTGTACACGCCGTTCTGTAGATGGTGCAGGGGTTAGGTTAGGAAATACTTTTTTCGATGACTACATTCTTCAGCTTGAAAGCTGATGAAAAGTCAGAGAAACGTAACGTGAATCTGTAGTCCCGGAGAATCGTCACCATTGTTGTGTTATTGTGGAGAACACTAGCATGGTGAACATGTCCTTTCAAAGTACCACTGATCAGGGTTAACGTTAGGTAAAAGATCGGAGATCTTCCTCTTTTTGAATGGATACAGTCGCCAGCCTAGAAATTAAGGTAAAGTTAGAAACTAGAAATTAAGTTAGAAATTAAGGTAAAGTTAGAAATTAAGGTAAAGTTAGAAACTATGTCTCGAAGATACGTTTCCACCATCCATAGAGGAAAACATGTATTCTACAAAAGTTTCGACTGGTCCGGTGAGGGTCCAGTGAGGTCTCTCTCAGAAGTGGCCAGTTTAGCAGTAGCAAGCATACGAAGCTAGACAGAGATATGCAATCAAAATAAAGTTCACACTTCGGCACGTTTACGTTTAGGTCAGTTCCGATGCAATGGGAGACTAAAGGGCGGGCGTAAATCCTTGTGCTAATTCAACTGCTGTAATCATGCTTCTCTCCGTTTTTAACAACACAACACAACACAACTCAAAACAACACAACACAACACAACACAACACAACACAGAATACCTAGCCTCTACCAGGCTCCCCCGGTCGCTGGGAAAATAGTAGAAATTCGCCAAATAGACGGATAACATACCAAAGGAGTTAGCTGGCCAGGGAGCACTAAAGCGCCCCTCTCACTAGGTCGCAAACTCCCTGACCAGCTAACTCCTCTGGTATGTTATCCGTCTATCTGGCGAATTTCTACTATTTTCCCAGCGACCTGTGGAGCCTGGTAGAGGCTACAGAATACCTGCAAATGGCCACCATCTATACGTTGCAAGCCATACTACACTATCGGCAGGGTTTCGCATATTTACGACTGTTGCCATGAGGTAACTTTCAGCAAGGAGGTTTGTCATTTGTCAGAAGACAAGGAGAAGACTTGTCAAGGTCTTTAGGCCCCGTTTTTTCAGCTAAGCAAAAATCGAAATAAACAAAGTTTAACATGATTCTGTTTTTCGGCGCTCCACATCTGTGTAACCTCGTAAACCTTTATAGACCCTGGGGAGATTAAAGGTCAATTGATTCGCTATTTATTCAATTCTTGTGTAAATGGTGGTGATGGCGGACGCTCTGCGTTTAGCAGGCGCCGAAAGGTAGAAACGTGTTTGTTTCGATTTTTGCTTAGCTGAAAAACAGGGCCTAAAGACATTGATAGCCTATGTCTTTTCTCCACCGTATTTTCTCTTTCTTCTGACAAGTCAAATTCTGGAGAAGAAATAAATCAGGAAAAAAACTAACAGTGTTGGTGGCAAACGTTACGTTTTGCTGTTTACTTCTCGTCGAATTCGCAAGAGAGAAGTCACTGTGTTTTTTGTTTCTTTATAGCCAGACAGTACCAAACAGCATGAACCTGCATGAACAGACTTAGAAAAGCAAGAGAATGGTGAAAAATTGTCACAAGTTTATTGCCCAAGTCAAAACAACACTCTCTTGGCCAAGTTGCGATAAGTCTGATAGGCGAAAGGTAACAATTATTAGTAAACTATTTCTTAATTCAGTGAATCTGGTAAACATGAGTACCTAGCTTCGGTTAGGGGCGTCCTCTAGGTTGGGACGTGAAGCGGGAGGCCCCGTGTTTGAAGAGCACGTGAAAGAACCCACCACACTTATCGATAAGAGTAGGGGTCATTCCCGGTGTGAGTGGATCAAACTTTACTACTGTCTGGCCTCCATGTTGACATCTTGAAATAGTGATAGTCAATCCTTCCACAAATGTGGTAAATCTCAGTCAGTGAATGATTTCTATTGCATGTTGTTGGCCATATGGGTTAAATGCAGTACATCAGATTATCAAATCAAAGACTACAGGAAGAATATCATTACCTGTAATGTTAATGACTAACGTTAACAATGGTAGCGACAAAGCAGGTAAACATAAAAGTCTATTCTATCGTTATATCTATCGTATACATGTTATAATGAGCTATGTACTAAGTTTGCTACTTCCTTGTTAAGCTCCACGACGTTTGCTAATTGGTTGCCTCCAAACCGTATGAGTCTCCATGGCAAGAACCTTAGGTCTAAACACCAGATAACGCAGCTCAAATGTAGGACCGCTAGATATCGTAAGACTACACTATCTTACCGGGTCAACCTACTCAATGACAAAGTGTTGGCGCCGAAAAAAACACACGTAAACGAGTACGCATATATTCTAAATTGAGTATTATAAGACTTAGTATGAAATGTTTATAGTATGTATCTTTAATGCTTTTAGACTTTTTTTATATGTAAATTATACTTCACTTCAGCCAATGTAGGCTGCTATGTATGCTTTGTCTGGGGACGTAAATAAACCATTCATATATATATATATATATATATATATATATATATATATATATATATATATATATATATATATATATATATATATATATATATATATATATATATATATATATATATATATATATATATATATATATATATATATATAGACATAAATCCATCGTTTACATGTCTCTTCTCAATTCACAGAGGTTTCACCACACGATGTTGTCTATAGAGTTCATTGTATTCATGTCATACCTGGGCTGGAATAACGTTCGATACAGATGTTCCTAAAGCCCCCCTCTCACTGGAGCCGCGGTACGCTGGCGGCGTCGCTGCGTCATAAACTGTATTTGTGTTACCCTTGACTTTATAATGGGAACATCATTCAAAACGTACAAGTATGACCAAAAAGACAACAAAACACACAAAGCTTAAAAACATTCGTTTTTTGTCGATGAAATTCTTTGAGTGCTTTGTCAATTAGATCGGCCGCAGCGACGCCACCAGAGTGCCGCGGGTCCAGTGAGAGGGGAGCTTTACCTGGTGATATTTTTATCACATCCAGCTTCCATAGAATCATAAGCATCCACTTCGCGTGCGCCAGTTGCGCCGCTGTCGAAAATTTGAATACTGGATTCGGACGGTGGAATTGCTGTTGTTACAATTTTTGTTCAAGGACATCAACTTTTGTCAACTTCGGACGCATTTCGCATATAAATTTTTCGGGTGGGTATGACATAAATGAAATACAACACGGTACTTTCCGCATCACCCTCGGTCCCAGCCCTCCCACGGTCGTGCTGGTAATTCAGGTTTTACGGAATACGCCGTGTTGTATTCTATATGTATGATAGAGACACTCTAAACTATAATGAAACAAAATAAACCGGAATGGCTCCGCGATGGTTGAGGTTCTCTATCAACTACTCGATGAAGAACCTCCAACCGAACCATGACGTCAGAGCGAGGAATCCCGCGATCCAGGAGATCAGGATGTGATCCGGGAACGGGATCAGCAGCAGATCCCGGCCGAACTTGACGATAATTGCCACCTCCGTGATCACCATTATGATATAAATCCATCCAAAATGACCGAGACTCTTACAGTTTCTGTGAGAAACAAAAAAAAAAAAAATTAAAACTCAGCCCGTCAGGAACAGTGGAAATTTATTAGAAATTCACAATTTTCCTGGCCGATATCGAGTCTAACTGTCCACAACAATATCATTTACTTGTGGCATACGTATATAAAGACGAATTTCACCGATTGGCAGAACATCTCCCCATCGAAGATGACTTGACACTGCTTTCTATTGGGGACACCGTTACCGCTCCTGCCTCTAACCGCTTCTTCCCGACTCCGTGCTCAGATCACGCGCGCTCGCGGCAGATTATACTCTCGCGAGAGCAGATTCAAAATGGCGCCGGAGTTTGGAAAGGGGTCTATTGGCAAAAGGGGATCTGTTTTTTGCACTTTCGGGCATGACCTCTACGTGACCCCATGGGACACCTGTTGCTGCCGGGCTATTTTTGGGCCCGGCCGGGACCCTAAATCATTTTAACCCAGAATTAAAGTCAACCCGGGACCCGGTGACAAATAGACGCCGTGACCTAATCAAGCGAGCACCGGGTACCCCACGGTATCCGGAAGCCCACCGGGACAAATTTGTGGCTTCGGGGGCCCGGCCGGGGCTACATCCTCGACGGGCACTGGCGAAATTAGGACCTAAGGCCACACCAATTTAAGTTTATGGATGACGTCTGCGGGCATTGATTTTCGCCTGTTTTCGAAAAAAAAAGGAATCACCTCCTCCGAGGCTCCACGGAACTTGCCGACTTAGATTGCCACAAAAGGCCAACATTGTGCCGGCTTGTCGTATAAGTGTGAAACTCGTGACGTACTACAACAAAATAAGTCAGCATCAAAGTTCACAAGAAAACTGGGGGACGTAATTGTGGATTGGTATGTCATCGACGTTGGCTAGGGGAATGTTACGTTAGCACAGTTGTACGAGAGACTAGCGGCTGCCGTTTAAACACGACCTTTCCAGAGTGGCTCTCACACGCTTCTTTTGCAACGATTTGTTGAGTTCTCACAGCGAGATTTGTAAGTGTGAACCATGAAATGCTTAATATGGAGCCCAACGCCATATATGTTAAAAGTACCCTTAATGGCCTTATGAGTATTTTCATCACAGTCATATATCGTCCGCAGTCCTTGAAGCCAAATACCTTCAAATAGTGTACTTGTTTGGTCGTTCCTGTCAATATATTAAACACCAATCACTTGAGCTGAGTTTGCAATGATTAACAGTCAACCTACACGTACGTCCTAGAGCCTACAAATTCAGACTTGTTGTTTGCTTGATACACTGTGCTCTGTGGTTCAAATCGCAATACCAGCTTTGTAGTTCTGTGATTAAGAAGCATTTTGTTTTGCTGTATTTTTTATTTTATTTTCGCCCGCGCGCATTAGTTTTTGGATCTCCAGAGGAAGTCATTCATAAAATTAACTTGGTGTAGACTAAGTATAAGTAAGGGAACCAAACTCACGGGTCGTCCATGTACTGGTAGACCTGCCGCGACACAGCAGCGCCCCACGTGAGAATCAGCGCCACTCGCGACAACTGCAGCCAGTGACGAATGGGGATCCACAGAACGGGCTCAAGGTAGAACGCGTTCATCTCCATGATGAGAAGCTAGAAGGGAAATGAAGTTAGTTGGCGATATGTACCAGAACGCTCGGACATATGTTGTGAGGGAGGAACTGCATTCGTCATTTCGATGGTGACGTAAAGTCGGCGCCCCTGTATGAGGGCGCTTCAGGCATAAGACCCAAACCTCTGCACGTAAAAGAACCCAGCACACTTATCGTGAAGAAGATGGGTGACTTGGTGGTGCTTAACCATAAACGAGACAAAAAGCGAAACAGCATTGCTCTATTAACTGCTGAAAATCATAGCGCTTCGCCTCAAGCATTGCGCTTCAAATTAAGAAGAGGGTCCGGAACAAACCCGATGGTAATCCAAGACGTACGTAATGTGGAAATGACATACATACATACATTTTTCATACATGTACAACTTATTTTCTTATATACATCATGGAAGTGACGTCAGACTCAAATAAGGCGTTCTCTATCTTTTCAATTGACTCAAGTAAAATGTAAAAAGTAATGTGTGTGGTGAGGGTGGGAATTAATTGTCATACACTTACACTTGTCATGTACGCCAAGACAGCCAGGCATCGTTTGAAGCGCCGAGTACGGCTCCAGTCGGGAGACCCTAACTGTCCCGCTATCGTCTTCCTCTTGCTAGAATAAACCGGAACGTTCCATAGGCCGCGCCAATCGTATAGCTGCAGGGAAAAGAAAAATGCCATGTTTTAACGTTAATGTAAATAATTCTGATATACACAAGCTTAATAAGTCAGTTAGATGTGCAACCGTTGCATATAATATTTCCTATCTATGCGTAGATGAAAAACTATAGATTCACCCTCAAGTCCAGATACTCCAACGTCTTCATACCGCACCAAATCCCCAGACTGTTGCACACGGCGACATCCACAATCCACTGAGAAAACAACATTATATGGTTTAACAACCATTGACATATAACATATGAGGCACACGATATGGCATATGATATCATATAGAAAGCTAAGGAACCGTGTGAACCGATTGTGTACGAAGGCAAGGAAAAGACATTATGTTCATAAGATACATGTTTTAAAGAAGGAGAATCCAGCAAGATGGCACATGTCTATACGAAACATTCTTAATGTCCGCCGTAATGTATCAGTGTCTGTTCCCAGCAGTTCACCTCTAACTGACAAAGAGATCGCTGCTGCGATCAATCGCCACTTTTCAGACATTGTGAACCAACTTCCATGTCTTGATTTCGAATCGTTGCCGTCTTACCTGCCTTCTCCTTCAAAACCGCCGCATATTCATTCGTATGAAGTTTATGAAATTTTGAAACGCCTTGATGCCAGGAAAAGTTGTGGTCCGGATAACATTTCCCCCAAAATAGTCAAAACGTTTGCTGTTGAATTAAGTGACATTCTTGCCCATCTTTTCAATTGCTCTTTGGAGGAGGGGCGTGTCCCCAAACAATGGAAGGAGGCTGTTATTTCTCCAATTCTAAAGAAAATCCCAGCATCAGTAGAAAATCTACGACCTATATCACTTACGTCTGTCTTTATAAAAACGTTCGAATCCTTTATTACTAAATGGGTTCTTCAAGACATAGACAAAGTTTTGGACCCCAACCAAT
Organism: Branchiostoma lanceolatum; assembly: GCA_035149815.1. Classification (NCBI taxonomy): domain Eukaryota; kingdom Metazoa; phylum Chordata; class Leptocardii; order Amphioxiformes; family Branchiostomatidae; genus Branchiostoma; species Branchiostoma lanceolatum. Next base: position 3,478,038 of record CM068868.1, on the reverse strand, counting down.
ATGGCAGCAGAAAGGGGCGCTCATCAGTTCACTACTTGATAAATTTGATCGACTCTATTCTTCGTGACGCTGAAACCCCCAAAACTGTTCAGACTGTTCTGTTAACTGATTTTAGCAAGGCGTACGATAGAATCGATCATACTCTACTAATCCGTAAACTGTTGACTTGTGGTGTACGCACTTCAATCTTACCATGGATTTGTAGTTTTCTTAATGACCGTACACAGTGTGTTCGGTACCGAGGTGTAACATCGTTTTGGGAGAAAATTGCATCAGGAGTTCCACAAGGTACAAAATTAGGGCCCGTCCTCTTTTTAGTATATGTAAATGATGCGATGCAATTTTTTCTTAACAGATGGAAGTATGTAGATGATCTAACGGTAAAAGAAAGTAGACTTTTCAGTGAACAATCTTCTATGCAGACAGCAATTAACCAACTGGACACATGGTCATCACAAAATTGTATGTCATTGAATGAAGATAAGTGTAAATTAATTTGTATCTCTTTCATGAAGGATCCTACCCCTTCCCCTGTAATGTTACTGAATGGCAAAGCCATTCAGTACACTGAGAATGCCTGTATTTTGGGTGTTTGGATTTCTGCCGACATGAAATGGGGAAAATATGTCACAACAATCATAAAAAAAGCAAGCTCGCGCCTTTTCTGGCTTAAAAAGCTAAAACGCTCTGGTGTCTGCACTGAAGATCTTTGCGAAATTTATTTACTATATGTCCGACCAGTCATAGAATATGCAGTCCCAGTATGGCACGCAGGTCTAACCACTCTACAATCCCACCAACTTGAACGCATTCAAAAACGTGCCCTCAGAATCATACTTGGCAATAATTATACTTCCTATGCTGACGCACTTTCAACTTTTAACCTCTGCACTTTAAAAGCAAGAAGGGAATCACTCTGTCTTAAGTTTGCAAAATCTCTGATGAATTCACCAACGTTTCGACCCTGGCTACCCCCCACCCGCAATAAAGTTCACAATATGGACTTAAAAGGGGGTTTCCAGCTTAGCATACCCTTTATAAGATCTGACAGGTACAGGAACAGTGCCATTCCGTACTTGTCAAAACTCCTGAACAGCGTATTGTAACTTATACCTATTGTGTAATCACCCTACTACCGTTTCTACATATCCTTGTTGTTCAGTTTTGGTTAGGTTTGTAAATATTGATGATATTTTGTACAGTTGTGTATTCCCTGAAACTGCGTAATTCAGCCTTTTTACTTTGTATCATTAGGCTGCAATGTTGTTTTAGCTCTGTATGAATTTGCGAGTAAAACCATTTATATATGCGATGTTCTGATATGTTATATGAGGATTGTTAGTATATATCATTATGAGTAGTTGTTATAAGCTATGTTTTATATATATGCTGTCCATTTTTTTCTGCGTCAGTTTGATACACATTTATATGCGACAGCTAAAGGAGTCAGTCAACCAATGGAACAATACACCATTAGCATGAGCATCCAAGCAGATGTGGGGTGTACCCTTTGTCTGGCTGACAGACTTCTCCAACCTTGGGCCACACCAAAACAGAGCATGATATGATCTTTCAATCTAACATCCCACTCTCTTTTAGCAGCGCTAAAACCTGCTCGGAAAGTGCCCGGTAAACCTTTAAGGTCTCAGCCCTGCTCTTTTGAACGGAGATTTTGGGCATTGGGGGCGTCACCAGGAAAGAAGGCCTATTTACAACACAAAAAAAACCCACAAAAAACACAAAACAGACACACGGACAGACAGGTGACTAACTCACGTGGTCCCACCAGCACTCCTCTAAGAAGGGAATCTGGTGCTCTAGGCTGTACACCAGTAAACAAACAAACAAACAAACAAACAAACAAACAAACAGGCAGCTAACTCACGTGGTCCCACCAGCACTCCTCTAAGTAGGGAATCTGGTGCTCCAGGCTGTACTCTATCAGTTCCCACATCACGCTCATCACGTGGACCATCCAGTAGTCCCGGACTGCCAACGCCTTATGGAATACAATTATGAGTTGTTGTTTTTTTACAATCGATTAAAGACTCGTGACGTCATTAATTTGCATATTATGTGTCGTAAATGTGGAGATCTTATGGCACTCTCACATCTCATCTTATATGTTGACTTCCATCAGTGCAAAGTTTAAAGAGCAAAAGAGCTAGTACTGTAACACTGGATTGCAAATAGGGACACCGAGTTACGGTCCTGAGAAGAATGGAACGCTGCATGCCAGGATTTATTATTCAAAGAACTTATCAAGAAGAGCAGGCGAATTCCCATGTATATATCTGCACCTGTCCATTATACATAAGAGAAGCAACCTATTACTAGTTAATTGTGATGGTTTAAGCTGATTTGGATACTCACAGTAAAATAATGATCAAGGAAGTGTAAAGCCCCGTATAGGTCACAATATACCTAGAGAAACGAAATTGAAAGGTTCATAAGTTCAGCTGCGTCGGTCGAAGCTATTATAGAAACGGGTTTTTCAACTGTCACTTCGATCACTGGACCCGCATTTTCGAGATGGACCCACATTTTTGAGATAAAGATATAACGTTGGGTAACATAAAGTCGACAACCACATATTCAACAAGAGCTGACGTTTACGTCGGGCAAGTCAGAATTGGGCAAGTCAGAATTGGGCAAGTCAGCATTGGGCAAGTCAGAATTGCCCTGATGAAGATGAGAGACAGTCATCGAAACGTCGGCTCTGATTAAATATGTGGTTGTGAGTTAGGACATTTGCTATTCAGATAAATACATCGTTTGTAACATTGATACGTGCAAAAATCGTATTAACTTTACCCAAAGCTTGTACATTACTCGTTCCGGATGTTCGGCATCCCAAAGCGTGCAGTTGTCAGCGTACGGCTTTGTAGACAGCGGCTCACCTAGCGATTCGTCGAGGTACTTCAACAACTGCCTGCTGTCGTCTGCTGCTGTCTGTGGAGCAACGGTAGCCTGGAGTCTGGCCTTCTTTGCTTTAGTCTGCTACCGAAGCTACGCTGCCCGCCAAGACGTCTGGGCGCCTTTACCATGTAAACGGTTGGCAATGGCGCCAAACGGACCCTGTGCCAATAGCCAATCACAATGCCCGTACGCATCCGTTTAGGCGAATGTGCAAATGTCAATCCTTCGAATGGTAACAGCGCCCTTCTTATAATTAGCGGGGAGCGGAGCTTGGGTAGCGAACTTAAGCTAAGAAGGCTGGACTCCAGGCTACCGTTGCTGGGAAAACTCAGACGAAAAGCGACGTCCTTAGAAAAATGGCAGATGGCTATTTGGTCGCTATATATATGACAACCTAAATCAAAAGATCTGAGGTTTGAATACTGTTGTGTTTTCGTTTGCATTTACAAACGAATGTTTCAAGTGTCAGGTTAACATTGTAAATGTCTACACATTCGTGCAAGTACACCCCATGTCCCCGTGGCGCAAGCGGTAATGCAACCCCGCTGCTTCGCCATCTGGATCAAATTCCGTGGATCCTAGGGCCCGCGTTCAATCCTCAGTGGTCTACTCGAGCAAGGACATGCCGTAAGGGATTGCATTCGTCATTTCGGATGGTGACGTAAAGCCGGCGGCACCGTGTATGAGGGAGGTTCGGGCATAAGCCTCAAGCGTCAAGCCTCTGAACGTAAAAGAACCCATCGAGAGGAGTAAGGGTGACCCGGTGTGTTTTGGCCAAAAACGCAAGCCGTAGCGAAGACGCATTGCACTACCACTAGCTACTTCATGCTTCACCTCAATTGAGGATGCCTGCTTTTAGCCTCCGTTGCAGGCCTTCCCACTAGCGATTAAAAAAAAATTTATTCGGGGGGGGGGGGGGGCGTATCTCCTTGAGCCCCCGTATCTGCTTGGGATCGTGGTAATCGGATTACCACGATCCCAAGCAGATACGGGGCCCAATCAGATACGGGGGCTCAAGCAGATACGCCCCCCCCCCGCAAAAAAAATTGAAAAAAAATATCGCTAGTGGGAAGGCCTGCAACGGAGGCTAGTCTGCTTTACCTTTACTTTACCTGTTTGCTGATTCAACTTTCATCCAATTATTTCATATTTGTACCGATGAGCAATCAATGACGTACCCTGGGCGCCAGATTAGTACCGGGTCGCTAGCGATTTGCTTCGGCGGCCCAAGAACAGGCTGCCCGCCCGGTCTTAATCAACGCTCCGGGGAGTTGTAGACCATGGGAGTGAACCGCGCCCCTTTTACTTTTGTTGGTAGGGCCGGTCTATTCCCCGGCTAGAAATCCCCCGGTGCGCTAATTAGGGTTCTGCGGGCTGGGGTCTCTGTGCCGCCGAAGGAACTGACTACGAGATACCGGCTAAAGGGAACCGGCTAAAAGGCCCGATAAACAGTCTGGATCCCAGGGTATCAATGACGATGAATACGTACCTGAAAATACAGCAAGGTTAAACCCATCTGGTACCCGACAGCCACGCACGTCACCAGACTCCAGAACACTTAAGGGGGGAAACAACAACAAAACAGCCGTGAATAGTTAGGTTGGTAAGACTTTTTTTTACACAACCATTTATTCCACCGACGTTTCGGTGACCATCTGTCACCTTCTTCAAGGTAATTCTGACTGGTTCACATAGCAATGCAGCATCCTTAACAAATAGATGATAATCGTTGCATTGTTTCTTTATCGATAGTTGTGCATGTGTTACACTTCTGTACGTTTGGGACCGCATAGTGATGTCATCTAATCCCCTGTGATTGCACATGTGTAAATACTTTGCGTTTGGGAATGCATCTCATTATTATGTATAAGCAGCGACACCTGTGCTGCTTTGCTATGTGAACCAGTCAGAATTGCCTTGAAGAAGGTGACAGATGGTCACCAAAACGTCGGTGGAATAAACTTAGTTTGTTGTGTAAAAAACAAACTGACTTTCTACTCAATCATGCAAAAACAACATGGCATGCATAGCTATTGCAGAAATTAACCGTCTCCAACGGATAGGGAATGTTCATTCTTTTAAAGTTGAGTTTCGCCAAATCAATCTTCACATTTCTTAAATACAAAGTTAAAACGATAAACGATCGCCAACATAAATATTTTCACTAGTGCTGCATACCGGTACTGTACCGTAAAAATTGATTAGGTACAGCTCCAAAATACCAGATCATGAAGTACTGGTACCGTACCGATATAAATCTACAACAAGTATGTGCTTATTTTGTGACTCCTGACCTCATGGCCTCATGCAACACCAAACGTGACCAAAGTGACACCTTGGAACAGCATAACTAATATGCAACAGATCATTCAGGCAGGCCGGGAGTTAAGATAGCAAGTCCAAGGGAGTTTGGCAGGAGGAAACCTAGTTATGTTCTCTGAATAAAGATTCTGACACGTTGAAACAGTTTATTTGTGTTTCTGTCATGATTGAAGAAGTTCAGAGGAACACATGTTAATTTTTCAAATTGTTCAGGTACAGGTACATGTCCGGACCTGTACCTAAACCTCTGTACCGGTACCTGATGTTACGTTTAGGTACGCAGCACTAGTTTTCACATGTCAATGTATGATAAAAGTGCAACTGAGGAAAAGCTAAGGGAATCCCTCTTACCCGGATGCGGCCACTCAAATGGTCCAGCAGGCGCGAAGGGTGCAGCACAAATCAGAATCATCGTCACAGAAATGCCAACGAACCTACAGAATTAAAAGCTGTTATGTATAGTGAACAGCTCTATGATATGTTCGTACGTCACACACAAGTTCTTCCGAATATTGAATGAAAGACCTTTATTGCACGTTTATGCTCTGATGAGCTAAGTACAGGTCATGGTGACAAGCAGAAGAATAGTTACAGTGGTAACAGAAATTTGATATCTGACTACATCTAAATACTAAATACTGCTATGTACATGTTCAATTTCTTATCGCTTCTTAAGGCAGTTGTAAGTGAATAAGCATACAGGTTTCATGAGATATGGCTCGTCTAGTTTCATAAGGAATACAAATTTTTCTAAGCTATCCAAATAACGAAAACTAGGAAACTTATCATTCATAAAATCAAAGAGGATATTCCTGTCATAGTTATATAGCGTACAATCAACAACAAAATGACACTCATCCTCAATCTTCCCTAAATCACAGTATTGGCAAGTTTTTTGCTCTAAAGGAATGCGGTAATGTCTACCCTTTTGAATGCGTAGTTTGTGTGAACTAATCCGGAGTTTTGCAATGGCTGTTCTGTGTCGAATGTTTGAAATGTTTAGATATTTCTCTTCGGAGTAGGTGTCTTTGAGTAATCTGTAAGTTCGTCATTTGTTATTATTACGCATTTCTGTTGTGAAAGACTGTAAATACATATCTTTAAAACGTTGGTGGGTAGATGGGATAATTTGAGATGAATTCAACACAACAGACACGGGTGGATTCCAAACATAAGCAAAACCGCATTCCTCGAGCGTCTTGCGGACTCCCGAAGCCCAGCATTTAGCCCCTGATGTATCTAAATCAAATTGACACAAAAGGGCGTCTGCTGAAAGGCTGTCAGTTGGCACGTTCTGGCGTATTCTAATATAGTGTTTTATAGCGTTCAGGGAAGCTTCTAACCTCAGGGGGTACCTCCCCAATTCCGCCATCACAGCTAGATTACATGCAGACTTGGGGACTTTTAATGTTTGTTTGCAGAATTTTAAGTGGATGGCTTCAATTGGGGATGATTTTGGACTTTTGAAAGATCCCCAGATTTCAGACCCATACAACAATATCAGTTTTACACATGCGTCAAAGACTTTGTATTTAACGGAAACTGTAGGATCGGCTTGGTGAAGAGATTGATTGATTCCAAAGAGGGCTCTTGAGCCTTTGCTGTGTAAGTATTTGTTGTTTGCCTTGAACGTGCCAGCTGAATTTACAACAATACCCAAATAACAATAGTTTGTCACAACATCTATAACATTATTACTAAACAAGAAATAACAGTCTTTAGGCAGACGGCCTCCCTTTGTAAAGACAATAACTTTCGTTTTCTTGAGATTAACATTCAAATGCAATGATTTACAATAGTTTTCTACTTTGTTTACAATAGTTTTCTAATTTGTTATTGTAGCCTTCGCCAGGTTCGAATGACCAAATACTTAGAACACGTGACCTTACAGATTCGTGACGTCATCGTTTGGTAAAAAGTGAGGATAATGTTAAAATTTGACTGTATTTGTATCGAGTGAAATCAGCTCGGAATGTAAGACTAAGAACCGCAGTAGTCACATGGGTACAGACTCTTTGAGTTGAAAACACATCATTTTCTATAGAATACAACAACTAGATCATATAAATTTGTAACATACCATCTGACATTGTGTTTGCCTTCTATTGGTGAGTCTTGGATCAGCATGGGGAACACTAACACACACGTCATCACTAGGAGCGCAATCAGTGCGAAGCTTCGTCTACAGACAAACACATCATTTTGTAAGTTCCGCGGGTTTTTAGAATCAGTACCAAGATGCATGGCAAGAATGGCAAAGAAATGGCCCATTTAGTTTAATTCGGGAAAATGTTACATCATGCACAAACAAACGAACCCCAATAGACCGATCCTGTCGAACACCATATCGAACGAATAGAAGACCGATAGAACCCCCTGTTCTATTTAGCCCACCTCCGTCAAAAACAGCGTTGGTGGGGCAGAAATGGCGCGTATAAAGCAGGGTACGTATATCTGGGACAGGTTTTCCACTGTATTGGTTGAATGCATCCTCAGAACAAAAACGAATTTAAAAAGAAAATAGATTGGGTACTCAAGGGGAGGAAGCTTGAACCACATGCTGACTTACTACAAAGTCCGCCAGCGCAGAGTTTTGTATCTTCAGTTACTGGTGTGTGAAACTGGTTAACTTGAAAGTGAACAGGGAAGTAAAAGGATGCATTTTAATTCTTAGTTACTAAATACCATGCAGCTGTTATGCATGCAGTCAATACAGTGGGAACCCTGTCACAGATATATGAACCCTGTTTTACACGTGCATCGCCTTCTTCTCAGAAACTGGGCGCTGATGCCCACCGACAAGGGAAAGCTATGCGGCGCATACCGCTTTAACATTGACCGAAAACATTACGCTCTCACCGCAACTACACCTACCTCCTCCTTAAACAACTCTACCAGGTGGATACAGCCTTCAACAAAGAAGACATAGCATTCTTATTTGGCCCGCTCTGAAAGGGTTTCAGTGCCACAAAAGCTAAACCGAAGTCAGTGGCATTATTTTCAACCTTGCCGCGGCGGCCATGTTTGGTCCGTCAAACCCTGTTTTTGACGGAGGTGTTCGAAATCGAACAGGGGGCGTGGCTTTGGGATCGGTCTATTGTAACCACTTACCAGTTCTGTGGATAGGCTCTATCAACACCCGTACCTAGGCGTTAAGTTAACAACTGGGATGGAGTGGAGAGCCCATATTAACAAAGTAACAACTAAGGCTAAACAGGCATTGGGAGTGATCAAATGTAATTTGTGGGCATGCCCAGCAAAGGTAAAATCACTTGCATACACGTCTCTAGTAAGACCAAACCTTGAATATGCTGCAACAGTTTGGGATCCATACACAAAGAAGGATAAAGATAAACTGGAGAGGGTGCAGAACCAAGCTGCCAGATTCTGCACGAACACTATGACAGGGGTGCTAATGCCACCAAAATGAAAGCAGATCTGCAGTGGATGTCACTTGAATACAGAAGAACAGCGTCCAGACTTTGCATGATGTGCAAAATGACTAATAAACTTGTAGACTAAATCAAATGCCAGCTCAGAAGAGGACAAGAAATAGTCATGCTTTTAAGTACAAGAGATATCAGCCAAGGATTGATGTGTTCAAAAATTCGTATTTTCCGAGAACCATAGTAGAGTGGAACTCGTTGTCATCAAGTACTGTAGGAGCATCTTCACAAAGTACCTTGAAAAAACGGTTGTCAGATATGCAAAGACTAGTTGTAACCGACCGTTCGGTGTAATATATCCAACTGCTGCCGCGCCGCGTGCCTGCGAAGCTGGTGTGTTACGCCTAATGGTGGTTGTACCGGGTATATAGATACAGAATACAGTACTCGAATGGAATATCATGTCGTTTAGCATTTATATACAATGAATATATTGACCAAACCCCATAAACATCGGTACCCTTTTTGTTGCGCATAGACGACCCAAAAAGAGGTCAAGGGATAGGTGAGGTTAGGTGAGGTGAGAGGCTTTGGCTTGGCTGTGAATAAAAGCTGATGAATGAATGAATGAATGAAAACTTTATTACCGTGTCTTGTGCCATTTTGCGCCCAGCCCATGCGGCCTTATAAGACACCGTATACGTTACATTAATTGCATAAACAAAAGATCAGGAGTACAGAGATGAACATAAACGACTATTAAAAAGCAGAATATGCACAGGGTGGAATAAAGAAATAAATGTATAACATACAAAAGGTGGATGAACATAAGTATCAACTCAGGTTGGATAATCATAAATGTAAATAAACAGGAATTTCGCAAACAGGAGCATTATAAGCTGATTATAAGATGAAACCTATGACTGACTTCACATTATGGATGTCCATGTAGCTCAACTAGTAGCAGGTTAACGTTGGGGCTGCCGTCTTTAGGAAGGGACGTCGTAAAACGGGGTTTCGTGTTCGAGGAGGTGCCTCGAGCGCGTTTAAAAAGGAAGAGCTAGGAACCCCTCCCTATAGAATATACCCTGTTTCTGAAACAGGAAGGAAACTTGCTGACCAATTTGCCACTAGGCGCTACAAGGTTAACAGCAACAACATCAACAACTTCACATTCCAATCAAGCTGCTCGTCCTGTTCTTAAGAAACATCAAAATTTCTAAAGATGTGAAAGAATCTCACCGAAAGTACTTGGTTCTTCCATCCCCATCTACCACTTTATTGTCCTGACGCCACTCCAGTTTCTTCCTCAAAAGAAATTCGAATGGTAGCGGGTCGTCGTTGTCTGATGGCACCGCATCTCTGTTTGTCCCTCGGCGGGGGTTGTGCCCCACCCGTCCCGACTGATCGGACCTACCGACACGGTGCATTTCTGTTGTTCTGGACGCTTCACACGTTACCAAGGAAACCTGTTGGATAAGATTTCAAGAATCAAGATTTTGGTCTGTGCTATTCATTTTTAGCGAAGCTTTAGGAGCGAGCTTAATAGTATACTTTAAGCCCGATTTGCAAGAATTCCCAGAATTCTACAGGAATTTCTGCAATCCGTCCGCGCAAACCCTGGGGACCGCCCGCCTGACACTCTTTACCTTGTTAGTACGGTCTGGCATCCCTGCACGTAGGTCGGTGACAGATGACCTAATTAATTACGCGGTGACCAATTTCGTACTAGTGGGAGTGTGTCAGTATTCTAGCTTTGAAAAGGGTTTTTAACCAACCCCAGTTGATCTTTTATCACAAAAACGTGCCGGACATCATGCCTTCCACCAAAAAACCTCTTTGGACACCAAATTTTGAGGAGATCCAGGCATATTTAGGAGGTCAAAGTTTTTTAAACACATTTTGGTCGCATGTATTCCGGATTGGGGGCGGATCGATGGATCGACTTGGACTTAATATGCTTGTGGAAATATCGGGTTGTGGAAGTGGTCGGCAGACCAAGTTTGACTGTACATGTATGTGAATAATTGTTTCTCAGTGGGTACAAAAAACATTACCACTTATTGCTCGTGGTCAATCAACCGTTTCTGTAGAGCGGCCACCTGTCCATAGCGGTCTATTTTGGCCAGTCCCTTATATATATATATATATATATATATATATATATATATATATATATATATATATATATATATATATATATATATATATATATATATATATAGTATATATATAGTATATATATATATATATATATATATATATATATATATATATATATATATATATATATATATATATATATATATATATATATATATATATATATATATATATATATATATATATATGTATATGTTTATGTATATGTATATATATATATATATATATGCCCCTGAGAGAAGTATACAGGAGGTCCCTAGCCTACCTGGTTCACTTGTCTGGAACTCACTACCGCAGGACGCTAGGGCAGTAACCTCTCTTTCAACCTTCAAAAGACTATCGCAACTGTTACAGTAACTGAACGAACGGTTATGGACAGAATGACGTATTTTTTATTACTTTTATTTTTTATTATTGTTTATTCATTATTTATCTATTCTTTGTATTATGTATATAATTTTGAGTCACTTTGGTTGACCAAGCATTTAGTTATTTATTGTTATGTTGACCCATTGACATGCCCTCATCTCGACCTTTATGAAAAGCGGCCTCGATGGCCGATTAGAGCGTTTTTTCCGGTATAAATAAAGGCACAAATAAACAAACAATTACACAAACTCTACCCCTGCGAAGTTTAAGAATTCTACAAGTATATCAACTCTTCACATACGAGATCAAGTCCTCGGCCTCACCCGAGAAATAACTAACTTAAAGGTGCTCTGCTAGAATTCAGATATCCACTTTTTTTAGTTGAATTAAGAAGGGAACATTTCGATAATGTCTTTGAAGATTTTATGCCCATTCATGGCATGATAAACTCCACCCACACAGTTGTGATCACAATTCAACCTTTTTTTTCTCGCCACTTACCTACTGATTTTTAAATGGACATCGACTGGAAAGTAATGACCACAATAATTTGAAATTTGGTGGATATTTCTAAAAGACATCATATTACATAATTATATCCCGAAATGTCAGTTCTGCACGTCATTTCTGGGTGAGACCGATGACTTATTGATCACTCCTCGTATGTTAAGTGGAGAAATACAGCAAAATAAACACCATCCTTCCGCAGAAGAGACGCGTATCAAAATCCAAACATTCCCACGGTACTTTATGCTGAGAATACTTCTGGTGATCGTCACAAGACCTAGGACTGTTAACTTTTGTCAAAAATGCGAGGCCAACCCTTGCCAAAAACGGAGAAAAGGCCTAAGATATTAGGGGTAAAGGTCAACTCAGTGCCATCTATAGCCATCTCCGGCCATTCGTTATACATGCAACAGTATAGAGCAATCCTCTTGCTTTGGACTATCCAGAAACAATACGTCCCACACACATATATATACAGGGTGATCCATTTCAATCGTTTCTAAACTTCAGCTAAACCACCTTGCTGAAATAACTCGCAGAGAGAATGCCATGTTTCTTATATTCAATCCTCTGTATCTCAAAACTGCATTTATTAAAGCCACCGTGCGCAGCTACACGGTTACACGTTAAGCTACTTCTATCTGAAGTACTCCCACGGCTCTTAATGCCAGAGAGACGTGGGAAATCACAGCAAAAATGAAAAGAAAACTTGATGCATTCCAACAGCGGTGTCTCAGAAAGATATACATTATACAACATAACTTATAAAGATAAAATTACAAATGAAGAAGTTTACAGGAGTGGGGCCAAACCCCTTAGTACCACCATCGCGGAAAGAAGAGTCAAATACACTTGGATACTTTTACTTGGACACAGGTCATTTGTTTAGAATGCCTGTGGAACGACACGCAAAAACAGCGCTAACATGGAAACCCGACAAAGGGAAAAGAAAAAGGGGAAGACCAAACTTACATGGAGACACGTGCTACAGAAGGACCTTGATCAACTGGGGATTACCCTGAAAGGAGCAGAAGTCCCGGCCCCAAACCGCACTGAATGGAGGAAGCTTAAGCTTGCTGCCGGGCCCGATGTGCCACTTGGCACGGGAGGATCTAAGTCTAAGTCTAAGTAAGCCGCTACACCCCCAAGTATAACAAGATAATCAAACTTGACGAAAAAGAAGACAAACGTGTACCAAATGGCAAAACGACACCATCTTTAAAGGAAATGGTATAGGTAAGATAAGCACCACAAATTCAGAACCTTTAGTAGAAACGATTCTAAAAGTGCTTTACTCGATGTTAAATCCTTACCTGAGAGCTTCGTTGTCGTGCCTTCTTCTTCGGAACACAAGGGTCAAAAGAGACCGTGTGATCTGAGCTGCCAGAGTTATTCTAGCTGCGGATACCTCTCAGGAGTGGCCTATTTCGCTACAGGGGTGGTAGGGGGCGCGGGGTGGGTGTTTTAGATAGTGCACTTTTGTTTTACAACATGTCGAAAGAAATGGAACTTTGATTGCTCATGTATTAGTCTCCAAGCAGACCCAACGGTTGCAAAGACCGTATCCAACTGGCAGAATGAGTTTACGGTGCCTGACAACTTCCCTGACTGACTGGAGCTTCTCTGGCTAGCTTGTACGATTTTAGCACCGTGTGGATCTGCTTGGAGATTACAAGTATTACTTTAACACTAAATGCGCCGCCATCAGAATTGTGCACTTGTCAGTGACATTTACATATCTAACTGGTCAGGTCTTCATTACACTAGGAGTGCCCTTTTTGACAATAGTGGTCCCGCCCACAAACTGGATTCGTCCTTTTCGCATGGCATCTGTATTTCTATATAGCCGGTATAACCGCCATTCGGCGTAACACACCAGCTTCGCAGGCACGCGGCGCGGTAGCAGCTGGTTATATTACACCGAACGACCTGTCACGTCTAACCTTCGCATATCTAACTGCATGCATTGTTTAAAGCTATCTAATGAGGATGCTTCCACTGTACTTGGTTGTAACGAGTTCTATTCTACGATCGTTCTAGGAAAATACGAATTTTCAAACAAATCAATCCTAGGTTGAAAAGTCTGATACTTAAAGGCATGGCTATTTCTTGTCCTTTTTTCTGAGCTGGCATTAGATACTTATTGGTTGGTACGTCCACCAGTTGCAAATATTACATCAAGTAAAGGGCATTGCCATAGTGCATTAAGACGTCTTACTGACAGGAATCAGCAAACATCCAGTCAAACTTTCAGGGCAATGGCTCAACTGGTAGATGGTCAGCCTCGTGAGCTAAAGGTCAGAGGTTAATTCCGGGCCAGACCGGACATTCTTTCAATAACATTCGTTTTTTTTCTATTATTCTAGTCAGTCCGGTTCAGTAATGTAAGAACTATAAGACCTATCATGTTTTTTCCCAGGGTAAGCCTTTAGAAATAGCTTTCACTATAGTTGGGCAAACCTGGCATGTAAATACAATGTACATAGAATATTATGATTATGATGCTGGCAGGTAGGTAGTCAAACACAAATACAGTTTGAGTAGTTTTAAGTCCTTTTTTCTCACCATTTCACATTGTGAGAAAATTCTAATCACTGTACAGTCTGATGGTGCAATGCAGGAAGGATTGCTGCAGTCTCTTGGTTCAGGGAACAGTGATGTTGTGACTGATCCTTAGTGTTCTTCCTGTGGCAGTGTCTTTGAGCAGGAACCAGGTTGTGCAATGGATGGCCAGGTGTTTATAAGTGTTTATCCAAGCAGATTTTCCGTCGTCAAAACCCTTATGTCGGCAAAGCTCTACACAGGATGTGGATCACGTGATTCATCATTCATGACTTTTTTCGCCCCACAGGCTTACATGTTATAAAACATGGGCGCGTTCGTAATGAAGCTATAGGAAATGCACCAATGTCATTCATTCTCTGTTGAGCACATTTACACTAGATCATGTGAAAAAAATGCCAACTACTAGTTGGCATACAATTCCTTTTTATGGCAATAACAAACTGCACCCCAAAATAGGCACTTTCCAGCTGAAAGCGCTCCACCGCATTACTGACCATGTCGGACTGTGGACGTCCGACTTCGCGCGCGGCTGACAAACTTTACCTGATAATTTCTTCCGTTACAAACAAGCTTTCATCAGTTTGACGCTTGAGATCAGTTGGGCTGGCTAAAAGGGAATTTCTCACCGATATAAACACACGTTCATGCAGCCGTTCATTTTTGGGGGAACGGACTTTTTGGGGACGCGGAGTAACTCAGGAATGCTTATCCCTTTGATCAGACGGACATTAAAGGTGAACAATTACAAGCGAAGTCACTCCGGTTAAGTTGAGTACATCAAACATCTCTTTAACACATACATCCTAGGTTTCAGTGATATACATTGTATGACGTTTTTTTTTTCTTTTCAAAGTTTCCCTAGTTCCATTTTGTGTGAAATGGAAAGCATGCATATGATGTGGATCAGTTTTATTCCTTTGATCAGATAAGACATTGGAGGTATGACAAAGGTTAAATTTTGTTGTACAATTTTGCACATCCAAACTCGATTTTATCCGTACATTGTCCCTTTTTAAACTATCTTGAGCGACTTTTGTCCAGATTGATATGAAAACAAAGCACAGCTGATTAAGTAATAAGTTTATTGCAAATTCCTGCCCGAAGGCTAATTGCAAATAACATACATAAAAGAACAGGTTACAAAATAGGTATAAAAGCGGCTAAACTAGATTATGCAAACGTCTATAACTAGTGAAGGGTTTGACTTCTCTTTTGTAAGCAATGGAAGACGCAATATGTTTTTGGTAGTTAAAAGAAGGATAGTCTTTTCTTTGTCTGTAAGCGTAGAGAAATTCGGATTACAACAGGTTCTCGATAAGAAAACAAACAAAGAAATAAAGTTTTACGTGTATTGCTAAATGAAGACAACTGGCGATTCAGATCCTCAAATGTATGGGCATACATCAGGCACATTATGAGATAATAGGGAAAATATCATCAAACATGGCATCATATTTCGTCCAGAAGGCGATTTCCTCTTCTAGTGTAGCCTGGAATCCAAACCTATTATAGCTCCCTATTAGGGCCCTGTCACACTTCAAGTGCGCATGAGTTGCGCATTAACATTTTTTGGGGTTTAAGTAGGGTTTGCGGGGGAAAAGTTTGACCCACCGTTGTGAAGCCTAGTGACCGAACCTAAGAAATCACTTATTCGGCTGCAAACTTAACCGAAACCCAAAACATGTTAATACGCAACCCATGCGGGCTTGTATATTCGCACAAGTGTGACAGGAGCTTTAGCGGAGAGGAGACTCGGGAGCTATAATAATAGGTTTCGATTTCAGGCTACTTCTAGTTTCCTTTTGGGTATGTGTAACTTGACATGCCTGATCAGCTAGGTGGGAGTGTTCATCAGGATCATCTGAAGCGAAAAAATTATCGTCATGTAGGCAACAAACATACATGGAGACATCTAAGATCGAAGGCATCAATGCGCCGATATTTCTAGTTAATTTGAAGACATTACAATAACTTGTGGCGTTGGATGATCCTATGCCAATACAGTAACGTTATTTTGTACCCTGAAGACATTATGATAGTTAACTTATGGCGTTGGATGATCCTATGCCAATAAAGTAACGTTTTTGTACCCTGAAGACTTATGGCGTTGGATGATCCTATGCCAATACAGTAACGTTTCTTGTACCCTGAATACATAATGATAATTTGTACATGTGGCTTTGGACGATTCTGGTTGTTTTACCCAAAAGCACATATCAGTGTCAGCAAATACTTTTCCAAACACATATCAAACATATAAACCCCCTGTTCTATTTCGAACACCTCCGTCAAGCGCTGTTTTTGACGGAGGTGTTCAAAATAGAACAAAGGGCGTGGCTTCGGGATCGGTCTATTACAGTACCCGTCAAACTACCTGGTGAAAAACCTCCACACGAGCCATGACGTCAGAGCGAGGCATCCCGCGATCCAGGAGATCAGGACGTGATCCGGCAACGGGATCAGCAGCAGATCCCGGCCGAGCCTCACGATGATCGCCAGTTCCGTGATCACCAGTAGAAACGCCATCCACGTAAAATGACCAATGCTCTTACAATTCCTGTTAGAAGAAAAAATAGATAAAAAAGGAAAATGACGTTGTGCCGCTTTACTTAAGCCTTGACTTAAGTTCTACCTCATGCTGGCTGCTAGTGAAACCAAACCACATTCAAGAGATGCTTAAGTCAAAATCGGACAAAGAGCCAAAAAAGCAAAACTTCGTTAAGCTGTGTAACTTAAACTTTCCCATATTTTCAAATTTGTATTCACTCTTATCGTTTGTATCCTTACTCTACTTTGAAGATGCATTTTTCTCCGGACCATTAGATTTATTTTCTTTGTTGTATTGATTATACACTTAACGCTCAACACAAAATAAAAGATGGACATCCTGTCATTTTAACCAGCTGCAAACGTCATGTGTCCGCCATGACACGTGACCTGAGCGATTGGTCATTCAATACTGGTGAAGGCGAGGATTTTTGCGCGCAGTTTTGTCTGACTGCACCCCCGACGGGTACCGGCCCCTGTTCTATTTCGAACTCCTCCGTCAAAAACAGATCTTGACGGACAAAAATGGCAGATACCGCTTGGCTTACTCTCCAAGCAGAGGAGTGGGTCCGGCAGGTTTTTGACGTGTCTTTAGGCGTTTTTGATAGAAAGAAACCATGACAAAGTAGAAAGCCCGACAAAAACGCCTAACACGTCAAAAACCTGCCGGACCCACTCCTCGATCTGCTTGGAGAGTAGCTTGGCTGACGATAATGGGGACTGACATCTGTTGAGCTATCTTTGCTCTGTAGCCTTTTTAGAGCGGGCCAAATAAAAATGCAATGCATTCTTTGTTGAAGGCTACATCAGCTGAGTAGAGTTGTTTGAAGAGGGGTGGATGTAGTTGCAGTGAGAGTGTTATGTTTCATAGATAACAGTTATATGTACCCTACTTTACATCTCTGTCCTGCTAGCGCTATTTTTGACGGAGGTGTTCGAAATAGAACAGGGGGTTCTATAGATTCAATACGGTGTTCGACAGGATCTGTCTATTGGGAGCGTGGCATAAGAAAGCTGAACTCACGGGTCGTCCAAGTACTGGTAGACCTGCCGCGACACAGCAGCGCCCCCTATGAGGTTCAGCGCCAGCCGCGCCAACTGCAGCCAGTGGGAAATGGGAATCCACAGGACGGACTTCAGGTAGAACGCGTTCAGCTCCATGATGAGAAGCTAGAAGGGAAACGAGATATAAATAGATATCATTGAAGCTTAATTGCCAGCACCGCGAAGTCGGGAGAATTGGGAATTGGACGCAACAAAAGTGCAAGGACTTTTGTACTCTCCAATGATCTCTAGTATCTTGATACAATCAGAAGGGTTTTCAGTTTTTTTGGACAAAATCATATTACAACTAAAGAAATTAACATTCATTTTCAGTTGAAAAAAGATTTAATGTGTGCATGCGTGTACGTGTGTGCGTGTGTGTGTGTGCGCGCGTATGTTTGTTTGTTGGGGGGCGGGGCGTCATTGGCATACACTTACACTTGCGATGTACAGTAAGACAGCCAGACATCGTTTGAAGCGCCGAGTACGGCTCCAGTCGTGAGACTCTAACCGCCCCGCTCTCGTCTCTCTCTTGCTAGAATAAACCGGAACGTTCCATAGGCCGCGCCAACTGTACAGCTGCAGGGAAAAGAAGACTCCAAAGAATTCTGGCATAAACACGTTTAAGTCAGTTAGCTGTGCAATGGTTACGTTTGCATGACAGGTAATTCAGTGTAATACAACTAGCTGCTGTCGCGTCGCTTGCCTGCAAAGCTGGCGTGCTACGCAGAATTCGTCAAGGGCGGTTATACCGGCTTTACAGATCCTAAAACAGATCATACTCTTTATCTTCAACACCAAACAAGCTTACTTCCTTTTCGGCCATTCACCTTTCAGGGGTTTCCTTTTATAATTTTCTACGAGATAGACTGGCGCAGGCCACACAATGAGGAGTGCCTTGCTGCCGACAACTCAAGCTTGCAACGGACAGGCCAAATTTCGTTCCCTACGACCGACCGCTGTCTAGGCTATTTCCTGCATACATGTAGATGGATAAATATACATTCTACGAGCCGCCTTTCTTCGTAATATCGGTGGCAACATCAGGTTCTCACGAACTTTTTAAAAACAAAAAAAAGGTGAAGAACAAGATTTACCCTCATATCCAGATACTCCAGCGTCTTCATACCGCACCAGATCCCCAGACCGTTGCACAGGGCGGCGTCAAGAATCCACTGGAATAACAAGATGTAACAACCATGCATGAACATCCTAGCAGATGTTGGGGTATGTAGAAGGTCGTAGCATTTTCTAGCAGCCCGACGTTTTTTTACAGTCAGCCACCCAACGGCAGAGAAGCCAAGTTGTGGGTGACTGTGTATGTTCTGTGTATGTTGAAGATGTATATATGTATAGAGCGAGTACACTTGCCAAAAGAAATGAGGGAGAGGGAATAGGGAATAGGGAAGTTAGGGAGATGAGAGAGAGAGAGAAAGAGAGAGAGAGAGAGACAGAGAGCTAGAGACAGACAGGCAGACAGACAGACAGACAGAGAGGGAGCCAATGAACGGCACTTCTACTCACGTGGTCCCACCAGCACTCCTCGAACACGGGGATCTGGTGCTCCAGGCTGTACTCTATCAGCTCGAACATGACGCTCATCACGTGGTTCAGCCAGTAGTCCCGGACTGCCAACGCCTTACGGAATACAATCGTGAGTTTTTTTGTACAATAGATTAGAGGTTCGTAACGTCATTAATTTGCATATTAGGCGTCTTAAGACATGTAGTACTCCCACGACATACTCTCACGACAAGATGATGATGAAGACATGTAAAGATCTTGGGAAACTCTCCCATCTTACATCTTGATACCGAGTGCAAAGGTTAAAGGACAAAGGACGCCGCGGTCTATCATTCAGTTAACTTATCGAGAAGAACAGAGTTATTCCCATGTAGGCATCCGTCTTCCATATATAAGAGTAGTATCTGATTGTAATGATTTTAGCTAATTTGGATACTCACATTAAGATAAAACCCCAGGAGATGCGAAGCCCAATATATGTCACATTCTTCCTAGAATAAAACAATGGAATGTTAGCAAGTTCGTCTCTGTTGGTGGAAGCCAGTATGAAAATTTGGACGTACCCAAATCGTCGAGATAGATATGCATACGTTAGAGAATGCGAGAATATACTAGAAAGATCGTGTATAATATTGATCTGTTAAAAAATGATATAAGATTTACCCAGAGTTTCTGCAGTACTCGTTCCGGGTGTTCGGCGTCCCAAAACGTGCAGTTTTCGCCGTACGACTTTCTAGTTAGAGGCTCCCCCAGCGATTCATCCAGGTACTTCAATACCTGTCTGCTCTGGTCTGCTGTCTGTGTAACAACAAAATTCTGAGTTCTTAAAAATGTGCCGAAACTTGGTCGCTATGGCAACCAAAATTGAAAGATCTGATTTAAGATTTATCGCATTATGTACTGCCTGGGCGCTTCAACTTTGAACTTAGACATATCACACACAACGTATCACACAAACGCACTTATTATCTATTTCATCTTATGTATATACTAATGTACTTATGCATTTGATCAAATGACTCTACGATGTTAAATTGTATTGTAAGGCTGATTTTTATTGATTGATTACAGCATTGTATTTAAACTAGTGTTGTGTAATTTCCATTGCCTATCTGTCTGTCCATAACGGTCGACTCTCCAATATCAGCTATGCTGCCTCGAAAGTCGGTGTAATGTATTGTAGCATTTGACAATTAATAAATGAAATAAATAAAATCACACTGTACGAACGTACCTTAAACCGTGAACTAGCTTATACTACTTCTGATTCAACCTTACTCTCTCACATGTGCAAGAATTCAAACACGATTTGAATATTCACCTGAAATAACAGAAAGGCTAGTCCCATCTGGTACACGACAGCCACACACGTCAACAGTCTCCAGAAAACTACGGCAGGAAGAATGCAAAGGCAAACCATAATGAGATTTTAGTCAAAAGTGCAAGAAGACAACATAGTATACCTTGTAAGTACAGAAAAAGAATCATATAGATCTAATAGAAATTTCGTTCTTTTAAAGTTGAACTTTGAATTTGTAGCATCCATCTAACGCATTTGACTCTAAACGATAAGCAACTGCAAAAAGGCGGATATCAGCAAACATAATAAAAGATAACTAAATAAATTGAATTGAAATTGAAAGAACAATTAGTGAAACCTGTTGCTTAAATGAAAAATAAAAGAATTAATTAAAAAAAATCCTCTTACCCGGATGTGGCCACTCGAAGGGTCCAGCAGGCGCGAAGGGTGCAGCAGAAACCAGAAACATCATCACAAAAATGCCAACGTACCTACAAAATTAGAAGCTGTTATGTACAGTGAACGTCTAAATCATACTGTGTTAGAAAGCAACAGACTCACCGACAAAGTCCTTCCGAATTTCGGGCTGCCCGTACTGCACGCAGTCTTCGTCAGGTTCGAATGACCAATCACAATAGAACACGTCAGTGTACGGGAGCGTGACGTCATGCAACTGACCCCGGGAAGTTTGTATCACCTCCGTCTGTGCGTATTTACTTTTTTTATATGCTAAAGATAATTTTGACATTTGTATTTGTCCTGAGTAATATCAGCTAGGACTAGGACTAAATAACCGCACTAGTCACATGGGCACAATGTCCGTGAACGTTTAGAATTAGAATTCTACAGAATGCACGGATAGAATACATCATATAGATTTGTAACGTACCTTCTGACATTGTGTTTTTCATTTGTTGGTGTCTGTTCGAACAGTGCGATGTAGACCAGTAAACACGCCAGCACTAGTAGAAGTGGAACGGTATAACTTCGCCTAAGTGGGGGGAAAACGAGTCTGTAGTAGACCATCTTAAATTCTCGGTATTTTGAATTCTGGTTCAATCACTGACGGAATACGGTGGATATGCTGTCTGAAACGTCTGACCGTTTGAAAAATTATCCAGTTGCTTGAGTAACTGTTGTCTTGCGCACATTACTACCTGTCCAACCTTCACCGACGTATTTCACGCTATGCTTCGGAAGAAAATAAAGCATATTTTTCTTCTGTGAACTTTTTGGGGCTCTTGCATCCATACTCGTATTAAATATCATGTCGGTTAGCAGTAATATAGCAAAGACATGAAACAAACCTCATAAAACACATGTATTCTTTTTGTTGCGTACCGAAGCTTTCGCTTGGCCTTGATTGGAAGATTAAGATGCCAGTCCTGTTTTTAAGAAACACCAAAATTCCTTAATGAATTAACCTCACCGAAAGTACGTGGTCCTTCCGTTCCCATCAACCACATTGTTTTGACTCCACTCTAGTTTCTTCTTCAATAGAAATTCCAATGGTAGCGGGTCGTCGTCGTCTGATGGCACCGCACCACTGCTTGCTTCGCGGCGGGGTCTATGTCCCACCTGCCCCGACTGATCAGACCTACCGACACGGTGCATTTTCGCAGTGTTGGACGCTTCACACATTTCCAAGGGAACCTGTTGGATAAGAGTTCAAGGATCAAGGTTTGTATCTGTGCTATTAATTTCAGCGGAAATTGCCTTATTCAAGTTATTGTACCCGGCTCATTTCTAATGTGTAAAGGTCAGTTTGTTTGTGTTGCATACCCGATAAAACCGTCCCCTGGCATTACACACCAGATTTGAATGAATGAATGAATGAATGAATGAATGAATGGTTTTATTTGATCATTTTGATCGGATGTCGGAAAGTACCTCGCAGCCATAGGCTGAATTGCGTACTTTTTACATTGTGTTACATAAAAAAAACTGGTGACATTAGGCAAAGCGGTAACAATATCATCACTCCTATGCAACATTAATACATTCTAAAATCGCAGGTAAACACTACCTTAAAACAGGTAGGTTGAAGACGGATACGTCGGGATTTATAAAATACAAACATAATTATCATATATATATATATTAAGTAACAGGGTAAATTCTGTAGCTGGCGATCATAGCAATCAATTCTGTTATTGAATTCGAACTGAAGAGTACAACCTGCATATCCGGACTGATATATTTGATCTACTCACATCGGGAATGACCATTACTCTTTTCGATAAGTGTGGTGGATTCTTCCATGTGCTCGAGGTGAAGCTAGGTACTCATTTTCACCTTAAGGGCACAACGTCAACGAGAAAAGTCATGGGACCCCGGATTTGAACCCAGATCGGGTTCTGGGTCACTAAATCTAGAGGGGAGGGGGGCATATATATTTACACGACAAGGCTTGTTTGTAGCATTTAGTATGTATATGTAGGTGAAATCTAGAACAAAACTCACCCCTCTCTCATTCAACCCTCTCTCATTCACTTAAATCATATTTCAATCGTCATCTTAGGTACTTACACTGCTCTCTATCTATGAGTTGTTTCGGAAAAACTATGACTGATGTCAAAACGAGCCTTGGCCGGCTAACGTAAACAAAGACCGGTCGAACCACCGGCCTCGGCCACGCGCATTCGTTCTGCGCAGCATTCTTCAAGGTCCCTTTAAATTTCGCGCATTTTTTCTGAATGATAAACGATTCACGAAAACCGCGAAACGTTAGTATTGTTCACCAATCAAATTAGACATTTGAAATACTGTGTGCAACTTGCTTTTGATCAAAAGCGCCCTTGTTTATGATTTTCGGTACTGCAGGAACAATATGTAACGATGATGCTAACGTTTTCAGCGTCACTACATATAACGTTAGTCACACACAATTTATATTCAGCACTGTTAAGTAAACGTTATCATAGTAACCCGTTTTCTAAATGTGTTTATTGGTGATGTTCCAATATTTAAGATTTACTAACATAATTTCACCACGGTACATAATTCAGTCACCCTGAAAAGATACGCGCAAACAGATCTCCAACCCAACGTCCCCCAGTATATAATGCACCCGTGTATATCTAAACGGTGGGGTTATCAGCACATGGGGGTGCTCCACTTGAGATCTCTCAAACCTGCTGTTTTTCAAAGTGGCGGATTTATGCAACCCGGCGGATTAACGTTAATGGAGGTTTTAACATGTATCTTAATGTGTTTGGTACTATGGAATTCCAAAAATTGGTACTATGGAATATGAAGCAATGCCGCTGAAGATTTTGTGTTTGGTTGAAGGTAGTTAATTTGTATACTAAGTACGCAGCTGGATATTAGCCTGGAAAACATACCATCGGGGGCTCCCCGCGATATCTCTACGACGCTGGGAGTGATCCCCGCCCAGGCAGCTTAGTCCGCTCGGGGTGTGTTTACGGCCTTGGATTAGATTAGGTCGCTGGAACTCTCTATGGCAGCTTAAGTAGACTGGCTGCGAAATTATATATGACAGCTAAGAAGACAGGCTGACAGAAACGAATCGAGTAAAGTAGACTGGGCCCGGTAAAACACCCCTAAGCCGATCCCTAGCTAGAGACTGGGACCAGGCTAATGGATGCTAGCAGACAAACATAATTGAATGAGTCGCATCCTCTGATCCTTTGATGCCATAGAAACTGTAAAAAAAGTAAAACAGTTTTCCTCGAATGAACCCCTAATATCGGTTATTTTGAATATATAATGTTATATTTGTAACAGATATTTGATTTAGATATTACACAAAATAGATCGAAATAGATAGTCGATGCAACGTTAGATATTGTTATATTTGAAATAGATAGAATGTTATATTTTTTTCACTCTATCATTTTCAATGAATAATCTTATATTTGAAATAAATAGTCCATACGGATATTGTCTAAAGAGACATTCGAAATAGATATTCAAGATAGTCGACATAACGTTAAATATTGTAAAATTTGAAATAGACTTGAAAATATGATCGTTGAATAGTTAGCATGGATGTTCAAAAGCCTGTCGGTATAGATATTGTCATATTATATTGTTATTGCGGAACAGTGTTGCTTAATGTTGTATTGATGTGTGTATGTTTTGTTAAGGACCACAGGAAGAATAGCTATTGTGCTAATTGTGGATCCAAAATAAAGTCAAATACATGTAGATGGAATATTGTATTCCTGAAAATATGGTCTATGAATGACTGGATATGCCTCCTATATATTATGTTATCTATGAATAGAATGTTATCTATGTACCAGTGAATGCCATACTATAAAGTTATTATATTCAAAAGCCTGTCTGGGTGATATCAGCCGGGATGTTTTGGGACACACATAAACACCCTGCAGATGTTTTTAACGGCCCGGAACCGCCGCTATCTCAAACCACCCGGATGTGTGACGTCAGCGCGCGCAGTGTCTCCCTCCCCGGGCCTTCCGCCGTTGCCATGGAGACCGAATGGTGGGGGTTAACCCGAAGGTCGCTCCGCGAAGCGAATGATGCAAATATTGCCTCGTGTCCGGATATTAAAGTTAGCAATGGCGGCAGCTCAGAATCAGTTCTAGGTTTCGCGCAACGAACACCTTTTTTTTAGATTTTCTTTAAATCATTATTGTACCTAAGTTGGTTTGTACCTTTGTATCATGTTTTATCATTTCAGTTTGTTTTGATTATGTATGCCTACAGGCCTAGGGCACTTTGAAAACAACATTTGTCGACCCTGTAAATAAATAAAATGAAATGAATGAATGGTCTGAAGTCAGTGTCCATTTTGAAATGTTTACTCACTTTTCAATGCACTTTGCGGCATTCATTTTACAGAATTATGAACGGTCAATATTGCCCTTATGAAGGTGACAGACGGGCACAGAAACGCCGGTTGT